>OV702283.1:132294016-132644016 GCA_916181665.1 Avena sativa | reverse complement strand
GGCCCATAATGCCATGTGGCTGCACTTGAAGCTTCTCAACATTTGACATCTCAAATCTCTTTGTTCCTAGGTGGCCATCCACAAGTGAGATACACAAGGTTCACCAGTCCCCTGGCCTTGTGTAACCACTCAACACAAACCATTCCTTCCATTCGACCCAGGTGATTCATTAACTTAGTTGTTTTATTAAACAAAACATAAGTCCTCAGACTTAGAAAAATTTCCATAGCATGAATATATATTCCACCCTTGTTTTCTACTAGCTAATATAAGCATGATACTAGTAGGAATCTTAACTTAGGAAATTTCTACTAAGGTTACATCTACTAGGATTTCCCATGGCATAGTTTATACTTAGCAAAAATTCCATGCAAGTCCTACTTAGAAATATCACTAATGCATAGTGAAAATAATGGGACAAAAGTATGAAGCATCACTTGCCTTTTTGGTAGAGAGTATAAGTTCACTCCTTGATCTTTGAAATGTTCACTCGCTTCAAATCACTACAATTCAATCAAGCAAACAATATTTCAATCTACCATTCAAGCAATTCATCACATAAAATGATAAAATCAAAGTAATGCATGTAAGCATGCAAAAGGTTGTTTTATTTGTAGAAGTGGTTTCTAGTAGGTTATAAACATTTGGAAACACCTATTGGTCATTTTACAAAGTGGCAAAACCATTTGCAAAAGTTTTTACTTCATAAACCATTTTTAATCCAAATCATTATTTTATGTGGTGAAGAAATGCTTTTAATAAGGCAACATTCTATAGGGTTCACAAAATATGTTTTCAAACCATAAAACCTTGTGTTTAGGGTCAGAGAGTTTATTTCCAAAACATTTCTCAAAGGTTTTCTTCCAAAACCATTTTTAATAATTAAACCATTTTTTTATTTCACTAGAAATGGTTTAAATCCAAGATTCATTCTTTTGCTTCACCAAATACATTTTTTAAACCACCAATTGATTTCTAGGGTCAGTAGGTTCAAAACAAACTATTTGCCAAAGATTTTATCCCCAAAATCATTTTAGAACAATTTTATATCCTAAACATGCATACACAAGTTTCTGCAAAAACAATCAATTTAATAGAAGCTTTTTACTAAACAAAGTGCATGGTTGGCTAGGGCTTGTTTTTCTGAAACCATTGATATAAAGTTTGCAAAATCTGGACGTGTGGTTTGAAAGTTATTACAAAATCTAGCATCTAATAGATCAAATCTGTTTTAATTCAAACGAACAGAGCCACGTGGCATGTTCTAATTCGTCGGTACCGGTTCGCGTGGATCAGCAACGTGAGGAGTTGGATCAAGTTACATCGCATGGCACAGATTGTGTAACCCTTCGGCGTTAAGTGATTCTATCGCGTCCATTAGATCATCATCTAACGGCCATCATCACCCTGACTATGTTCCAGCGGCACTTGACGGCTACGCGCGACGGCGACGCTCGGCTAGAGGCGGAGCTGGCGATGCAGGAAGCGAAAAGGGAAGAGGGATGGCTCACAGTGTTCGCTGTGGCATGGGGAAGCTCAAGGCGGTCCTTGCTGGCGAAGGGGCGCACGAGGTGGTCGACAATTGCTCGTCGGAGATGCTCCTGGCGTCGGGTGCGGTCAGACGTCGACGGGGGCGAGGCTACAGAGCATGCTAGGATGAGTAGGGAACACAGTCAGACGCGCAAGGACGTGGTGATGATGTGTGCGTGAAGGAGAAAGAGAGGGGCGGTCAGGTTCTTACCAGAGGAGTCGCCGGAGAAGAAAGCAGACGGTGGCAGTGATGTTCTTTGTCGTTGACGAGGCTCTAGGGCGCGCGGGAGCGATCTAATGCCACTGGGAGATGCGCCAGGGCTTGGGGGTCATGTCCGTGTGCTCGAGGAGGCGAGGGGCGACGAGGGGCTGTCGGAATTCCTCGCGGAGCTCGTCGGAACAGTGTGTGGTGCAGGGGGAAATTGGGCGGCCTAGGGGCGCGCTAGGGTGAGGTGACGGAGGGGAAAGAGAGAGGAGACAGGGGCGATTAAATGGGCGTGGTCACGGCGAGGTATAACAGCAGCAATAACGCGAATTCATCGTCGCAATCAAAGGCAGCAACGGCAGGGCGAGTTCACCACGGGGAGGAAGAAGGTGAGGTGGTAGTGGGGTCGTCTCGTCAGCGATAGAGGGGAAGGGGGAATGGGTCCAGGCTGTCAGTGAGGCGTGGGTTAAGTCTGCGGTGAGAAAAGGTTTCGCTCGTGAGAGGGAGAGGTGGACTGGACTGGGCCTAGTGGGCTCGCTGGGCTGGGCTGCACCTTTTATATATTTTTTTGTTCTGTTTGTTTTTCTTTTTCCTTTCTTAATATTCTGTTTTGATTTCATTTAATCAATTCAAGAATCCATTTAAATTCAAAACTTTGCCAAAATTTGTGTAGGTTTAAATATTGATTTGTAATGTAATCTAAAGTCAAATCTTGATTAAAACTTTATTATTTTTAGGGTCTTTTAATTATTCAAAGAAAAGCCCTTGTTTTAAATCAAATGAGATTTATTAATATTTCAACCACCACTTAAATTCTTTAAACTTTCTAAATCCTTTAAGTAGGTTTTTATTTGTTTATTTGGGTTCAAATAATTCATCTTGAATTATTTGGAAAGTATTTAATATGATTCATATTTCATTTGAATTGGGTATTTGTTTTAATTCCCATGGAATTTAATATAGTTTTACTTCCATAATTTTATTTGGAAGAATTATTTCATTTAAGTTGATTAAATAACTTTTATTTCTCTTGGGTAAATTCCCAATATCTTTTTCTATGAATTAATTAATCATTCCAATAGGGATTTGTCTTTATTTAAATGGAATTTGGTTTATGCCATTTTATTTTTATTTTGGAAAATTATTTATCCTTTTATTTTTATTTGGATTTGGATTATATCTTATTCCATCTGCTTAATGGATTAGGCCAAGATTTAATTTGGTCTTTAAATATTCCTTATTTAATTTTTCTTTCTTCATTTTTATAAAAACCATATATTTTTTATTTATAGATCCAAACTTGGTGATTCCAATTTGTAAAATCTTATTTGAGATTTATTTATCCTTTTAAATATCTTTAGGATTATTTTCTCACCATTTGGTATGGATTTTAGATAAGGGCTTTATTAGCTTTAAAAATTCAATTTCCTTATCTTATTAAATTCATAAGATTTTATCTATGGCTCCAAATTAAGTGAAACCAATTTCTATGGTTTTATAATATTTCTATTGGTCTTTCTTGATCTTTTGTAAATGTTTGTTGACAAATTTTTATATGGATCAAATCCATAGGCTTGGAGATAATTTGGAAATGATTTTTATCCCATTAGGGTTTAGGGTTTTGGATTTATTTTCCAAGAGTTTAAATTTCTAGATACATTTTATTGAGGAATGCATTTCTCTTGATTTGGATTTTGTTGAATTCAAACTTTAATTAAAGTTTGTTCAAGATGGGATTTTAAGTTTCCATTTAGAAACAAAGTTTCTTTTCACCCTGATTTTCAACAAAAAATTATTTTGTTTATTTATTTTTCACATTACAAGATTTGGAAAATCTTGGGATGTGACAGGCTACCACCCTTAAAATAAATCTCGTCCCGAGATTTGGGAAGGCTAGGGGTTACAAATTGGCTCAAAGCAACTAGGGTACTACCACCCTTAAAAATTTTCCAACTAGATTACATCTTGGATTGCTGGGGATCTTGTTGGAATCACTCTGGGCAAACAATTGCATAGTGTCCTTTGTTTCCAGACTTGAAACATGTGACTAGGCTAAGATCCTTCATAGGCTTCATCTTGTGCTTCATCTTTTCTAGACAGTTGCTTGCATAATGTCCTTGGTTACCACAATTGTAACATGTGATAAGATTGAGTTCTTCACGTATCTTCTGTGGACAAGTTGCTACATAATGGCCTAGCTCTTTGCAGTTGTTGCACCACACTTGGCTAATCTCTTTATACTTCTTCTTCTCTGGACATTCACTGGCATAGTGTCCCATTTCTTTGCAATGACCACATTGCACATGGCTTTTGTCCTTCTTTTTCTTAGGTTTCTCCAAAGCTAAGAGTGCTTCTAATTCATGTTCTTCATATGTTATCTCAAAGGTAGGAACAGTTCCTGGTCTCCTTGACCTTCTATTACTCCTTGGATAATACATGTGTCTCCTCTTTGGTCCTTTAAATTGGGTCATATTGCATGGAGGTACAAGCTGGGATTTTCCTTTGTCTTCAACCTTCTTGGTAGACTTGGCTCTCTCATGGTAGTCTGCAATAAGTTGTTGCACTCCACCTTGTTTCCTTTGTTGGACTATGGAGTAGATGGGGCATTAGATAGGGACATGATTATTTCCTTCACATAAGTAACAAGTAGCTTGAGATGTGGGGCATTGGTCAATTGGGTGTTTCTCTTCACAATTGGGGCATTGATCTTCATGCTCCTTGGAAGTGTGATCCTTGTCTCCACAAATATTGCAAGATTGGGTTCCTTCTAGAATAACATCTTTGTCATCCTTGTTGTCACAAACTCCTTGGGAAGAGTTGTCTCCCATGTTGATCATTTGAGTGGCCAACCCTTGCAACAATTGGGATTGAGTTTTCAAAACTTTTTGCATGGTTGGGTCTAACTCATTGTTGTTGGCTAAAAAATGAGTTGTCACTTGGTTCAACTGGGTTTGTCTTGCGAGCAGTTGGTCTCTCATGTTGACCTCTTGGTTGTTGTTGTTGTCACCATCCTTGATGTTGGAGTCTCTTGGAGAAATCATCTGTTTGGTTTGGATTGGGATTAGAATAGGCAAAGTATTTCTAAGGAAATAATTCTAATCACACACATCACAATTCACTCAAGCAATGTGCAAGCAATCACTACCAAACATTTCACTCAACCAACAAGTTTCAAGCATATTTTTAGGCAAACAAAAATATTTTTGTTACACCACATAAGTTGGTGGGTTTGACTTAAACTAAATATGGTGGTCCATCTATATGGTTCACTTGAAATATTTCCATCCTTCTTAGTTGATTCTTCATTAACAAAATCTTTGTATTCTTAGATAATTTCTTGCATCTTGGTCTCAAAACTTCAAGGTGATGATGGTTCCTTCTAAGTTGTGTTTCCTTAGTCCTCAAGTCTTGAGTAACCTTTCTTGTCTCACTTGTAGTCCTTAGTGATATCCAAGGTTGTAGTCCTTGTTGAGAATAAGGTTGAAATCACTTGAAGATGTTGAAGTCATTAGAGTTGATTATCCAAGGTTGAAGATGTTGAAGTCATTAGAGTTGATGAAGTCCTTAGCTCATAGTGAAGCCTTTGGCCATGGGGTAGGCTTTATCCATCAAGTTTGAAATAGAAGAGATGTAGTATCAAAACCAAAATGGTTGAGGAAAGAGTTTACAAGATTGTTTGTAAATATGTTTTTGGAACAAATACAACTCCTATTTTTCTAAGGGGTTTTATCCAATCCTAGGTTTACAAATCCTACAGGCAACACAATGCTCTGATGCCATCTATAAGGTTCCCAACCTTTAATAAGGTAGAGATCCCTGTGTTTACAATGCTAGTCCCTGTATGAATAGCTAGCATCCATAGTTAAGATGCAATATCAAGAAACAAAGGTCATAATACAACTTTATAACCAGGAATAACATAATCTATTAAATCTTACATACCTCATTTGGCTATCTCATTACAATGCAGCAGAATATAACAATAGCATGGGGTCCTTCATCTTCACAGTGCCACAGGCAGACATGTTGGTTGTAGACTTGTAATCCTAATCAATAAACTTCTCTAATATCAAACAAACCTGCAACATAACAAGTTACAGCCACAAGGGTCAATACATTTGAATTGTATTGGCAAGTGATACTATGGTAGTATAGTGGAGTCTATCATCTATATGCATTTGGCTAAGTGGAGCTTAGGCTTGCTTTGCTCAAAATAGATTTTCCTTATCATTTGAAAACACTAAGTTTTTGCTTGACAAAAATCTTTCCCAAGGCATCCCCCAATAGAAATTGGTGATCCTTTGAACCCTTGTTCAACCACAAGTTTTTAACTTAGAAATTTGGATGATGAGATTCTTGATAGCTTCCATGTCTTGATGCTCAAATTGTCCTTTGCCAGGGACATGGCTAAGTACTTAGATTTTACACTCTGCAGAGGTGGTGCACTTTCCCCACAAGACTTGGTTTCACCAAGACAAGATCTTTCAAAAGCCTTCCCTTAGACCAAAATGGACGCGCTCCAACCTATCAATCCCCTACCACCAACTGTCCATTTGGCTAAGTTATTGCAACCTATATGATCCAGGCAGAGCCCATAATGCCATGTGGCTGCACTTGAAGCTTCTCAACATTTGACATCTCAAATCTCTTTGTTCCTGGGTGGCCATCCACAAGTGAGATACACAAGGTTCACCAGTCCACTGGCCTTGTGTAACCACTCAACACAAACCATTCCTTCCATTCCACCCAGGTGATTCATTAACTTAGTTGTTTTATTAAACAAAACATAAGTCCTCAGACTTAGAAAAATTTCCATAGCATGAATATATATTTGTTTTCTACTAGCTAATCTAAGCATGATACTAGTAGGAACCTTAACTTAGGAAATTTCTACTAAGGTTACATCTACTAGGATTTCCCATGGCATAGTTTATACTTAGCAAAAATTCCATGCAAGTCCTACTTAGAAATATCACTAATGCATAGTGAAAATAATGGGACAAAAGTATGAAGCATCACTTGCCTTTTTGGTAGAGAGTATAATTTCACTCCTTGATCTTTGAAATGTTCACTCACTTCAAATCACTACAATTCAATGAAGCAAACAATATTTCAATCTACCATTCAAGCAATTCATCACATAAAATGATAAAATCAAAGTAATGCATGCAAGCATGCAAAAGGTTTTTTTATTTGTAAAAGTGGTTTCTAGTAGGTTATAAACATTTGGAAACACCTATTGGTCATTTTACAAAGTGGCAAAACCATTTGCAAAAGTTTTTACTTCATAAACCATTTTTAATCCAAGTCATTATTTTATGTGGTGAAGAAATTCTTTTAATAAGGCAACATTCTATAGGGTTCACAAAATATGTTTTCAAACCATAAAACCTTTGTTTAGGGTCAGAGAGTTTATTTCCAAAACATTTCTCAAAGGTTTTCTTCCAAAACCATTTTTAATAATTAAACCATTTTTTTATTTGACTAGAAATGGTTTAAATCCAAGATTCATTCTTTTGCTTCACCAAATACATTTTTTAAACCACCAATTGATTTCTAGGGTCAGTAGGTTCAAAACAAACCATTTGCCAAAGATTTTATCCCCAAAATCATTTTAGAACAATTTTTATATCCTAAACATGCATACACAAGTTTCTGCAAAAACAATCAATTTAACAGAAGCTTTTTACTAAACAAAGTGCATGGTTGGATAGGGATTGTTTTTTCTGAATCCATTGATATAAAGTTTGCAAAATTTGGACGTGTGGTTTGAAAGTTATGGATTTTACAAAATCTAGCATCTAATAGATCAAATCTGTTTTAATTCAAACGAACAGAGCCACGTGGCGTGTTCTAATTCGTCGGTACCGGTTCGCGTGGATCAGCAACGTGAGGAGTTGGATCAAGTTACATCGCACGGTACAGATTGCGTATCCCTTCGGCGTTAAGTGATTCTATCGCGTCCATTAGATCATCATCTAACGGCCATCATCACCCTGGCCATGTTCTAGCGGCGCTTCACGGCTGCGCGCGGCGGCGACGCTCGGCTAGCGGAGGAGCTGGCGATGCAGGAAGCGAAAAGGGAAGAGGGATGGCTCACAGTGATCGCCGTGGCGTGGGGAAGCTCAAGGCGGTCCTTGCTGGCGAAGGGGCGCACGAGGTGGTCGACAATTGCTCGTCGGAGATGCTCCTGGCGTCGGGTGCGGTCAAACATCGACGGGGGCGAGGCTACAGAGCGTTCTACGATGAGTGGGGAACACAGTCAGACGCGCAAGGACGTGGTGATGATGTGTGCGTGAAGGAGAAAGAGAGGGGCGGTCAGGTTCTTACAGAGGAGTCGCCGGAGAAGAAAGCAGACGGTGGCGGTGATGTTCTTTGTCGTTGACGAGGCTCTGGGGCGCGCGGGAGCGAGCTAATGCCACTGGGAGATGCGCTAGGGCTTGGGGGTCACGTCCGTGTGCTCGAGGAGGCGAGGGGCGATGAGGGGCTTCCGGAATTCCTCGCGGAGCTCGTCGGAACAGTGTGTGGTGCAGGGGGAAATTGGGCGGCCTGGGGCGCGCTAGGGTGAGGTGACGGAGGGGAAAGAGAGAGGAGACAGGGGCGATTAAATGGGCGTGGTCATGGCGAGGTATAACAGCGGCAATAACGTGAATTCATCGTCGCAATCAAAGGCAGCAATGGCAGGGCGAGTTCATCGCGGGGAGGAAGAAGGTGAGGTGGTAGTGGGGTCGTCTCGTCAGCGATAGAGAGGAAGGGGGAATGGGTCCAGGCTGTCAGTGAGGCATGGGTTAAGTCTGCGGTGAGAAAACGTTTCGCTCGTGAGAGGGAGAGGTGGACTGGACTGGGCCTAGTCGGTTCGCTGGGTTGGGCTGCACCTTTTATATATTTTTTTGTTCTGTTTGTTTTTCCTTTTCCTTTCTTAATATTCTGTTTTGATTTCATTTAATCAATTCAAGCATCCATTTGAATTCAAAACTTTGCCAAAATTTGTGTAGGTTTAAATATTGATTTGTAATGTAATCTAAAGTCAAATCTTGATTAAAACTTTATTATTTTTAGGGTCTTTTAATTATTCAAAGAAAAGCCCTTCTTTTAAATCAAATGAGATTTATTAATATTTCAACCACCATTTAAATTATTTAAACTTTCTAAATCCTTTCAGTAGGTTTTTATTTGTTTATTTGGGTTCAAATAATTCATCTTGAATTATTTGGAAAGTATTTAATATGATTCTTATTTCATTTGAATTGGGTATTTGTTTTAATTCCAATGGAATTTAATATAGTTTTATTTCCATAATTTTATTTGGAAGAATTATTTCATTTAAGTTAATTAAACAACTTTTATTTCTCTTGGGTATATTCCCAGTATCTTTTTCTATGAATTAATTAATCTTTCCAATAGGGATTTGTCTTTATTTAAATGGAATTTGGTTTAAGCCATTTTATTTTTATTTTGGAAAATTCTTTATCCTTTTATTTTTATTTGGATTTGGATTATATCTTATTCCATTTGCTTAATGTATTAGGCCAAGATTTAATTTGGTCTTTAAATATTCCTTATTTAATTTTTCTTTCTTCATTTTTATAAAAACCATATCTTTTTTATTTATAGATCCAAACTTGGTGATTCCAATTTGTAAAATCTTATTTGAGATTTATTTATCCTTTTAAATATCTTTAGGATTATTTGCTCACCATTTGGTATGGATTTTATATAAGGGCTTTATTAGCTTTAAAAATTCAATTTCCTTATCTTATTAAATTCATAAGATTTTATCTATGGCTCCAAATTAAGTGAAACCAATTTCTATGGTTTTATAATATTTCTATTGGTCTTTCTTGATCTTTTGTAAATGTTTGTTGACAAATTTTTATATGGATCAAATCCATAGGCTTGGAGATAATTTGGAAATGATTTTTATCCCATTAGGGTTTAGGGTTTTGGATTTATTTTCCAAGTGTTTAAATTTCCAGATACATTTTATTGAGGAATGCATTTCTCTTGATTTGGATTTTGTTGAATTAAAACTTTAATTAAAGTTTGTTCAAGATGGGATTTTAAGTTTCCATTTAGAAACAAAGTTTCTTTTCACCCTGATTTTCAACAAAAATTTATTTTGTTTATTTATTTTTCACATTACAAGATTTGGAAAATCTTGGGATGTGACAAGTGATATGCTTCAAGTGCAACCAGAAGGGACACTAGGATGATAACTGCTCGGAGAAGAAGAGTGAAGCTGGAGCCAAGACGGATTCACCTCCGAAGGCAACTGTGAACCATGTGAGCTTGGGGAAAGCACTCAATAAGCCATGTCGTGTGACTAGTAAGTTCTCGCTAATTTATGCATCACGCTCGTAATGTCTTCAATACTGGTGCATCATGTTCATTCATATTGAGGCATTCATGGATAAGAATAGTTACATATGGAGTTACTTAGAGGATCTGTTGAAGAGAACCCACTGGAAAGGATTGAAAGCTAGCACAAGATTCCATAATTAAGTATTGGATGTTGGAGATGCCAAGATCAATTTTCTTAAGGGGCTTAGCCTCGACATAAACACCCATACCCTTGCTAGCGATTCCGAATCTCGGGACGAGATTCATCTTAAGGGGGTTAGTCTGTCACATCCCAAGATTTTAGAAATTGGGACTAGATTTTTTTTGGCATTTGCATGACATTCATGGGCATTGCATTGCATATTTGCATCAAGAAAAATTCCTAAAAAAAGGACTAAAACCCAAATAGTGTGTGCCACTTTGTTCCTAACGGAAATTAAATTGGCTTTATAAAAACCCACCGTTGCTAAGGCAGCAATTGTTTCTAAATTATAGCCTAAAGAGATCCAATGAATGTTACAAAATTTTACAAATAAAATTGAGATCATTTGGAGCTATTATGAAAAAGTTATGGAATAAATACAAACAAATAAAGATATAGATAAAATGAAATATACAAGGATTTATAAATTCACTACTTGCAAACTAATAAAAATATTACAAATATGATCCTACAATGATCTATTCGATTTTATAAAATTTTAGAAATAAGAATCATGTCATTTGGAGTTCGTATGCAAAAGATATGAGGGAAACAAATAAAAAAATCTAACGGGCCGGCCCACCGGACCGAACCGGACCAGGCAGCCAGGCACGCACGTACAGATCGATCCCAGGTCTGCTATAAAAAGCGTGTAAAACAGCTTTTGTCAAACATATATTTATTCAAACTCCTATATCTTTTTATCTACAATTCTGAATCGACTTCCGTTTGTTTCTACTTGTTCCCTACTCCAAGACCTATCTCTACACCGTCCTAAAACTCAATATAAACCCATGGAGGCACAGCTGTATGAGTTTCCCTTCTCGAAATCCCAAATCTACGCATATCCGAATCTTATTTCGTTTATTCACCCATCTAGACTTTGTTTTTTTGCCTTCGGCAAAAAACGAAAGTTGTAGATCTCGTCGAAATCTTTCAATCCCGATAAACCTCACATCTTTTCATCCACCACAGCCGGAGAATTTCGCACCACAATATTTCAGATATGATGGTGTAAATCCAAGATGTACTCGCGCTCGTTTCTTCAAATCCAAATTAAGAAGGTAGGACTAATGATTCCCCACAACTTTCATGTTGTCTCTCTAACACAGATCTATTTCTTGCCTATTCTGAGCCAAAATTAGGTCAATCTCCTCTCCTAACCACTGAATCTCATCCCAACGGCCAGGATTAGATCGATTCCGTGAAGGCGTACGAGCCAACCGGATCTCGCCACGTGTCAACGCCAGGTCAGCCCCGCATCCTAGTCAGCATAGAATATTCCCAGGGAATATTCCCTGTAGATCTGAAATTGAATTTAATTTGCAGAAAATTGTGCAAACTTGCAAAAATCATATAAAAAGATTCGTAGATCCAAAAATAGCAAATAATATATCAATGGATTCAGAAAAATGTGTAGAATATTAATATGGCATTAGATTCAATTTTTACCGTACGCGTTTACTACAATAACTTAATTAGTTTTAATGGTCTTTTAGGTTAATAAATTCATAGGAAATTATCTGTAACTCCGAAAAATATGAGCAATATATCAAATTTAAGCTACTATAATGTAGATTAATAATATCTGGTTGGATCCAACCTTTACGAACTATTTACCCCGTAGCAATTTAATTAGTTTTAATGGCTTTATAAATCATTAAATTCATAGTAAATTATTTGCATATCACAAAAATATAAATGATATACCGATGGAAAGTTGGTTCCATGTAGATCATCAATATGCAAATGGTTAAAGCAAATACTATAAGGTTTTGCAGCAATTAAAAAAATAGGTGAATGGCTTATTTAGAGTATTAAAATCGTAGTAATTCGAATACTACTCAGAAAATTACAAATAATATATCCCTGGAATCACAATTCCGTGGATATTACAGGTATAATTTAAGTTGATTTTTAGGAAACAGAAACTAAATGAATCATTTAAAACCCATTAAACACTATTTAAATCATAAAAAAAGATCTATAACTCCGATTAGGGTGAATCCAACGCCTACTGGTTCGTATTAACGTCCTCTATCCATTAAACCCAAGAAACAAATTTAATTCGACAGTTAGAACAGGCGTTTCAACAGAACTATTAAAAATCCTATATTGGCAAGTAATTATAAATAACAAGTACTCCATTACATTAATGGGCCTCTTGCATGCATCATATTCTTCAGTATTGTTTAGAGAACTAAAGTAACAACCATTATGACTTATTAAATTGTCATGCATGCATTTGTTGCATTTGTTTGATCTCTATGTGCTATTGTTTATGTTGTATGCAATTGTTTGATCGATAGATTACGAGGAGTGCAACGTGTGTGATTGCAACGAGTGTTTGAACGACTTCAACTGCAACCAAAGCAAGTAGATGCTACTTTGTTCATGATGTTGTCCTACTATTTTCAATGCATTGTCGTGTATTTTGTAGATGCATGTGTAGGAAAGTACTATCGCTATGCTATGTCCTATTATGTGGTAGGGCTTTCCTGTAGATGAACCACCGTTTGTAGATGTGCTTAGCCATGCTATGATGAAGAGGGCTGGGTTACATCACTGAGAGTTGTTTCTAAATATGTTGGTTTGCGAAAACTAAAAACAACTTAATCAATGAAACTCCTGGGTGTGATGGGATTGATAATTTTTGGTGGTATCATTACGGAAAGGGAACCAGGTATCAAGAGAAAACGATTGGCTTCTCTATTTGGTAGCTTACGTGTACAACCATGTGCCAATAATGGAATGGGCGGTTGGTTGGACTCAGTAGGTTGTGGTAACTCGAACCCACGTATCCACAGATATAGAATTTTGGTAGGTTGGACCGGTGCGTGTCGGGTTTGGGGAGCTACTTACCGAACGGTCCCTTCTTGGACTTCTCCCTATCATCACCCAATATAAGAGTGGTGGTACGATCTGGGCTGGCCAAGTCACATGGGTAAAGTGTACTAACCCCTGCAGGGTGTATAAACTAATCGATTAGCCGTGTCCCCGGTTATGGACATCTGAGTTGCTTGATATTGATTTCATGACATGTTTCTCGCTCATTCTAATTTCCTAATTGCTTTAATGTTGATGGGTTAATCTATTTGGGATCTTTTCAAATAAAATCAAAACTTCTTATGAAAGTAGGACAAAGGTATTTGCAAATGCAAGCTAACCACAGCTCCACTTGCCAAATATGCATGTAGATGTTAGCTCTATTGTCTCCTTTAATAGCTCTACTTCCCATACATTCCAAGTATTGACCCTTCGGGGCTGCTACATTTTATGTTGCAGGTTATGATTCCGATTATGAGTGATCGACTAGGTCGCGATACTCCACTCAACAGTTGTTCGCCTGTGGCACAATTGAAGATGGATCCTATCAATTGTTTATGCTTCCGTATGCTACTTGATATTGAGCTAGCAGAGCTAAGCATTATTGTAATAATTGCAAATTCTGGATCAATTTGTTAATTATGATGCACTGTTAAATTCTTTGGTATTCATCTATACTGTGTGTGCCAGTGAACCGATCTAGGGATTGGCACTATACACATGAACTCAGCCTTATCAGGCGAGGGTGTTACAGATCCAGTGGCTGGCTGCGCTTGGGGTTTGGACAGGGAGTGGCGGTGGACGGTGGCGTGCGTCCCAGAAATGGTGGCTAAGCTTGGTGCTTGCTCTGGCTAGCTAGCCATGGTCGGCTGGCAAGGGTGCCTTCGGGTTGGCATGGCATGGTGCAATGGGTAGGGGCTAGGGGTGTTCAAGGCACTGGTTGGCACTGGGGGAGACAAGGGTGATCAATGGTGAACAATGCTTAGCCAAATTACTGCTCAAAACTGTGAAGTTTGGCCAGTTTGATTTTCTGTCTCCAAGTGTTTGATGAAATGGCCGCAAGAAATTTAAATTTGAATTTTTGGTTCAAACTTGGTGGGTTGGATAGGCACATACTAGGGAGTATCTGGTTAGTTGGATTGGTCAAGGGGCACTCGTTTGGTTGGGTTTTGAAAATGTGTGATCTTCACATATGTTAAAGATTCAATTTTGAATTGTCATTTGAATGGGGTTGCCAAATGTTTCTGAAAGTTTGAAAGGTGGGATTTGATTCAATTTTACTTGGTCTAGCAAGGGGTGAAAAGAATTGGAAAAGTTTCTGTTTCGAATCTTGGACTAGAAACACTCAAAGTGACCTAGTGAGCAAGATTGGCAAAAATGACCATTTGCCTTATTTGATTTGTATTTGATTTTATCTTGATTTGTTTCTGCTTGGAAATGTTTTAGATGATGTTATATTCATCTTTGAACCATTCCTTACTATTTAGTTGAATCACACAAGTCCATTCATGCATTTATCAAATCATCACATACACACATGCATTCATTTGGTTTTTATTTAATCAAAGTTTTTGTTAACCCTAAATTTAGTGATTAGAGTTTGATGATCATTGTTTCATATTTTTGGGATGTTACAGGACAGCACATGCCGGAATGGGCACAACCAATATTCATATTCCTCAAAAATGAGACCCTGCCGAAAACTGAGGTCGTCGCTAGGCAAATAGTTAGGAGGATAAAATCTTACATAATAATAAATAATGAGCTTTATAAGAGAAGCGTAACACACGTGATGCAGCGATGTGTTAGCTCAGAAAAAGGACAAGAGATCCTCTTGGACATACATCAAGGGGAATGTGGACACCATGCCTCATCCAGAGCCCTTGTGGCCAAAGCATTCCGACATGGATTTTATTGGCTGAGTGTGCTAAAAGAAGCAAAATAATTGGTAGCAAGTTACAATGGCTGCGAGAGATATGCTAGCAAAATACATATGACTTCGTCCGAGTTGAAGACAATACCAATCACTTGTCCATTCTCCATATGGTGCCTGGATATGGTAGGTCCATTTAAGCCGGCTCGTGGAGGCATGATTCACATTTTGGTCATGGTAGATAAGTTCACAAAATGGATAGAGGTAAAGCCAATAAGAAAATGTGATGGGACCACGGCAGTGAAATTTCTCAAAGATATCATTCTGATATATGGATAACCACACAATATCATTATGGATAATGGCACAAACTTTGCTGAAGGAGCCTTTGCTCGATTCTGCCAAGAAAAGCACATAAGACTAGATGTTGCTTCGGTAGCGCACCCGACATCAAATGGGCAAGTGGAAAGATCGAATGGACTTGTGTTATCCGGAATAAAACCTCGACTGATAGAACCACTCCAGAGGTCGGCAGGTTGTTGGATTGAGGAACTCCCAGCAGTGCTATCGAGTTTAAGAACTACCCCAAATAGATCAACGGGATATACCCCATTCTTTCTCGTATATGGTGCATAAGCTGTACTCCCAGCTGATATAGTGCATGATTCACCTAGAGTCACCTAGTACATGAACGCCGAAGTAAATGAAATATCTCGGCAAGATGATGTGGATCTATTAGAGGAAGCGAGAGAATTTGCATTGTCCAGGTCAGCTATTTATCAACAAGACCTCAGACGCTACCATAGCAAGAAGGTAAATCCTCGAGTCTTCAAGGAAGGAGATCTAGTCCTTCGGTTAGTACAACGCACGTCTGGCATGCATAAGCTGTTGCCTCCATGGGTAGGCCCATTCATCGTGAGCAAGGCACTTCATAACGATGCATATTACCTCATAGATGCTCAAGCACCAGAAAGGAACAAGCTGGACAAATCCGGAGACGAGTCCAAGAGACCATGGAATGTAGCATTACTTCTTCCATTCTATACTTAGAGGAAGTGCATTGTACCTAGTATCATTATGTATCGATTTATTATGTTAGGAATGAATTAATGAGACCTCGGCAATTCGAGCAGTGACTCGGGGACTGCCTCATGTTGTTTATCACTATGAATATGTATTTGATATGAATGAGACCTCGGTAACTCGAGCACTGACTCGGGGACTGCCCCATGTTGTTTATCACTATGACTATGTATTTGATATAAATGAGACCTCGGCAACTCAAGCAATGACTCGGGGACTTCCCCATCTTGTTTATCGCTATGATTATGTATTTGATATGAAAGAGACCTCGACAACTAGAGCAGTGGTTCGGGGACTGCCCCATGTTATTTATCACTATAATTATGTATTTGATATGAATCAGACCTCGAAAACTCAAGCAGTAACTCAGGGACTACCCCGTGTTATCTATCTGGCTATTGTATACCTGGTATGTCGGAGGATTTATATATTCATCAATTCAAGTTAGTAACCTATGGACATCGGAGGCAACATCTCTGACTTATCGCAATCTGACGAAAGAGCTATACACAAGCCAATACACGTCATATTATCTTTCATAGGATTTCCATGGTTTTTTAACCAAAGTGGTCATTTTCAAACATAGCTCTCAATCTTCAAAAAGTGTTTATTTCAAACATGTGGATTAAAATCGCAAATAATAACACACGCCGCATAACTCAACCAGAACGGTAACAACTTAATGAGTACCATGGCATATGAAAAATTTCGAGCTCATACAGATTAAATAGTACCAAAAGAAAAAAATTGTTTTAAAACAGCATACGCCCGACATACTAGGGACTTAGCAAGTAAAATTTTTGCAGCTTAGGCATTAACCATAGCCGAATTATCGGCAGGAGGGGTGATGGAAGTGGTAGGGGTTTCTGAAGTAGGTACCTCGGCTACCACTGAAGGCACCTCGGCTTCTGTACAAGCAATAGTCTTAGGAGAAGGAATCTCCGAAGTGGCCTAAACCTCCGCAGAAGTTACCTCGACATCGACCGAAGTAACCAGGGCATCTTGAGTATTGGCCGTTTGACGCGAAGCTCCACCTTGGGATCGGGAAGCTTCAGACCCCTTGGAGGAAGACAGAGCTTTAGCATTTCTTCCTGAACTGCCACTTGACTCATCAGAATTTCTGGAGTCTTCATCCGAGTCATGTTCATCACTAGAATCTCTGTCAAACTCATCGTCATCAGCGGCCTCAACATTCTCATCGACCTCTTCTAGGAGAAATCTAGGCCCCTCATTCCATTGATGCACATTTGCATACTCGATGAGTTGATAGGCACGAGCCTGGCAGCGTGCAACGTAATCCGTATTCTCGACAGAAGGAGAGACGGTACACAGATTCATCAATGTGTCGAGGGAGATGTCCTCGTACCAAGATAGCACGACAGTAAGTGCCATGTCAGCCCTGGCTCGCCCGATGGATTCTATCTAGAGGTTCAACTGAGTTTGAGAATCCATCAGTTTCGCCACAAGTACTTCCACCCTGGTAATTTTTGGTTCATTCGGCTAGAGCACATTGAAGGATCGAATCGCCGCTTTCACCAAATCTTTTCCCATGATTTTCATTGGCTCAATGGTGGCAACAACGGCAACGAGGAGATCCTCAATAGAATATTCTTGATTCCGGGTATTGGGGACACCTCGATGAGCATGGGCTGTAACCACGGCTTTAGTACTCACAGACTCGGCTTCAGGAAAGTGATCTGTAGAGCAAAACATCATATAAATCAAGGGGAGCAATGAGAAAAGAATGACTCAGACAGTAACCACAAGAGAAAAGGCCCGGCAAATAAACATACGATGGATATATTGTAGCATCTTCTAAAGATCCACAGCCCAGCCAACCCGTTTCTTCTCAAATCGAGTCATTTCCTCCGTCATTGTCTAATTTTTCAGCTCGGCCGCATCGAGAAGCTCTTTGTCCTTATTAAGATGGAGACTTAACCGATTCTTTTCCTCGGAAAACTCTTGATCAATTTTCTCCAGCTCAGACTTCTGGGATGATTTCAAGGACTCAACCTCGACACGGAGCCGAGATATCTCGTCGTCCTTCTCCTTGATCTGCGCCGAATGAGTCCCTGCTTGCTCTCAAAAAATAAATCATCATATCAGGCATGGATATGCACTCTTGATGCGACGGTGCAGATATTTGTAACTTGGTTGAGCCGAGGATGGAGAACTATAAGATACTCGGAGATTATCTAATAAGCGAAATAGACGAGTAAAGAGAGGATGGACGACTAACCTTCAAGACTAGCAATCTTTTTGGTCAGCAAAGTGTTTTGCGTATCAATGTTTGCTTAGTACGGATAAATCGCGAATTAATTAAGAGTCAAGACTTGAACAAAGTACTTAAAGAGCAAACGCTGAAAAATTTACCTATTTTCTTCAGGATGGGAACCAACTTTTCATACTTGACCTATAGTTTCCTATGTGAAAAGAGCAGCTTCTGTAATTCGGCGGTACGTCGATTGTGAGCGACATAAAGTAACAAGTTATGCACGGAAAACTAAGCGAAAAATTATAAAGATTCGAATCAAGTTAAACTTGACTGGGATCTAGGTGGATGGATATTCAAAGCCAAAACTTAAAAAGATCCTAATCAAGCTAAACCTGACTCGGATCTAGGTGGCTGGATATTCAAAGCCAAAACGTAAAAAGATCCGAATCAAGCTAAACTTGACTCGGATCTAGGTGGCTGGATATTCAAAGCCAAAACTTAAAAAGATCCAAATCAAGCTAAACTTGACTCAGATCTAGGTGGCTGGATATTCAAAGCCAAAACTTAAAAAGATCCGAATCAAGCTAAACTTGACTCGGATCTAGGTGGCTGGATATTTAAAGCCAAAACATAAAAAGATCTGAATCAAGCTAAACTTGACTCGGATCTAGGTGGCTGGATATTCAAAGCCAACACGTAAAAATATCCGAATCAAGCTAAACTTAACTCGGATCTAGGTGGTTGGAGATTCAAAGACAAAACTAAAAAGATCCGAATCAAGCTAAACTTGACTCGGATCTAGGTGGCTGGATATTCAAAGCCAAAATGTAAAAAGATCCGAATCAAGCTAAAGTTAACTCGGATCTAGATGGCTGGATATTGAAAGCAAGAACTTAAAAAGATCTGAATCAAGCGAAACTTGACTCAGATCTAGGTGGTTAGGTGTGTTTTGAGCTAAAACATGCGTATCAAAGATTATCTTTGTCAACACCCGGATTTTTAATCCCAAATGACTGTTATGCCATATATCACAATCCAAGGATTACCATTTTTGCGAGACATAACAGATTTGGATACCACAGTACATCATCCATTACAAACCATACATAAGGTCTTACACAAATAAGGATCTGATGATCCAGTTCTTAATATAACTCAAGCAGCGGAAATACGTAATAATAACTGTAGTGTAGGCGAAGCTCAATCTTCGGGGTCACAGGCAATGCTGACGATGGGAGATGATCCTACTTGTCGTAACCTTCCTGGGGTCCATCCTCCTGGTATTCCTCTTCATAGTCTGGCCATGGGAATAGCCAGGGACAAAGCCATGAGTACTCTTTAAGTACTCACAAACTAATACTAACAAGTGAAGGGGGTTTTGTAGTAGGACACTAAGCTCTAGGGTTGTTTTGCAAAAAGCCATATTTACCTCTACTAAGTTTAGAAATGAAGAAAGCGAGTTGAAGTTTTATAACACCGAAGTGGGAACTTGTAGTTCATATCACAACTCTGTTGTGGTCAAGTCAAAATCTCAATCCATTTCACAAGTCATTTTGAAAACATCTGCCGGGAGAACAGTATGGCCACTCCAACTGTCTATAACCGCGGACGCGGCTATTCGAATAGTTTGACACTCTGCAGAGATTGTACACTTTCACCACAACATTCGATACATCCGTCAGGAACAAATCCTGAATTCACCATACTCAGTATGCGGATAATCAATCCTAACCTTTCCATTACACGCCCTAGTATAAGCACCTCTCCTGTGAGTTTGGCCTCCCAACCATGACCATCTGTCATCTTGGGTACTGCACAGGTGGACAATCTTCACAAGGTAGCCTCACCTCAGACCTTGGCCGTGAGGGAACTAATACTAGGGTATATAAGTTTCAAGTCAAGCCCTACCCAATCTTCGGGTACTGTGGTTGTACGGTAAAATTGGAATGGTATCGCATCCAGACAACCATCAGTTTTATAAAGGGCTAAGGCTCATGCCTCAACATTTTCATCACCAAAATCATCTGGTGTTCGGAAACACATGTCAAAACATCTCAATAGAATGATCCATCATTCCAAGGTTTTCATAACCATTTTTCCACCAAGTATTCCCATCTAAAGTTGATCAAGTTTTATGCTTAGAACTAGCATCTACAAGTGGGGGTAAGTACTAATGAGGGATGGTAAACTAGTGGAGTTTAACTAAGTTCAATCTCATGCCTTAGGAGGACATAAATATTATCTAACTTAGGCCAAGTTTTATGCTCTTTATGCAACCTTCAATTATCTTTCTAATATCTACAATTCAGCTTTGATAAAGAAAAAAGTATAAAGCTTGTAAGTAAAACTAGGATTGGTTTATGAAGTGGGTATAACCACATATGCTCAAGGCATATGGTTGGCATGGTAAGGCTTGCTAAAGTATAATATCTTGCAAGTGTTAGCTTGCACATTCAACTAGCAGTATTGGGCTTGCTAAGTTAATACCTTGCAAATATTGGCTTGCCAAAGTAGAGTATCTTGCAAGTGTTAGCTTGCAAGTATTGGCTTGCATCAGTATCAGTATAAGCTTGCTAAATTGCAAGTGTTAGCTTGCCTTATGCAGAGCAGTGGTTGAAGTTCTCCTCGGCTTCTTCTTCGTAGTATCCTCCTTCTTCCTCGTATCCTTGGTCGGTACTAGCGTCTATAAATAAATACGAGGTACACAATAACCAAACAATACTTAACTATTTTCAATCATCGCACAAAAGGGTCCTATAGATGATCTAGCATCATCACTAACATTACAAGATTAAAGCTTGGTTTAATTTCTTTTAGTTTTAGAAAAGTAATTTCTACTCATTGAAAAACTACTTAAGATTTAATATTCTCCAAACCAAACATGGGATCATGTTGACACATGTCATCACCACACATTTCAGTACATGGGAATGTGATTTAAAGTGGTGTCACAATTTAATAAGGTTTAACCTTTTATTTTAATTAAATAAAGTGACTAGAAATGCCTATGTGGCATCCTTTTACTACTTGGACATTATTTATGTAAGTAAACCCATATATTTTTATATATTCTGAAAGGTATGATCAAATGTGATTTTTGAGAGTTGGAATCAACTCAAAAGCTATTTTGGTTTAAATTTGAAAAATGTTTGAATGCAGAAAAGCTTATGCCTTGTTATTTTTACCAAGGTTGATCTATAGATTCAAATGATTTGAGTCCAACGGGCTTGGATTCAACATTTCCAGACCTTTCTAACAAAATTGGTTTCATTCAATTTGGTTCACTGAATCGAGCTGGGTTGAGTTTTGAAACTAGGTACAGAACTGTGTTTGAATGAAAATGGAAAAATCCAAATTCAAACGACTAGGCTGCGCGGGAACTGCTAATGGGCCGGCCTGCTACGCACAGCGCTTATGCGGGTTGGTTAAGTTGTTGTCCCCACGCGTAAGTGAGACGAGGGGTGCGAAGCAGTACGGGGAAACATGGTGCGTTGGATCTAGTTCTAATCCAATGGCTCTGGTTCATCGTTCACGTCGGGCATCGCCGGCGAGACAGAACCCTAACGCGGCAGGTGGGGGTCGTGGGAGGCTCACCGGGGCTCAGGCGAGGGTCGGCGAGGCGGGCGAAGGACGAAGTCGACGACGGCGAACCTCTTGGTACCGGCAGCTTCTCCTGGGGCGGCTCCAATCGCTGGCTTCCTTCTTCTCCAGCAGCGGCGGGCTCCGGCCAAATTCTGGTGATGCGCTGCTCGCCTTGCTCTGGGAATGGGGTGGAACGATCAGTGAGGAGAGGGGATTGAGATGGTGCGAAGAGTTTGAGCGGGGGAGGCCTCTATTTATAGTGGCGAGAAGGGACCGACGGGGGCAAGCTAAGCTCGTCGTGGTCGACGGCACAAGGGGCTATCGGCGTGGGCGACAGTAGGGGCGGTGCTGTGCTCCCTGGCGAAGCTCAACGGCGTGGTGGCGAGGCGTGGGGCGGTGTGGATTGGTCGGAACGTTGCGGTGCTCTGCGCGTGCCCGACGGAAATTTTACTGATGCACAGCTCGCGTGGTCCGCGCGGCGGCGAACGGGCGTGTCTGCGGGGTTGCTGGGACGGTGGTGATCACGTATGCACGCGGCGAAGGCGGCGCGCGGTCTGTGGGCGTCTGGCGAGCGTGGCGTACGGGGCGCTCTCTCGGCATGGTTGCAGAGCAGCTTGGCATGGTCTGTGCGTGTGGTCCAGGGGCTGGCATCGCTCGCGGCTGGGACAGGGAGTGGCGGTGGGGTGTTGTCTTGCTCCCAGACATGTTGGCTAGGCTTGGTGCTTCTCCTAGCTCGATGTCGACATGTGGGTGGCAAGGTGAGGCCCGGCCTGCTCACCATTGATGACAATGGCCAGCTTACAGTGGGGCTAGAGATTAGTTTAGGTTGTTAGATGATCTACTAAGGCTAGTGATGTACAGAGAGGGAACAAGTTAGGCCCAAAACACTGCACACTATAGTGTTTTGATTTCGTTTGATTTGAATCAGCAAGGTGTTTGATGAAATGGCCGCATGAATTCAAGTTTTGAATTTTGAAAAGATTTTTGGTGGGTGTGCTAGGCATGTGCTGGTGAGTCTGTAGATGCTTGGGTTTTGAAAGTTGAGCTTGTTTGAGTGGTTTTTGAAAAAGTGGGATCTCCCCATATGATATAGATTCAATTTTGAACTGACATTTAAACTATGCATTTGGATGTTTCTGGATGATCACAAGGTGGGCCTTGATACTTTGTTATGAGTACTATCAAGGGGTGCAAAGATCCAAACAAGTTTCTGTTAAGTTCTGAAAGTTAGAGATAGCCAAAGTAGGCATGGGAGTTAAATTGTCCAAAGTGACCATTCCTTTAATTTGTTTGTTTTGATTTATTTGTCTTTGGGGAAAGTTTGGGAATTGTTTAGATGATGTTTATTTCACCTAAGAATCCTTTTACAAGCAAGGAAACACACAATCATGGCAATTCAAAAGAATCCAAATTGTCATGCTTACACATATGCATGCCTTCATATTTTTATTTAGAAAAGTTTTTGTTAATCCTAAATTTTGATGATTAGAGTTTGATGATACAAGTTTCATATTTTTGGGATGTTACAAACCTTCCCCCCTTAAACAAAATCTCGTCCCGATATTTAAAAAGGACAAAAATATTACCTAGGATTTGAAGAGATCGGGAAACTCCGTCCTGATGTGATCTTCGCGCTCCCAGGTAGCTTCCTCTTCCGTGTGGTTACTCCACTGAATTTTGAGAAACTTGATGCTTCGGGTTCTGGTGGTTCGGAAAGCTTCTTCCACAATACGGATGGGTACTTCGGGATAGGTCAGGTCATCATTGATCTCTATGGTCTGATGATCGATATTCTTGAATACTTCAGTCTTCTCCAGAACTTCGAGACACTTGCGAAGTAATGAGATATGGAACACATTGTGCACGGCTGACATCTCTTCGGGTAGTTCTAATTGATACAACACTTCTCCTCGATGGTTCAGAATCTTGAAGGGCCGATATATCTGGGGGCCAACTTTCCTTTGAGTTGGAAACGCTGCATTCCTTTCAATGGCGACACTTTCAGAGACACAAAATCTCCTATGTTGAAGGCGAGGTCTCGACATCTCTTGTCGGCGTAACTCTTCTATCTGGACTGGGCTGTCTTGAGGTGCTCATGAATCTTGTGAACCTTCTCTTCTGCCTCTCGTAGGATGCCGGGTCCGAAAATCTGACTCTCTCCTACTTCCGACCAGTTCAAAGGGGTGTGACACTTCCTTCCATACATAAATTCAAATTGGGCCATTTGCAAACTAGCTTGATAACTGTTGTTGTATGAAAATTCTGCGAACGGCAGACAGTCTTCCCACTTAGATCCATATTCTAAAACACATGCTCTCAGCATATCTTCGAGTATTTGATTTACTCGCTCCGTTTGTCCATCGGTCCGGGGGTGATAAGCGGTACTGAAATCTAGTCGGGTTCCTAAACCTTCTTGAACTTTCTTCCAGAATCTCGAGGTAAACTGAGTTCCTCGATCCGATATGATGTTCTTGGGGAATCCATGCAAACTGACGATTCTAGCGATGTATAACTCCGCTAGCTTCGAACTCTGATATGTGGTGTTGACGGGTAAGAAATGGGCGACTTTGGACAATCTGTCCACTATGACCCAGATAGAGTCATTTCCCCTACTAGAAGTAGGAAATCCGGTGATAAAGTCCATTCCAACGGAATCCCATTTCCATTCCGGAATCTGCAATGGTTCCAACAATCCAGCGTGTCTTTGATGTCCGGCCTTGACTCGCTGACATATATCACACTTGGCGATATAGCTTCCGATTTCTCTCTTCATCTTATGCCACCAAAATTGCTCTTTCAAATTTTGATACATCTTTGTTCCTCCGGGGTGGAGAGAATACAGAGTATCATGAGCTTCCTTCAAAATAACTTCTTTCAACTCAGAATCTGTTGGTACACAAAGGCGTACTTTGTACCACATAACTCCTTCTTCGTCTTCGATGAATCCAGGTACTTTGCATGTACCTATACGACGCTTGATTCTGTCAATACTAGCATTTCCTTTCTGCGCCTCTTTGATCTGGCTGATCAAAGTTGGTTGAAGTTCTATGCTAGCCAAAAATCCTTCACTCACTAATTCCATTCGGAAATCTTCCATCTCTTTGTGCAAGCTTGGTTGCTCCTTCAAAATCATGGAGTTCAAGCGGCACGGCAATCTGCTAAGGGCATCGGCTACCACATTGGCTTTACCAGGGTGATAGTGAATGTCCAGATCGTAATCCTTTATTAGCTCAATCCATCTTCTCTGCCTCATATTTAGATCCTTCTGAGTGAATATATACTTCAGGCTCTTGTGATCCGAATAAATCTCACAACGGTTTCCCATCAGGTAGTGCCTCCATGTATTCAGGGCTAGAACTACGGCTGCGAATTCGAGGTCATGGGTTGGGTAATTTTGCTCATGTTGTTTCAATTGTCGAGATAGATAAGAGATAACTTTGCCTTCTTGCATTAGCACACATCTAAGACCGATCTTGGATGCATCACAATACACGTCGAAGGGCTTTGTGATATCCGGCATGATTAAGATTGGGGCTGAAATCAATCTCCTCTTGAGCTCTTGAAAACTCGCTTCATATTTGTCTGTCCATTCAAACTTCTTGTCCTTCTTCGGAAATTGGGTCATGGGTCTGGCGATACTCGAGAATCCTTCTACGAACTTGCGGTAATATCCCGCCAATCCGAGAAATGCACGAACTTGGGTTTGAGTGGTTGGGGCTTGCCAATCTTCGACATCTTTCACCTTTGCAGGGTCAACGGCAATTCCTCCGGCTGATACAATGTGGCCGAGGAATCCTACCTCCTGTAACCAGAATTCACATTTGCTAAACTTGGCATACAATTGATGCCCTCTAAGGGTTCCAAGAATGGTCCTTAGGTGTAGCTCATGTTCTTCTTCTGATTTGGAATAAATCAGAATGTCGTCGATGAAAACAACGACAAACTTATCCAGGAAGTCCATAAAAATCTTATTCATGAGATTCATGAAATAAGCGGGGGCATTGGTTAATCCAAAAGACATGAAAGTATACTCGTATAATCCATATCTGGTGGTAAAGGCAGTCTTGGGAATATCCTCTGCGCGAATCTTGAGTTGATGATAGCCAGTTCTAAGATCAATCTTAGAAAACACCTTGGCACCGGTCAACTGATCAAACAAATCTTCTATCTTGGGCAAGGGATACTTGTTCTTGATGGTGACATCATTCAACTTCCGATAATCCGTACACAAACGGTTACCTCCATCCTTATTGTCCACAAATAAGACAGGTGATCTCCATGGTGACGCACTTGGTTGAATTAATCTAATTTCCAACATGGAATCTAGTTGCTTCTTCAGTTCTGCTAGTTCAGACGGGTTCATACTCTAGGGTCTCTGGGCTATGGGTCCTGTTCCGGGGATTAGTTCAATGATAAACGCGATATCCCGATCTGGGGGCATACCGGGCAAAACATCTGGAAATACATTAGGTTATTCACAGACTATCCGGACTTGGTCAATGGTAGGTTGGGCTATACTCTTGTTGCACTTGAATTGATGAGGTAAGGTTTCAGATATATGCTCGACTGATATTCTGGCTGTACTAGTCATGGTGATGGCTTTCTTGGCACAGTCAATCAATCCTTTATATTTGGACATCCAATCCATTCCTAGTACTACTTCCAAACCTTTAGTTCTGAGTACTATCAGGTTAGCATAAAAATCTATTCCATGGATTCGGATAGGGACGGCTTTGCAAATTTGCCTAGCCTTGGTGGTTGAACCGGGAATTTGGACGATCATAACATGCTTCAGTTTTGTTGGTTGAATCTTACTAGTGCAGGCAAATTCTTCGGTGACAAATGAATGCGATGCACCCGAATCAAACAACACTCTTGCAAGTACTGAATTAACAAAAAACATACCCAGCACGACGTCTGGCGCTTCCTGAGCTTCTTCAGCATGCATGAGAAAAAGGCGGCCGTTGCGGTTGAGCGAATTCCCTGGGGCAAACCTTCTTCCTGGCTGAACAGGACGCTGTTGCTGAGCTAGGGCATTTGCATTGGGGGCTGCGGCATTCTTCTTGTTGGGGAACTCGTTGGAGTAGTGACCCTTATTTCCACAGTCATAACAAGTCACTTGCGACTTGTCCTTTGCTGCAACAGGCACAACATTGCTTCCAGTCCTTGGGGCGGTGTTGGTGTTGGCGGTAGCATTATTGTTGTTGAACTTGGGTGGGGCACGGTTGAAATTGCTAGAGTTGCCGGGGTTGGTGTGACTTCCTTCGGGCCTTGGGTTTCCACGGTTGGGATAGGTCGGACGGTTCATCGGGGGTCTGTTGGTTCTCGGGGCAAATCCTGGAGATGGGTTGGGGAGATACTTTGGGGTCTGATGGGTTCCTGGTTGATGGATCATGCGACGCTTGCGGTTCGCATTGGCTTGGTTGATATTTCCTTCCATCTGGATGGCAGAGTCGACCAGGGCTTCAATATCCGCAAAGGGGATATTGACTAACACAGTCTGCATCTCATCTTGCAGACCATTCAAGAATCTCTCCTTCTTCTTGGCTTCGGTGTCGATCTCATCCGGGGCATACCTAGCTAATGACAAAAATTTGTCACAGTATTCCACTACGGTCATCCGTCCTTGCTTCAGTTCTCTGAACTCATCTCTCATTCTCTTGATCAAACTCGGGGGCACATGGGTTCTGCTAAACTTGACCTTGAATTCCTCCCAGGTCATCATCTGTCCTCCGGTCATCGCACGAACGCTGTTCCACCATGCTCTGGCATCTCTGGCTAGACAGTGGGTGGCGAACAGAACTTTCTCGTTAGCTTCCACTCCGGCGACTTCTAGGTTATTTTCCATGGTTTGCAGCCAATCGTCGGCATCTAGGGGCTCTTCTGACTTAGTGAAAACAGGTGGGTTGGTGTTCTGGAAATTCTTGAGCTTAGATCCATGGTTGTCCTGATTTCCGTGGCCTTTATTGTTGTGGGCTAGCTGGGATATCTTCTAAAGGGTGGCTAAGTTGGCTTGACGTTCGGCTCTTTCAGCTTCGCGGTTAGAAACCAACATTTGCAGGATCTGCAACATCGGGTCCGGGGATGAACCACTTCCTCCGCGTGGCATCTGAAGATTGAGATAGATCATGAGAAAAGAGGGAAATTTCTAAGGTTTTGGGACTTTGAAAAGTTTTTAAGGTTTGACTCAGATTTTTCTAGCAACTTGCTTTTCATTCATTCATAGCACACGATACAAACACACACCACAAAACAAGAAAAACATATGGTTTTAAGAACCATTCCGGAAACTACGATACAGTGGGACCGAACACTACTCACTACGTTTGTGCACTAGCATAGTTGTGAGTTTTACTAAAAGTGATCTAGGGTGCAAAAATTGATGTAAGCTTTGAAATAATTTTGGAGTAGCGTGAATTTTTATCAAAGAGTTCAAGAGGTAAGAATGAGAATAAGTTTTTGTAAATATTTGCTAGCGTGAATTTTTATGAAAGAGTCCAAGAGGTAAGAATGAGAATAAGTTTTTGTAAATATTTGCTTCCTTTGGTTTTGAAACTAAGTTTTTGATTCAAACGTCCAGTCTAACTAGGGTCTCCTATGGTCAGGATGGCTCTGATACCAACTTGTCAACACCCGGATTTTTAATCCCAGATGCCAGTTATGCCATACATCGCAATCCCAGGATTACCATTTTTGCAAGACATAACAGATTTGGATACCACAGTACATCGTCCATTACAAACCATACATAAGGTCTTACACAAATAAGGATCTCATGATCCAGTTCTTAATACAACTCAAGCAGCGGAAATACGTAATAATAACGGTAGCGCAGGCGAAGCTCCATCTTCGGGGTCACAGGCAATGCTGACGATGGGAGATGATCCTAGCTGTCGTAACCTTCCTGGGGTCCATCCTCCTGGTATTCCTCTTCATAGTCTGGCCACGGGAATAGCCAGGGACAAAGCCATGAGTACTCTTTAAGTACTCGCAAACTAATACTAACAAGTGAAGGGGTTTTTTGTAGTAGGACACTAAGCTCTAGGGTTGTTTTGCAAAAAGCTAGATTTACCTCTACTAAGTTTAGAAATGAAGAAAGCGAGTTGAAGTTTTATAACACCTAAGTGGGAACTTGTATTTCATATCACAACTTTGTTGTGGTCAAGTCAAAATCTCAATCCATTTCACAAGTCATTTTGAAAACATCTAACGGGGGAACAGTATGGCCACTCCAACTGTCCATAACCACGGACGCGGCTATTCGAATAGTTTGACACTCTGCAGAGATTGTACACTTTCACCACAACATTCGATACATCCGTTAGGAACAAATTCTGAATTCACCATACTCAGTATGCGGATAATCAATCCTAACCTTTCCATTACACGCCCTAGTATAAGCACCTCTCCTGTGAGTTTGGCCTCCCAACCATGACAAACTGTCATCTTGGGTACTGCACAGGTGGATAATCTTCACAAGGTAGCCTCAACTCAGACCTTGGCTGTGCGGGAACTAATACTAGGGTATATAAGTTTCCAGTCAAGCCCTACCCAATCTTTGGGTATTGTGGTTGTATGGTAAAATTGGAATGGTATCGCATCCAGACAACCATCAGTTTAATAAAGGGCTAAGGCTTATGCCTCAACATTTTCATCACCAAAATCATCTGGTGTTCGGAAACACATGTCAAAACATCTCAATAGAATGATCCATCAGTCCAAGGTTTTCATAACCATTTTTCCACCAAGTATTCCCATCTAAAGTTGATCAAGTTTTATGCTTAGCACTAGCATCTACAAGTGGGGGTAAGTACTAATGAGGGATGGTAAACTAGTGGAGTTTAACTAAGTTCAACCTCATGACTTAGGAGGACATAAAGATTATCTAGCTTAGGCCAAGTTTTATGCTCTTTATCCAACCTTGAATTATCTTTCTAATATCTACAACTCACTTAAGTAAGCTCTAAGTACTAGCCTTGATAAAGAAAAAAAGTATAAAGCTTGTAAGTAAAACTAGGATTGGTTTATCAAGTGGGTATAACCACATATTCTCAAGGCATATGGTTGGCATGGTAAGGCTTGCTAAAGTATAATATCTTGCAAGTGTTAGCTTGCACATTCAACTAGTAGTATTGGGCTTGCTAAGTTAATAACTTGCAAGTATTGGCTTGCCAAAGTAGAGTATCTTGCAAGTGTTAGCTTGCAAGTATTGGCTTGCATCACTATCAGTATAAGCTTGCTAAATTGCAAGTGTTAGCTTGCCTTGTGCAGAGCAGTGGTTGAAGTTCTCCTCGGCTTCTTCTTCGTAGTATCCTCCTTCTTCCTCGTATCCTTGGTCGGTACTAGCGTCTATAAATAAATACGAGGTACACAATCACCAAATAATACTTAACTATTTTCAATCATCACACAAAAGGGTCCTATAGATGATCTAGCATCATTACTAACATTACAAGATTAAAGCTTGGTTTAATTTCTTTTAGTTTTAGAAAAGTAATTTCTACTCATTGAAAAACTACTTAAGATTTAATATTCTCCAAACCAAACATGGGATCATGTTGACACATGTCATCACCACACATTTCAGTACATGGGAATGTGATTTAAAGTGGTGTCACAATTTAATAAGGTTTAACCTTTTATTTTAATTAAATAAAGTGACTAGAAATGCCTATGTGGCATCCTTTTATTACTTGGACATTATTTCTGTAAGTAAACCCATATATTTTTATATATTCTGAAAGGTATGATCAAATGTGATTTTTGAGAGTTGGAATCAACTCAAAACCTATTATGGTTTAAATTTGAAAATGTTTGAATGCAGAAAAGCTTCTGCCATGTTATTTTTACCAAGGTTGATCTATAGATTCAAATGATTTGAATCCAACGGGCTTGGATTCAGCATTTCCAGACCTTTCTAACAAAATTGGTTTCATTCGATTTGGTTCACTGAATCGAGCTGGGTTGATTTTTGAAACTAGGTATAGAACTGTGTTTGAATGAAAATGGAAAAATCCAAATTCAAACGACTGGGATGCGCGGGAACTGCTAATGGGCCGGCCTACTACGCACAGCGCTTACGCGGGCTGGTTAAGTTAATGTCCCCACGCGTCAGTGAGACGGGGTGTCAACACCCGGATTTTTCAATCCTAGATGCCTGTTATGCCATACATCGCAATCCCAGGATTACCATTTTTGCGAGACATAACAGAATTAGATACCATAGTACATCATCCATTACAAACGATACATAAGTTCCTACACAAATAGGGATCTCATGATCCAGTTCTTAATACAACATCAAGCAGCGGAATACGTAATAATAACGGTAGCGTAGGCGAAGCTCCATCTTCGGGTTCACATGCAATGCTGACGATGGGAGATGATCCTAGTTGTCCTAACCTTCCTGGGGTCCATCTTCCAGGTACTCCTCTTCATAGTTTGGCCATGGGAATAGCCAGGGACAAAGCCATGAGTACTCTTTAAGTACTCGCAAACTAATTCTAACAGGTAAAGGGGTTTTTGGATAATAGGACACTAGGCTCTAGGGTTGTTTTGCAAAAGCCAGATTTATCTCTACTAAGTTCTAAAACTAGTCACAATTTTATAACTCCTAAGTGGGATCTGGTATTTCATATCACAACCCTGTTGTGGTCAAGTCAAAGTCTCAGTTCATTTCATAAGTCATTTTGAAAAGTCTGACGGAGGAACAATATGACCACTCCAACTGTCCATAACCGCGGACGCGGCTATTCGAATAGTTTGACACTCTGCAGAGATTGTACACTTTCACCACAACATTCGATACATCCGTCAGGAACAAATCCCGAATTCACCATACTCAGTATGCAGATAATCAATCCTAACCTTTCAATTACACGCCCTAGTATAAGCATCTCTCCTGTGAGTTTGGCCTCCCAACCATGACCAACTGTCATCTTGGGTACTGCACAGGTGGACAACCTTCACAAGGTAGCCTCAGCTCAACCTTGGCCGTGAGGGAGCTAATACTAAGGTATATAAGTTTCCAGTCAAGCCCTACCCAATATTCGGGTATTGTGGTTGTACGATAAAATTGGAATGGTATCGCATCCAGACAACCATCAGTTTTATAAAGGGCTAAGGCTCATGCCTCAACATTTTCATCACCCAAAATCATAAGGTGTTTGGAAACACATGTCCAAAACATTTCAATAGAATGATCCATCATTCCAAGGTTTTCATAACCATTTTCACCAAGTATTCCCATCTAAAGTTGATCAAGTTTTATGCTTAGCACTAGCATCTACAGGTGGGGGTAAGCAGTAATGAGGGGTGGTAAACTAGTGGAGTTTCAACTAAGTACACCTTATATCTTAGGATGATATCAAGGTTTCTATCTTAGGCCAAATTTTATGCTCTTTATGCAACATTCACATATCCTTCTAGTATCTACCATTCACGTAAGTAAGCTCTAAGTACTAGCTTTGATGAAGAAATACATTAATCCAGCTTGCAAGTAAAACTAGGATTGGTTTATCAAGTGGATATGATCATATATGCTTAAGGCATATAGTAGTCATAGGAACAGGTAGGGGTTTGTTGCATCAGTTGGGTATTTTGCAAGAGTTAACTTGCATCAATATCAGTATAAGCTTGCATAGGTATAGCATCAACTTGCATAGGTAAAGTATCTTGCAAGTGTTAGCTTGCATTGGTCCACTTGGTTAGTAAAGCTTGCCTTGTGCAGAGCAGTGGTTGAAGTTCTCCTCGGCTTCTTCTTCGTAGAATCCTCCTTCCTCCTCGTATCCTTGGTCGGTACTATCGTCTATGAATAAATACGAGGTACACAATCACCAAACAATACTTCACTACTTGCAATCATCACACACAAGGGTCCTATAGATGGTCTAGCATCATCTCTAACATTACAAGTTCAAGGCTTGGTTTAATTCCTTTTATTTTTAGAAAAGTAATTTCTACTCATTGAAAAACTACTTAACATTTAATATTCTCCAAACCAAACATAGGATCATGTTGACACAAGTCATCACCACATATTTTAGTCCATGGGAATGTGATTTAAAGTGGTGTCACAATTTAATAAGGTTTTACCCTTTTATTTTATTTAAATATAATGACTAGAAATGCCTATGTAGCATTCTTTTATTACTTGAACATTGTTTCTGTAAGTAGACCTAAATATTTTTATATATTCTGAAAGGTATGGTTGAATGTGATTTTTGAGAGTTGGAATCAACTCAAAAGCTATTATGGTTTAAATTTGAAAAATGTTTGAATGCAGAAAAGCTTCTGCCTTGTTATTTTTACCATGGATGATCTATAGATCCAAATGACTTGAATCCAACGGGCTTGGATTCAGCATTCACAGTCCTTTCCAACAAAATTGGTTTCATTCAAATTGGTGCACAGAATTGATCTGGGTTGATTTTTGAAGTTGGGTACAGAAGTGGGTTTGAAATGAAATGGAAAAAGTTTAATTCAAATCACTGGGCTGCGCGGGAAAAGTTAATGGGCCGGCCTGCGAAGCGCAGTGCTCTCGCGGGCTGCTTAAGTGGGTGTCCCCACTCGTCAGTGAGATAGGGAGGGGCGAAGCGGTACGGGGAAACGTGGGTCGTTCGATCTGATTCTAATCCAACGGCTGGGAGTCATCGTCGACGCGAGACAACGTCAGCGAGAAAGAAACCTAGCGCGGCCAGTGAGGGGTGCTGGGGGCTCACCGGGGTGCAGGCGAGGGTCGGCGAGGTGGGCGAACGACGAATTCGACGACGGCGAACTCAGGGGTGGTCGCGGCAGATCCTGGGGTGGACGAAATTGATGGCGCCCTTATTCTCTAGAGGCGGCGGGCTCCGGTGAAATTCTGGCGATGTGCTGCTCGCCTTGCTCTGGGAACGGTGTGGCACGATCAGTGAGAAGAGGGGAGTGAGATGGTGTGAAGAAATCGAGCGGGGGCGGCCTCTATTTATAGTCGAGCGAGGGGACCGACGGGGCGCACGGTGAGCTCGTCGGGGTGGTGTTACAGTATTCTACTGGCATGGGCGACGGTAGGGGACGGTGCGGTGTTCCCTGGCGATGCTCAACGACATGGTTTTGAGGCGTGGGGCGGTGTGGCTTGGTCTGGAACATGCGACGCTCTGCGCGGCAGAGGCGGCGTCTTTGACGGCGGGCGGTGGCTGTGCGGCGCGGGGCGGCGAACGAGGATGTCTGGCAGTCTCCTGGGTCGGTGGTGATCGTGTGTGCACGCGGCGAGGGCGGCTAGCGGTCTGTGGGCTTCGGTCGAGGGTGGCACTCTGGCGCACGCTCGGCATGGTCACTAGCAAGGTTGGCATGGTTCGTGCGTGTGTTCCAGGGCTTGGCAACGCTCGCGGCTGGGACAGGGGGTGGCGGTGGACGGTGGGCTGCCTCCCAGACATGCTGGCTATGCTTGCTTCTCTTCCTAGCTTGCTGTTGACATGGGTGTGACCTGGGTGTGCTGGGCTATTCACCATTGATGGCAATGGCAAGCTCACAGTGGTGCTAGTGCTTAGTTAATCTTCCTAGATGATCTACTGAGCTGGTTGTGAGCTATATAGGGAACAAGTTAGGCTTCAATCACTGCTCACTATAGTGTTTAGGATTTTGATGATTTGTGTATGCAACCTGTTTGATGAAATGGCCGCATGAAATCAAGTTTTGAATTTTGAAAAGATTTTTGGTGGGTTTGCTAGGTTGGTGCTGGTGAGTCTGCAGATGCTTGGGTTTTGAAGGTTGAGCTTGTTTGAGTGGTTTTTGAATAAGTGGGATCTTCCCATATGATAAAGATTCAATTTTGAATTGACATTTAAACTATGCATTTGAAAGTTTCTGGATGATCACAAAATGGGCCTTGATACTTTGTTAGGAGTACATTCAAGGGGTGCAAAGATCCAGAAAAGTTTCCATTAGGTTCTGAAGGTTTGAGACAGCCAAAGTAGGCATGGGAGTTAAATTGGTCAAAGTGACCATTCATTTAATATGTGTTTTGATTTACTTGTCTTTAGGAAAAGTGTGGAAAATGTTTTAGATGATGTTTATTTCACCTAAGAAACATTTTACAAGCAAAGAATTAAACAAACAAGGTGGTTTTAAAAGAATTCAAAATCAATGCATACACATATGCATGCATTCATAATTTTATTTAGAAAAGTTTTTTGTTAACCCTAATTTTGATGATTAGAGTTTGATGATCCAAGCTTAGTATTTTTGGGATGTTACACGGGGGGTGCGAAGCGGTACGGGGCAACGTGGTGCGTTGGATCTAGTTCTAATCCAATGGCTCTGGTTCATCATCCACGTCGGGCAGTGCCGGCGAGAAAGAACCCTAACGCGGCAGGTGGGGGTCGTGGGAGGCTCACCGGGGCTCAGGCGAGGGTCGGCGAGGCGGGAGAACGACGAAGTCGACGACGGCGAACCTCCTGGTACCGGCAGCTTCTCCTGGGGTGGCTCCAATCGCTGGCTTCCTTCTTCTCCAGCACCGGCGGGCTCCGGCCAAATTACGGCGATGCGCTGCTCGCCTTGCTCCGGGAACGGGGTGGAACGATCAGTGAGGAGAGGGGGGTGAGATGGTGTGAAGAGTTTGAGCGGGGGACGCCTCTATTTATAGTGGCGAGAGGGGACCGACGGGCGCAAGCTAAGCTCGTCGTGGTCGACGGCACAGAGGGCTATCGGCGTGGGCGACGGTAGGGGGCGGTGCTGTGCTCCCTGGCGAAGCTCAACGGCGTGGTGGCGAGGCGTGGGGCGGTGCGGATTGGTCGGAATGCTGCAGTGCTCTGCGCGTGCCCGGCGGAAATTTTACTGACGCACAGCTCGCGTGGTCCGCGCGGCGGCGAACGGTCATGTCTGCGGGGTTGCTGGGACGGTGGTGATCACGTATGCACACGGCGAGGGCGGCGCGCGGTCTGTGGGCGTCTGGCGAGCGTGGCGCACGGGGCGCGCTCTCGGCATGATTGCAGAGCAGCTTGGCATGGTCTGTGCGTGTGGTCCAGGGGCTGGCATCGCTCGCGGCTGGGATAGGGAGTGGCGGTGGGGTGCTGGCTTGCTCCCAGACATGTTGGCTAGGCTTGGTTCTTCTCCTAGCTCGCTGTCGACATGTGGGTGGAAAGGTGAGGCTCGGCCTGCTCACCATTGATGAGAATGGCCAGCTTACAGTGGGGCTAGAGATTAGTTTAGGTTGTTTGATGATCTACTAAGGCTAGTGGTGTCCAGAGAGGGAACAAGTTAGGCCCAAAACACTGCACACTATAGTGTTTTGATTTGGTTTGATTTGAATCAGCAAGGTGTTTGATGAAATGGCTGCATGAATTCAAGTTTTGAATTTTGAAAAGATTTTTGGTGGGTGTGCTAGGCATGTGCTCGTGAGTCTGTAGATGCTTGGGTTTTGAAAGTTGAGCTTGTTTGAGTGGTTTTTGAAAAAGTGGGATCTTCCCATATGATATAGATTCAATTTTGAACTGACATTTAAACTATGCATTTGGATGTTTCTAGATGATCACAAGGTGGGCCTTGATACTTTGTTAGGAGTACTATCAAGGGGTGCAAAGATCCAAACAAGTTTCTGTTAAGTTCTGAAAGTTAGAGATAGCCAAAGTAGGCATGGGAGTTAAATTGGCCAAAGGGACCATTCCTTTAATTTGTTTGTTTTGATTTATTTGTCTTTGGGAAAAGTTTGGGAATTGTTTAGATGATGTTTATTTCACCTAAGCATCCTTTTACAAGCAAGGAAACACACAATCATGGCAATTTAAAAGAATCCAAATTGACATGCTTACACATATGCATGCCTTCATATTTTTATTTAGAAAAGTTTTTGTTAATCCTAAATTTTGATGATTATAGTTTGATGATCCAAGTTTCATAGTTTTGGGATGTTACAATCTTGTACGCGTGCAAATAACTATATTCTAAAGAAATGGAAGCTTCCAAATGAATGACAAGTTATTCGGTTCCAAGCTCGGGGACTAGCGGGCATATAGTATTCTATGCGCAAAAGGTAAAGCGTAAATTGAAGCACATACCTCGTTCATATTGTCACTCTCAAGTACAACTTTGGCAGCCAAATGCAAATTGCTACTAATGTCGGAGAGCTGGAAGGGTTGGTTACTTGGGTTGCCCTCGATCTGATGGGCAGCATTCCAATTGTTGGCGTACTCTACCAACGACCCGAGGCTTCCTCCGCTCTCTGTGCACGTTAAAACCTTGCCCCTGGACTCTCGCGCCTGTTGTGCAGCTACCCCGGTCGTCGGGCTCTTATGAAGCAGGAGTTGTGTGTTGGCGGCGGAGGCAGACCCAGACTTAGCGACAGAGACTCCCTTGTGAAGCATGTTGGCGACACTGGGTTGAGAGGAACCAGGTTTGGCTTTCTGAACAGGTTTGGATTTGGCAGCGCCATCCTTCTTGGTCTTGGCGGGAACCTCGGTAATAGGCAATAACTTAGGGCGATGGACAGGATTCGGAGCAATAACCTCTGCGGCAGGAGGGGCGCTTGCCTCGACAGGAACCGAAGTAGCGACAACCTCGGAAGTAACCGAAGTATCAGGAACTTCGGCAAAGGAAGGTTCGACGGGGGAAACTTCAGGGACCTCAAAAGAAATCACCGGATCGATTGACTGATCCGGCATGACGATATCAGGACCATCACCAGGGGGAACTTCGGCCTCATCTCGCCGAGGCGGGCTATTAGTCGGCATGGGAGGAGAATTATCGCGAGGAGGACTCGAAACTCGAGCATCCTCTTGAGGCAATGGCGAAGGCGGACGAGTAGCATGCGAGGTCTTTCTCGGACCACTAGGCTTGGAAGAAAGAGGAGCACTGTCCAGATAAAGGGAAAACCCAATTCAGAAATAGAAAGAGAAAAACAAGAAATACAAGTTAGAATAAGCAAGAAGACTCACCCAGAAACTCCGTGCATAGTTTTCCGCTTCGGAACATGCTGGGATGATCTCTTAACTCGTTTCTTGGGAGCCGCGTCCGAAGGATTGCTCTAAGCGGCACGCTTCTTGGATGGAGCGGGAGCTTTGGAGGCAAGGGGTTCAACCTCGTGCACCTGACCAGCTGGATTAGCTGGAAAAGAAGAAGACGGAAATGCATAAGAGATAGGCACTACGACAACTACCTCAAGAATTAGGACATCGTCCGAATCACCTTCATCGGCGCGGGCAGAGGTTTTACCCCGAGTACGAGCGGGAGTAGCCTCGGGCTTGGGGATAAACTTCTCCGGGTCTGGTTCCCCATTATCTGGGGTGCTGCGGTCATTGCTCCAAGGAAGAGCCAGCACCTCGGCGTCTTCTGAAGCTTGCTCATCAAATTTCTGCAGAAAGAGCAGACAAAAGTTAGCAGAATAATCAATGGAAAATAACTCGGATGGGGCAACTCAAATTCAAATTACCTGAGGAGGGGGTATTATCACGGGAAAAGGGCTTCATTCCCCACACCCATTCCTTGGGCATCTCGGTCCTGAAGATACCTCGGACGCGTTTCTGAATCTGAACGTCGTCAAGCTCAACTGTGGAGACTTAGTTGGGATCTAGAGGACCGCTCTTATAGCAGAGCTTGTGAGAGCGAAGCTAGAAGGGGCAGATCTGGCTACTGATGAATGCAGCCATCAAATATTCGCCGTGAAGCCCCGCCCGAATCAATTCCTTCAGTTGGAGCTCTAACGCTTCGGCAAGAGCGTCAGTCTTCTTTGGATTATAATTCCAGTTCTGCTTAGAAGGAGGGCCGACTGAGAAGGCAGGGAGCCGAATCTTATCCTCCTTGCCAGTATTCTTGACATAGAAAAACGACCTATGCCACTTCTTGCAGGACTCTAGGCCTATAACTCAGGGGAACAAAGAATTCTTCGGAGGTGTGATGGAAGCGGCCCCACACTCAGTCAGATACTTCTCGGAGGGATGGAGATATTTATCCGGCACAACATTAGCTCGGATCTAGAAAAACTTGGACTAGACAACTACAGAAGGCCAGAGGCCGAAGTATCCCTCTGAAGCTGAGATAAAGGCCGACAAAGAAGCAATGGAATTAGCTGGCAGGTGATGAGGCTAGAGGCCAAAGAAGTCAAGGAATTCCCTGGCAAAGTCACTAAGAGGAAGGCCGAACCCTCTGGCGAAATGCAACATAAAAACTACATACTCTCCATCCTCAACTACAGGGGTAGATTCCTTGCTGGGTAAGCGACACTTTACCTCGGCTGGAACTCGGTGAGTCTTCCAGATCCACTCGATCTCTTGGCGGGTGACCGTGGATCCTTGCCAGGAACCACGCTCTGGACCCACCATGAGGTCTTCTTCTCCATGATGGCGCCGCTATGCGAGCTCGACATGGGCTCGTCGGAGGAGCCAGCATAGGAGGAATTGTAGGTGGCGGGGAGTGGCCTCAAAATCCAAGGCCTCGTCGCAGTGACGATGATCACGCAAGTGACAGAAGAAGAGAACCATCACGGAGGACTAACGCGGAAGAAAGGCGCGGGGAGGAAGGACCAAACAACGGCGGCACGCCACGGGAGAAGGAGCACGGCGGCGTGGTCGCAGGAGCAGGAGCACAGCGGTGGCGGCGCAAGAAGGAGGACGAGGAGTGTGAGAATGGAAAAGTAAACCAACCCTTTCTCCACTCCCCCTATTTATAACCGCGCACGGTGAGAGGTAGTGGGATCGTGAATGCGCTGTGGTAACCGCAAAAAGGCGTGTATCACTGGTTCTTGGTCGGCGATTAGAGCCACAGGGAGGATCACACGGTGTAGGAGGAGATCAGGCCGCCATGACCGTTGCGGTGATCAAAGAGTCACTGCATCAATAAGACTGCCGCGGTAATTACTGTAGCGATATCAGGATACACTGTAGCGGTACAAAAAATGAGACGAAAGGCAATGATTGATACACATAGGATGAAGCTTACCAGAGAAGCTAAGAGGATGCCTCGGACAAAGATGAGTGACTTGGAAAATTAGTCACACCTCGGAAAAAGAGGGTGACCAAAGAGGAGAAAAATAAAGAAAGGAACCGACTGAATAGTAAGTCGTAGAGAGAAGTACAAAAAACTGAGTGTCTAGAAACTGTTGTGGTCTAGCCGAATGAAGTAGGCAAGACCGCAGCAGCTTCGGGGAATAATGTTGGGGGATGACCCCAGGTAGGGTCAAGGTAAGTAAAAAGAGAGAGGAATGTTCGTGATCAAGGCCGGATCTAGATATGATCTGGCCAAGTCATGTAGGATTCAGCCGAATGAGGTCCGACTTACCCTGAATCAAGTGGTTAAGACTTGACTCGGCCGACATATGAAATATGTCGGAGTAACACTGCCATGCATCTTAAGTGGAGGGTGAGGTCAAGCAGAGTCATGCGAGGCGAGGCCGGGTCAAGGGAAGCTTGTACAAGAAGGAGGCAAGCCCCAAAGTTAAACCCTAGCCACTGTCTCCCTCTGGAATCTGCACAGTGTCAAGCGCTATAGACAAGAAGCAGAGCAGCAAAGGAGCAGAAGGAGGTCACGGAGGTGACAGTCCTCAGGCCCGAGGCTCACATGTGGTGGACTCTGGGTCTTTGCCATCGATAGAAGGGGGACACAGAAAGAGGTCCGCTGAGTTACCACTTTGGGACAAGCATATTCCACGAATATGCTGGTCCACGTCAGCCCTAGAAGGCACTAGGCCATTCCTTTATAAGGAGGGGCTGGGCATCTGGAGGAGGGGTCGATTCATTTTTCCTCACCGTGCACTAGTTGTAGCTACTTCTTCCTCTCGCTCATACAGCTCGAGGAGCAAGTGTAGCTCCATTGGTCTTGAATAAAGATCGAGTTCTTGCATTCTGAGTGTAGAAACCACTACATCTTCCCTCCCTGGATCCCACTAGCATCCATTGGCCCCCAACTTAAGCCTACCCATGGCATCTGCCGTGCCACCACCATGACATATAAGTTGTCACAAAGCATGCTATCGTATGCACGCACTCCTAAATAACCTCCCGAGCTCCGCTCTGACGCATGAGCAAGCACCGTTGCAACGGTGGAGCCTGAGGACACAAGTCCACCACAAAAATGTCGCTGCCACGCCATCCCCGCTTGAACAGAATACCACCCAGATCCATCGCCGACCACATAGTAGAACACCACATATGAGGAGGAACTGAACACTTTTATTCATCACTGTCGTTGCCTTTGTCGGAGCCAAATTGTCGAGTGGCCAAAAAACGTAAACTTCAGAGGACCTAACCCTAGAGCTACATATGTTCGCACACGCGAGATCCGACAACCCCTCACAACTGACAACCAGTATGAGAGAGACCGGGCACCCGAAGGTAAGAGCCCTAGATTGCTTTTCCTCTAGCGGCGTGAGGGAAAAGAAAGCGTCTCAAAGTCGAGCCTGCAAGGACGCTGCTTGCTCAGCCTTTGTACATGAATTTTCAGTATATTTGTCATGTTAGGTTGCACAAGTTCATCGGTCTCCCTCCCGGTACATGCCATTCGTCAGTGCGCATCACCCGTAACGTCAACCGCCGATAAGAACGGAAGCTGGAGCCGTGATCAAAACTTTGTACTTGTCCATCCAGAAAATTTCCCATCGCAAAACACGATTCTCTCTTGCCAAAAACGTTGTCAACATGCCAATGACATACCAGTGGCGCATATAGATAGGATATGGCGGTCGAGTTGATATCCAGCTGACTCCACACAGTGTCCTAGATATCTTTTGCACAAACTTTCTTTCTTTTGATTGACATAGCAGACCGGCCAGTTGCATGAGATTTTACTCCAAACACTAATTATCCAGAACTAATGCAATTATAACATAAAATAATAAAATTAATTATGAAACAGGAAATATAAATAATACAGAGTACAACTTTAATATTATCTCTAAGACATATTTTTATCATGACATGTGTTATCTTGTCGGTTGTGTGTTTGGGTTCCTCCTTGGCTGCCCTTGTCAACAATGGAGCTGATGTAAGGGCCCTGAGAAATCCTTATGCGGTTGCGGACGATGGTGTATGCGGGTGCTGTTACCTTCTTGAAGACGTCTTCTAGTCCCTTCTCTTCATGCCCCCTCCTATGGAAAGGGGAACCCCCAGATCCAGCTTGGTGGTTCAAGAAGTGGCGGTGCTATCGCATCGTTCTGTCCTTGGAGGCGATGTCTGGTTTGCACGAGAAGTTCCAATACGGTAGTTAGAGTCCAGGTTGCCAGCTGCTCGAAGTGTGGGCCTCTAGGACGCGATGTACACTGATTTGACATCTCTTCGATGCTGCTCCTCTCTGGTCTAGTTAGGTCCTGCAGCCTATATCACCACTACTTATTCTAGTCGTTAAGGGTGGATTATACGTTGACACATGTCATCTTAGTGTGAGGGTTGTGTTTCTGAGTTGTCTTGCTTCGGTTGTGAAGCGGTGTAGTGTCTCTGTGTCCTGACCTATTCTCGTCTAGATAATCAAGGTGAATCCCTGTTTTCTACTTTTGTGGTTGTACATGTAAGCTTAAAGATGTCATTTGTATGGCTCATAAACTAGACTGATCTTTTACCTGTTAAAAAATTTTAGCAGGTCTCACACTAATGTTGATATTTTTTTGGAAAAAACATGTGGACAAACCGCTTGCCATGTCATATAGTCATTTGTTTTATGTGGCCACCGCATTAGAGAGGATGCCAAGGAGTCGTGTCTGTTAAGAATAAATATCCTACAAAATCAAGGGATAAAATCCCCGCTTAACTTGGAGGCACGGCTCCATCCTGGGAACCATCATCCCGCTCCTAAACGGTTTCTCCCGAAGAAACTCTACAAGCCATCGATCCCAGAACTGCCTGATTGATGCCGTCTTTCATAGAACCGACAGATCTCATGCCCGATTGTATAAAAGTTGTGTCAATTATCAATAAAGATATAGATTTCATTCTCGTTTGTCGCTGTCAATCCTTCCACTTTAAACACGTTATCAGCACGAGGAAGACATGCATTGGAGGCTCTGACTCGGTTTTCCGCTTTTTTGGCTTCTCTGCAGCTCTGGTACCCGTTGTGTAGGCAGCGGGACAAGGCGCGGTTGGACGCTACCCTCCGTCAGCTCTTGGAGGCGGCCAGGCGTCTCCCACCCTAGGCCGGCGTTCCTCTTCGGCATCCTTTCGGCGGGCGTGATGGCTCCTTCCTCCGTAGCCGTCTTTCCCTTTGTCATTTGTTGGGTCGGTTTGTGCTGTGGCCCCAGCATTCGTGTTGTACTTGTTTGTGACTCTTGGATGCTTGTTGTGTTGGACGGTTGCTTTATATATAAAGCGGGGCGAAAGCCTATTTAGAGAGAGAGACATGCATTGGGGAAGTCACGCCTGGAGACACCGCGTGGCTCTATTTTATCTTTATCCTTTCGTGAATAAAAACAAATCCCTGCTTTGACCTTGCGGTCAAGCGCAGCGCAACTCCAACAGCTTCTAGGATTTGTCTAGTTTGCTATACTAAGAATAGTTATATTTTAACAGGCTATCTTAGTAGGAAATTATTGTGTGTTGTAAATTCTGTTAAAATCAGTACATAGTACTGTTTATTTTATCGAGTATTATGTGTATTCCAAAAAAATATGTGATATAATATATTTCCGTGTGTACACATGTTGAGATTTATTATATTCACCGTTTGCAATTGAGATTTTCAATTTCTTGCAATAGATCAATTCATCGTATTAACTGAGTCATTTTGACTCTATACGAGAGCACGAATTGGCATGCAAAATTCAAAGTGATTTTTTAAATTGATGTTTTGGAAACACAAGACAGTGGCTAGATCTACTGCACTGCAGATTATCACCACTACTGTTTAAAGCCTACATTTTATCATATTTGACGCTATGATTGCTTAACAATGTGCTCTCCCAAAAATTTTATTAAGTCATGACATAAGGCATTAGAAGTATGAGTATCTACTGATTTCATCAGATTATACTCTCTAGTGCTGCGAGACGGACTTCGAACATTCTTCGGAGATTATCTACAGTGTGTCATACTTAACAATTTGAAGTTCACACTAATGATTTTGAGCCCACTTCTTGAACTCATCATTAATTTTGCATATTTCATTACAACATGACCATGATGGATTTTGATTTACCGAATGTAGATTAACATTCTCTGGTTTACCATGTAGGTAACCAATGGCTGGAAGAGAGTTCGATGCACTCGAGCTTAATGGCCACAACTACCCTACATGGGTGATGGACATCAAGATCGCTCTTGCATCTCGTGGGACAGTGTGTGCCATCCAGAACCCGGAGGACCCCCTTCCGGATGGAGTCGCACTGCTGAGAGAAGAGCAGAAACATGCTGGCTTATACATTATAAGGCACCATATCCACCCGAATCTTAAGTCCGAGTATTTGGAGGAGGAATCCCCATTTACTTTGTTTCAGGCCCTCAAAACGAGGTATGAAAAGCATAAGTCAGTAGTCCTTCCAGAAGCACTTCATGATTGGACTCATCTTCGATTCCAGGACTTCAAGTCCGTCGGGGATTACAATCATGAAGTTCATAAGATAAGTTCTAAATTGCGCTTTTGCGAGAAGGAACCCACAGATGCGGAAAAGATAGAAAAAACTCTATCCACTATGCTCCCATCTGAAAGGCTCCTCCAGCAGCAATACCGCGCTCGCGACTACTAGGTCTATTCAGACCTTATTCATATCCTACTTTAGGCTGAAAAGCATGATGAGCTTCTTGCTAAGAATGGCTCTCAGCACCCGGTTGGTTCCCAACCTTTGCTGGAAGTTCATATGAATGTTGCGAACGGAAGAAAGTTTGGTGATGCCTTCAAGGGTAACCGACCGAACTTCAAGGGTAAGCGTAAGCGCAACCGGAATAGGAAGCCTCGAAACTCGGACCATGGGAAAGGCACTACAAAGCCAAAGTATGACAAAACTAGGCTTTGTGACAAGTGTGGATGCTACACGCATCCTATTAACAAGTGCAAGACCAAAAAGCATCTGGAAATCCTCTACCAGCAATCCCAAGGACGCAAGGCACCTCAAGGGAAAAGGTTTGAAGCCAACTTCAACCTTCATCCAGATGGCACCAATGGAGATGGTTGTTCGCAAGATGCTCCTCCTGGACCTAGAAACACCATGACTCTCCAGCAGCCCGAGGACCCTATGAGCATGGAGAACATGATGATTGAGTATGCCTCAAACGACGTGTTTGGAGACTTCGACTAGTCCCACTATCTCCTTAGTGATCACTTTATTTTATGTTCATTTGTGATGTTGTAATTGAAGGGAATATTCCCTGAGAGGCAATAATAAAATGTTTATTATGTGTATTCCAAGTATATGATAGATGTTTATTTTGCATGCTATAATTGTATTAATACGGAATCGTTAATACATGTGTGTTTAATAAACAAACAGAAAGTTCCTAGTTATGCCTCTCTCATAAACTAGTTCGTTGATTAACAAGATGATCACAGTTTCCTGATCATAGACATTGGATGTTGTTATTAACAAGATCACAACATTAGTGTAATGGTGTGATGAACATTCATCCGAAGTATAGCATTATGATCAAAGTCATTGAGTTTATATGGCTATAAACAACTTATGAAGTATTCCTAATCCTTAGACCGGAAGAGTTTCTTGTTGACACCAAACGTCACACCGTAACTGGGTGATTATAAAGATGGCTTCAAAGCTACTAAAGTGTTATGTTGAGAATCATGGATCAAGAGTGGAATTTGTTCATCCCGATGACGGATAGATATACTCTGGGCCCTCTTGGTAATATCACATTGGTTAGCTTGCAAGCAAGTGATTTCATCACTAGAATGTTATATCACGAGAACGAGAAAAGAGTGCATGTCGGTAACGAGATCAAACTAGGTATGGAGATACCGATGATCGAATCTCGGACATGTAACATATCGTGAAACAAAGGGATTAAGATACAAGCGTAAAAGGTTCCGACGATCACAGGAAAAGTCATCGTTGAATGTGTGGGAGTTAGTATGGATCTCTAGGTCCCGCTACTGATTATTGATCGGAGAAGGGTCTCGATCATGTACGCATTATTCGCGAACCGTAGGGTGACACACTTAAGGGACACTGACATCCAGTTGGAGCAAATGTTTCATGCTGAAAGAATAAACAAGCGCTGGAATTTATTTCACTAGATACCGAAACAGGTTTTCGGGTGAAATTGCATAAAGAGGTTATGCATGTGAAATGGAATTCTAGCAAGGGGTTATTTGTGAATGTTTGTCATTAAAGTAATTGACAAAATTATGAATAAAATAAAAGAGTTTTATTTAATGAGAGTTTGCATTAAATTTGGTGGAAATTTAATGGGAATTTGAGTGGGTTTTTTAGTGGAGAAAATTGAAGGGCCATTTTGTGAGTGGAGTGTCAACCCACATGAATGAGGGAGAGGTGGGGGAACCCTCCATGGCCGGCGGCCATGCCCCCTTGGGCTGCCCCCCTCCCCTATATAAGGAGCCCCTCCTGTCACTTCTCACACACACCTCCTCGTGAAGGATCTCTCTCCCCCTCTAGAATTTATCCCCCGTGGTCTCAGACTAGCGAGATACATGTTCCTGGTGGCTATTCGGCAAGAAAGAGTTGTGCTTCCGCTGCATCGCTGGAGCGAGGAGGCGGAGGTTGCTCGGTGTCTTGTACGTGTGTGCGAGCACGGATGCGCTGCTGCTTTGCGGCGCTAGGACTTCCTCTCGATCTTGAGATCGGCAAGAGATCGTCTACATCAACCACAAGTTGAACTTGTTAAGCTTTGTCGGTCTTCAAGGGTATGTTCTCTACGGATATACATCCGCCCGTTGTTTGTATCTAGTAGATAGATCTTGGTGCATAGTTCCCATCGTAGGAAATTTTTTGTTTTCTATGCTGCGAACCCTACAGTGGTATCAGAGCCGGATATATGCGTAGATGCTTTACAAGGGTAGTACACATATGAGTATGTGGGCGATGATGATCATGTTGTTGCTCCTTAGTTGTAATTTTGGATATTGGTGGCATAGTGGGATGAAGCGGCCCGGACAAACTTTACATGTCCTCGCACATGAGACCTGTTCCACGCTTGACATGCAACTAATTTGCATAAGTGGCTAGCGGGTGTCTGTCTCTCCTACTATATTTAATATCTATTTTGCAACGAGTTGTCAACAATTTGGTTATCCTCATTGTGGTTCATGTTCATAGGTAAGAACGGTTCTATCTCGAAAGCTCTAAGCCACGTAAAACTTGCAATGGATAAATTAGAGGCGTCTAGTTTAAATTTTTGCTGGGCTAGTGTTATGATATGGTGATGTTGTAAGTAGAAGTATGAGATGATACACTTACAACATACATAACATGTAATCTCCATAGACCTTGGACTTACACATAAAGGTATGATAGTGATCATACCACGGTGCACATGATAGAGATCATATGCGGGAACCATATCATTTCACTAATAAACATGTGATGTTTGATAGCATCTTATATTGCTTGTTTAGCGCTTTGTTAGCATAATAAGATGATCCCTCTTTTAAATATCAAGATAAGAATGTGTTCTTCCTTTAGTATGCACCGATTATGTTTTCGTCGCTCCAAGACATCACGTGATGATCGGGTGTTCTTGGATCCACGACCATATTTCGGGTGTAAAATAGTTACACATGCGAATACTAAGGTTCTAACTTGGCGAGCCTAGCATGTACAGACATGGCCTCGGAACACGGACTGAAAGGTTAAGCATGAATCATATAGTAGATATGATGCCCATTTGATGCTCGCCTTTGAAGCTACACTGACTCACGTGATGATCAGACTTGGTGTAGTGGATTTGGTTCATGTAATCACCAAAAAGGCACGAGGGATGTCGTTTTTGAGTGGGAGTTCATTTGTAATATGGATTAGTTGAACTCAATCTATCATAAACTTAGTCTAAACTTTACAAATTCTGTTGTAGATGGCACCACCTGCTTTTAATTTCAATGTGTTCATGGAGAAAGAGAAACTTGCAACGAACAGTAGCAACTTTACCGAATGGGCCATGAATTTGAGGATTCTCCTCTCTGCTGCAAAAAAGCAATATGTGCTAGAAGCGCCACTAGGCCCCCACCTTTTGAGGATTCCCCTGACGAGGAGAAGAATGTCTATCAGACTCGTCAGGAGGACCACAACTTAGTTCATTGCGGCATATTGTATGGGCTAGAGCCGGAACTTCGAAAGCGTTTCGAAAATGGCAATGCTTTTGATACAATGGGTGAGTTGAAAATGATTTTCGACACACATGCTGCGGTAGAGAGCTACAACGCTTCAGAAAAGTTCTTTAGCTGCATGATGGAAGAGCACAGCTCCGTTAGTGAGCATGTACTCAAGATGTCGGGTTACGCCGATAAGCTTGTGTCCTTGGGAATAACGATTCCCATTGACTTAGGCATCCATCGTGTTCTGCAGTCTCTGCCACCTAGCTATAAGAGCTTCGTGATGAACTATAATATGCAAGGCATGAAGAAGTCTTTCCCCGAGCTTCTGTCAATGCTTAAAACTGCAGAAGTGCAGATCAAAAAGGAACATCAAGTGTTGATGATCAATAAGAACACTGGTTTTAAGAAATACAAGAAGGGAAAACGGAAGGGAAGTAAGGGCGGCAAGCCGGTTGCCGTGCCTGGAAAGAAACCCCGAGTTGGACCTAAGTCTGATACCGAGTGCTACTATTGTAAGGGGACTGGCCACTGGAAGCGCAACTGCCCCAAGTATTTGGCAGACAAGAAGGCCGACAAGGCAAACAAAGGTATATATGATATACATGTTATTGATGTGTACTTGACTAGTGCTCGCAGTAGCACCTGGGTATTTGATACCGGTTTAGTTGCTAATATTTGTAACTCGAATCAGGGGCTGCGGAACAAGCGACCGCTAGCAAGGGGTGAGGTCAACATGCGTGTCGGCAATGGATCAAGCTTTGATGTGATCGCCGTCGGAACACTGCCTCTCCATTTGCCATCGGGATTAGTTATAAACTTGAATAATTGTTATCTGGTGCCAGCACTTAGCATGAACATTGTATCTGGATCGTGTTTAATGCGAAGTGGTTATTCATTTAAATTCGAGAACAATGGTTGTTCCATTTTTATGAATGAAATATTTTATGGTCATGCACCGATGATGAATGGTTTATTTCTTTTGGATCTCGATAATAATGTTACACATATTCATAATGTTGATGCTAAAAGGATTAAACTAAATGATGATATATTCACATATATGTGGCACTGCCGTCTAGGTCATATTGGTGTTAAACGCATGAAGAAGCTCCATTCGGATGGAATTTTGGAATCAATTGATTTTGAATCATTTGATACATGTGAGCCGTGCCTTATAGGCAAGATGACTAGAACGCCGTTTTCCGGTTCAATGGAACGGGCGACAGATTTATTGGAAATCATACATTCTGATGTATGTGGTCCAATGAGTGTGTCGGCGCGAGGTGGATATCGTTATTTTGTTACTTTCACGGATGATTTGAGTAGATACGGTTATATCTACTTGATGAAACACAAGTCTGAAACCTTTGAAAAGTTCAAGGAATTTCAGAATGAAGTGGAAAATCATCATAATAGAAAGATCAGATTTCTACGGTCCGACCATGGAGGTCAGTATCTAAGTTACGAGTTTAGCACTCACATGAAAGAGTGTGGAATTGTTTCAGAACTCACACCTGCCGGAACACCACAGAGAAATGGTGTGTCGGAACGTCGTAATCGTACTTTATTAGATATGGTTCGATCTATGATGTCTCTGACGGACTTGCCGTTGTCATTTTGGGGTTATGCACTAGAAACTGCTGCATTCACTTTAAATCGGGCACCATCTAAATCCGTTGAAAAGACACCGTATGAATTGTGGTTTGGAAACAAACCTAAGCTGTCATTTCTTAAAGTTTGGAGATGCGATGTTTATGTGAAGAAACTTCAACCATATAAACTCGAACCCAAAGCGGAAAAATGCATCTTCATAGGATACCCTAAGGAAACTATTGGGTATTCCTTCTATCACAGATCCGAGGGCAAGGTTTTTGTTGCTAAGAATGGATCCTTTCTAGAGAAAGAGTTTCTCGCGAAAGGTGTGAGTAGTCGGAAGGTAGAACTCGAAGAGGTTATTGAACCTTCTCTTCAAAGTATGGCGAGTAGCGCAGCGCCGGAAGTCGTTCCGAAGTTGGCTCCACCAGTTGAAGAGGGAACTAATGATAATGATCATGAAACTCCAAAAGAGATTACTACCAAACCTCGCAGGTCTAGCAGGATGTGTGCAGCTCCCGAGCTGTACGGAAATCCTGTCATGAATTTCATGGTTGATGAAAATGATGACCCTGCGACATATGAAGAAGCGATGATGAGCCCGGATTCCAACAAATGGTTAGAAGCCATGAAATCCGAGATGGAATCCATGTATGAAAATCAAGTTTGGAACTTTGTGGACTTACCTCACGACCGAAAGGCCGTGGAGAACAAATGGATTTTCAAAAGGAAAACTAATGCTGATGGTAATGTAACCATCTATAGAGCTTGACTTTTTGCAAAGGGGTTTCAACAAATTCAAGGAGTTGACTACGATGAGACATTCTCTCCCGTAGCGATGCTAAAGTCAGTTAGGATTATGTTAGCAATTGCTGCATATTTCGATTATGAGATATGACAGATGGATGTCAAAACCGTGTTTATCAATGGTAATATTGAAGAAGAGTTGTATATGATACAACCAAAGGGTTTTGTCGATCCTAAGGATGCTAACAAGGTGTGCAAGCTTCAACGATCCATCTATGGATTGAAGCAAGCATCACGAAGTTGGAATCTCCGCTTTGATGAGGTGATCAAAGAGTCTGGATTTGTCCAAACTTACGGAGAAGCTTGTATTTACAAGAAAGTGAGTGGGAGCAATGTGGCATTTCTGATATTATATGTGGATGACATATTATTGATCGGAAATGATATAGATCTTTTAAACAGTGTTAAAAGTTATCTAAACAGCAAATTTTCAATGAAGGACCTAGGTGAAGCGTCATACATATTAGGCATAAAGATCTATAGAGATAGATCTAGGCGCCTAATAGGGTTATCGCAAAGTACATACCTTGATGAGATTTTAAAGAAGTTTAAAATGGAAGATAGTAAGAAGGGGTTCTTACCTGTGACACAAGGCACGACATTGAGTAAGACTCAAAGTCCGGATACGGCGGAAGAAAGAGAGAAAATGTACAAAGTCTCCTATGCTTCAGCCATAGGCTCTATAATGTACGCCATGCTATGTACAAGACCGGATGTGGCACATGCTATTAGTTTGACTAGTAGGTACCAATCGGATCCAGGTTCAGAACACTGGAAAGCGGTCAAGAATATCCTTAAGTACTTGCGAAGAACTAAGGATATGTTTCTTGTATACGGAGGTGAAGAAGAGCTCGTCGCTAAGTGTTATGTCGACGCTAGCTTTGACACCGATCCAGATGACTCTAAGTCTCAATCCGGATACGTATTTCTCATGAATGGCGGAGCGGTTAGTTGGAGGAGCTCCAAACAACCTGTGGTGGCGGGATCAACAACGGAGGACGAATATGTTGCTGCTTCAGAAGCGGCTCAGGAAGCAGTTTGGATGAAGGAGTTCATATCCGAACTAGGAGTGGTTGCAAACGCATTGGACCCAATGGTGATCTATTGTGACAACAATGGTGCCATTGCCAATGCCAAAGAGCCAAGGTCTCACAAGCATTCCAAACATATTAAGCGCCGGTTTCACTCCATCCGCGAGCATGTCAAGGATGGAGATATAAGGATTTATAAAGTACATACGGATCTCAATGTAGCGGATCCGTTGACTAAAACTCTCCCTAGAGCAAAACATGATCTACACCAGAACTCCATGGGTGTTAGATACATCACTATGTAACTAGATTATTGTCTCTAGTGCAAGTAGGAGACTGAAGGGAATATGCCTTGAGAGGCAATAATAAAATGTTTATTATGTGTATCCAAGTATATGATAGATGTTTATTTTTATGCTATAATTGTATTAATAGGGAAACATTAATACATGTGTGTTTAATAAACAAACAGAAAGTTCCTAGTTATGCCTCTCTCATAAACTAGTTCGTTGATTAACAAGATGATCACAGTTTCCTGATCATAGACATTGGATGTTGTTAATAACGAGATCACAACATTAGTGTAATGGTGTGATGAACATCCATCCGAAGTATAGCATTATGATCAAAGTCATTGAGTTTATATTGCTATAAACAACTTACGGAGTAGTCCTAATCCTTAGACCATGAGATCATGCCAATCACTAACACCGAAAGAGTTTCTTGTTGACATCAAACGTCACACCGTAACTGGGTGATTATAAAGATGGCTTCAAATCTACTAAAGTATTATGTTGAGAATCATGGATCAAGAGTGGAATTTGTTCATCCCGATGACGGATAGATATACTCTGGGCCCTCTCGGTGATATCACATTGGTTAGCTTGCAAGCAAGTGATTTGATCACTAGAATGTTATATCACGGGAACGAGAAAAGAGTGCATGTCAGTAACGAGATCAAACTAGGTATGGAGATACCGATGATCGAATCTCGGACATGTAACATATCGTGAAACAAAGGGATTAAGATACAAGCGTAAAAGGTTCCGACGATCACAGGAAAAGTCATGTTGAATGTGTGGGAGTCAGTATGGATCTCCAGGTCCCGCTACTGATTATTGATCGGAGAAGGGTCTCGATCATGTACGCATACTTCGCGAACCATAGGGTGACACACTTAAGGGACACTGACATCCAGTTGGAGCAAATGTTTCATGCTGAAAGAATAAACAAGCGCGGGAATTTATTTCACTAGATACCGAAACAGGTTTTTGGGTGAAATTGCATAAAGAGGTTATGCATGTGAAATGGAATTATAGCAAGGGGTTATTTGTGAATGTAAAAGAGTTTTATTTAATGAGAGTTTGCATTAAATTTGGTGGAAATTTAATGGGAATTTGAGTGGATTTTTGAGTGGAGAAAATTGAAGGGCCATTTTGTGAGTGGAGTGTCCACCCACATGAATGAGGGAGATGTGGGGGCACCCTCCATGGCCGGCGGCCATGCCTCCTTGGGCTGCCCCCCCCCCCTCACCTATATAAGGAGCCCCTCTTCTCACTTCTCACACACACCTTCTCGTGAAGGATCTCTCTCCCCCTCTAGAATTTATCCCCCATGGTCTCGGACTAGCGAGATACATGTTCCCGGTGTCTATTCGGCAAGAAAGAGTTGTGCTTCCGCTGCATCGCTGGAGCGAGGAGGCGGAGGTTGCTCGGTGTCTTGTACGTGTGTGCGAGCACGGATGCGCTGCTGCTTTGCGGCGCTAGGACTTCCTCTCGATCTTGAGATCGGCAAGAGATCGTCTACATCAACCACGAGTTGAACTCGTTAAGCTTTGTCGGTCTTCAAGGGTATGTTCTCTACGGATATACATCCGCCCGTTGTTTGTATCTAGTAGATAGATCTTGGTACATAGTTCCCATCGTAGGAAAATTTTTGTTTTCTATGATGCGAACCCTACAGTAATAAGAACATAAGTATTGTTGTTTTCATGTATATTGTATCAACACTTTGATATAATAAAGATTCTATGTATCTAAATAAGGTTTTATTATTGAGAATTCTTTATTTTTATATATAGCTCTCTACGGGGACAATCCGATGGAAGAGAAATTATGCCTTGTGGACAGTGCTACCACAAACTCCATATTGAGGGAGTTGAAATATTTTTAGACTCTGAAAAAGATGAATGGAGATATTTTGATGCGATACGGTAATTTTTGGCACTGGGCGTGCCATATTTACCCTCCCAAACTGTACACAAGTGACAGTTGAGGATGCCTTGTTGTATCCTGATTCGTGGCGTATCTTAATCGGTTATCGAGATATCTGTAAGAATGGTTTTTATATTGAAACCCATGAATACAACAAGGAAGAGTATCTGCTCTTCACAAAAGATAACGGATATGGCAAGCAAGTACTTGAAACAATTCCTTCTCTGTCATCTGGATTGTACTATACGTACATCAAGCCCATAGAACATGTTGCTTACAAGGTAACCTTTCAGAATGTTGACACATTTCAAACTTGGCATGATCTCCTAGGCCATCCCGGCATAGGGATGATGCGGAAGATTACTAGCAATTCCATTGCTCATAATTTGTATGAGTCCAAATTCCCTAAGTCATCAAACTTTGTGTGTACATCATGTGCCACAGGGAAGCTAATTTTGAGGCCTTCGCACCTCAAAATACAAGTTGAACCACTTAAGTTTCTTGAACGGATTTAAGGTGATATTTGTGGTCATATCCAACCATTATCTGGACCATTCAGGTATTTCATGGTTTTGATTGATGCATCTACACGATGGTCACATGTGTGTCTTCTTTCCACACGAAACCATGCATTTGCCAAGATAAATGAGGGAAGTAATTAATTTATAGGCCCATTATCCAGAAAGTCGAATTAAATCAATTCGCATGGACAATGCTGCAGAATTCTCTTCACGCACCTTCAATGACTATTGCATGGCCTTGGGGATTGAAGTTCATCACTCTGTTCCATATGTCCACACTCAAAATGGTTTGGCTGAGTCCTTAATAAAGAGGATCAAACTCATTGCAAGACCTTTGTTAATGAATTGCATCTTGCCAACTTCGTGTTGGGGTCACGCGGTTTTACATGCTGCTGACCTAATCCAATTGCGACCTACTGCATATCACAATACTTCCCCTCTACAATTGGTACGTGGAAATCATCCCAGCATTTCCCATATGCGTAAGTTCGGATGTGCTACATACATCCCGATCTCACCACCACAGCGGACATCCATGGGCCCACACAGAAAACTAGGGATCTATGTGGGGTACCAATCGCCGTCGATTATTAAGTACCTGGAACCCCTTACTGGGGATCTATTCACAGTCCGTCACGCTGATTGCATATTTGATGAGGAACATTTTCCGGCATTAGGGGGAGATTTCAAGTACCAGAAAGAATGCCCAAAAATTGATTGGAAGGCTATCGCCATTTCAACCTCTGACCGACGTACCCAAGAGACCGAACTCCAAGTTCGGAAAATCATCAATTTGCAACATCTTGCAAATAATCTGCCAGATTCATTTACTGATCTAAAAGGTGTTACAGAATCATGGAAACCGACTAGAAATGCGCCCGAAAGAGTGGATGTACCAACAAAAACCACTCAACTCCCTGATCCTAAAAAGAGGGGGAGTAATACGACCTCTGTCCCGGAACCTGCTTCTCGCAAGCAACAAAGGAGAGAGAGGAGAAAATCCTCCAAATCAGTAAATGCAAGTCAACTCAATGTTGACGAACACCTTATGGGTAGGATACACCTAGTGGAAGGGCAACCTCCACAACCTAGCTCCAGCTTGCACACACTGGCTGGAACATCGGAACACCTAGACTCACACGTATTGGGAAATCACAAAGAGTCACCAAGGGTGCATGAGATATCCACCAACTATATTGATTCTGGAGAATCATTCAACTGATACCCTTCTCAATGATCCCTTATTTTTCTGCTACATTTGCCAATACCCTTCTCAATGATCATGATCTAAGGACCATCGTTGAGTGTGAGAAACGCTCCGACCAGCCTAAATGTAAGGAAGCAATACAAGCAGAACTTGCTTCGCTCAATAAAAGGAAGGTATTCACAGAAGCAATACCAACACCTCCCAATGTTTTCCCTGTGGGATTCAAATGGGTTTTTCTCTGGAAACGGAATGAGAACAATGAGGTGGTGAGATACAAAGCGAGGATCGTAGCACAGGGTTTCACGCAAAGACCCGGCATTGATTTCAATGAGACATATTCTCTAGTAATGAGTGGTATCACTTTCCGATATCTTATATCTTTGGCAATACAAAATCGTCTATCTATGCAGTTGATGGACGTCGTGACCGCATATCTTTACGGGTCACTAGATTCGGACATATACATGAAGGTTCCTGATGGTGTCTTTGTCTCGAATGCAAGCGCTAAACGCAATATGTACTATGTAAAACTGAACAAGTCTTTATACGGCTTGAAATAGTCGGGACGGATGTGGTACAACTGACTTAGCGAGTTCCTTCTTCAGAAGGGTTACTCCAACAATGATGACTGTCCATGTGTCTTCATCAAGAAGTCCTCTTCAGGATTTTGCATCATTTCAGTGTATGTCGATGATCTCAACATTATTGACAACGCACAAGATATTGATGAAGCACGCAATCATCTAAAGACAGAATTTGAGATGAAGGATTTGGGTCAAACCAAATTTTTCTTGGGTCTCCAACTTGAGCACCTTCACTCAGGAATAATGGTACACAAGCTGCCTATATCCATAAAATATTGGAGAAATTCAATATGGACAAAACTTATCCATCTAAAACTCCCATGGTGGTTCGTTCTCTAGACGTAGAGAAAGATCCGTTCAGGCTAAGGGATGATGGAGAAGAGATGTTGGGACCCGAGGTTCCATATCTAAGTGCCATTGGTGCGCTTATGTATCTTGCAAATTGTACGAGACCTGACCTCGCATTTGCAGTGAATCTACTTGCTAGACACAACGCAGCTCCCACCAAACTCCATTGGTCGGGAGTCAAGAATGTCTTTCGATATCTCCAAGGCACAAAGGTGAAGGGAATATGCCTTGAGAGGCAATAATAAAGTGGTTATTATGTATATTCCAAGTATATGATAGAAGTTTATTTTGCATGCTATAATTGTATTAATACGGAAACGTTAATACATGTGTATTTAATAAACAAATAGAAAGTTCCTAGTTATCCCTCTCTTATAAACTAGCTCGTTGAGTTTATATTGCTATAACATCATACGAAGTAATGCTAATCCTTAGACCATGAGATCATGTCAATCACTAACACTGGAAGAGTATCTTGATAACATCAAACGTCATACTATAACAGGGTGATTATAAAGATGGGTTTAGTACTACTAAAGTGTTATGTTGAGGCCCATGGATCAAGAGTAGAATTTGTTCATCCCAATGACGGATAGATATACTCCGGGCCCTCTCAGTGATATCACATTGATTAGCTTGCAAGCAAGTGATTTGATCACTAGAATGTTATATCACGGGAACGAGAAAAGAGTACATGTCAAGTAACAAGATCAAACTAGGTATGGAGACACCAATGATCGAATCTTGGACATGTAATATGTCGCGAGACAAAGGGATTGAGTTACTAGCGTATAAGGTTCTCACGATCACAAAAAAGTCATCGTTGAATATGTGGGAGTCGGTATGGATCTCCAGGTCCCGCTTCTGATTATTGATCTGAGAGGGGTCTCGATCATGTCCGCATTATTCGTGAACCGTAGGGTGACAAACTTAAGAGACACCGACACCATTTGGAACAAATAGTTTCATGCTGAAAAGAATAACAAAGCGCATGAATTTATTTCACTAGACACCAAAACTTTTTTCGGGTGAAATTGCAGAAAGTGTTTTTGCATGTGAAATGAAATACTAGCAAGGGATTATATGTGAATGTTTGTCATTAAAGTAATTGACAAAATTCTGAATAAATAAAAGGAGTTTTATTTAAGAGAGAGTTTGCATTAAATTTGGTGGAAATTTAATGGGAATTTGAGTGGGATTTTTGAGTGGAGAATTGAAGGGACTTTTTGTGAGTGGAGCTTCCACCCACATGAATGAAGGAGGGAAGGGGGCTTCCTGATAGCCGGTGTCCACCCCCTTGGGTGCCCCCCTCCTCCTATAAAAGGAGCCCCCTCCCTCTCTCTTACTCACACCTCCTCGTGAAGGATCTCTCCCCCCTCTAGTTTATCCCCCATGGTCTCGGACTAGCGAGATACATTTTCCCGGTGGCTTTTTGGAAAGAAAGAGTTGTGCTTCCGCTGCATCACTGGAGCGAGGAGGCGGAGGTTGCTCAGTGCCTCGGACGTGTGTGCGAGCACGGATGCGCCGCTGATTTGCGTCTCTAGGACTTCCTCTCGATCTTGAGATCGGCAAGAGTTCGTCTACATCAACCATGAGTTCAGCCTCGTTAAGCTTTGTCGGTCTTCAAGGGTATGTTCTCTACGGATGTATATCCGCCCATTGCTTGTATATAGTAGATAGATCTTGGTACATAGTTGTTCCCATCGTAGGAAAAAATTTGTTTTCTATGTTGCGAATCCTATAGTGGTATCAGAGCCGCATCTATGCGTAGATGCTTTGCATGGGTAGTACACATATGTATATGTGGGCGATGATATCATGTTATTGCTTCTTAGTTGTACTTTGGATATTGGTGGCATAGTGGGATGAAGCGGTCCGGACAAACTTTACATGTCCTCGCACATGAGACATGTTCCACGCTTGACATACAACTAGTTTTGCATAAGTGGCTAGCGGGTGTCTGTCTCTCCTACTATAGTCAATATCTAATTTGCAACGAGTTGTCAACAATTTGGTTATCCTCATTGTGGTTCATGTTCGTAGGTAAGAACGGTTCTATCTTCGAAAGCCCTAAGCCACGTAAAACATGCAATAGATAAATTAGAAGCGTCTAGTTTAGATTGTTGCTGGGCTAGTATCATGATATGGTGATGTTGTAAGTAAAAGTATAAGTCGATACTCTTACAACACACATAACGTGTAAGTTCCATAGACCTTGGCCTTACACATAGAGGAATGATGACGATCATACCATGATGCAGATGATGGAGATCAAGTGCAAGAACCATATCATTTCACTTTTTCACATGAGATGTTTGTTGCATCTTATACTGCTTTTTTGGCGTTTTACTAGCACAATAAGATGATCCCTCATTTAGATATCAAGATAAAAATGTGTTATCCCTTAAGTATGCACCGATTATGTTTCGCCGCTCCAAGACATCACGTAATGATCGGGTGTTCTTGGATCCACGATCATATTTCGGGTGTAAGACAGTTTACACACGCGAATACTAAGGTTCTTACTTGGCGATCCTAGCATGTGCAGACATGGCCTCAGAACACAGACCAAAAGTTTAAGCATGAGTCATATGAAACATATGATGCCCATATGATGCTCGCCTTTCAAGCTACACCGACTCACATGATGATCGGACTTGGTGTAGTGGATTTGGTTCATGTAATCACCAAAAAGGCACGAGGGATGTCATTTTTGAGTGGGAGTTCATTCTTAATTTTGGATTAGTTGAACTCAATCTATCATAAACTTAGTCTAAACTTCACAAATTCTGTTGTAGATGGCACCACCTGCTTTTAATTTCAATGTGTTCATGGAGAAAGAGAAACTTGCAACAAATGGTAGCAACTTTACCGACTGGGCCATGAATTTGAGGATTCTCCTCTCTGCTGCACAAAAGAAATATGTGCTATAAGTGCCACTAGGCCCCCCACCAATTGATGATGCCCCTGAGGAGGAAAAGAACGTCTATCTGACTCGTCAGGAGGACCACAACTTAGTTCATTGCGGCATATTGTATGGGCTAGAGCCAGAACTTCGAAAGCGTTTCTAAAAAGGCAATGCTTTTGATACAATGGGTGAATTGAAAATGATTTTCGACACCCATGCTACTGTAGAAAGTTATAATGCTTCAGAAAAGTTCTTTAGCCGCATGATGGAAGAGAACAGCTCCATTAGTGAGCATGTACTCAAGATGTCGAGTTACGCTGATAAGCTTGTGTCCTTGGGAATAACGATTCCCATTGACTTAGGCATCCATCGTGTTCACCAATCTCTGCCACCTATCTATAAGAGCTTTGTGATGAACTATAACATGCAAGGCATGAAGAAGTCTCTCCCCGAGCTTTTGTCAATGCTTAAAACTGCATAAGTGGAGATCAAGAAGGAACATCAAGTGTTGATGATTAATAAGACCACCGGTTTCAAGAAAGACAGAAAGGGTAAACAGAAGGGAAAGAAGGGCGCCAAGCCGGTTGCCATACCTGAAAGGAAATCCCGAGTTGGCCCTAAGTCTCATACCGAGTGCTATTATTGCAAGGGGACTGACCACTAGAAGTGCAACTGCCCCAAGTATTTGGTAGACAAGAAAGCCGGCAAGGCAAATAAAGGTATATTCGATATACATGTTATTGATGTGTACTTGACTAGTACTCGCAGTAGCACCTGGGTATTCGATACCGGTTCAGTTGCTAATATTTGTAACTCGAATCAGAGGCTGTGGAACAAGCTACCACTAGCAAGGGGTGAGGTCAAGATGCGTGTCCGCAACGGATCAAGCGTTTACGTGATCGCCGTCGGAACGCTACCTCTCCACTTACTATTGGGATTAGTTATAAACTTGAATAATTGTTATCTGGTGCCAGCACTGAGCATGAACATTGTATCCGGATCATGTTTGATGTGTAGTGGTAATTCATTTAAATATGAAAACAATGGTTTTTAGATTTATATGAATGATATGTTTTATGGTCATGCACCGATGATGCATGGTTTATTTCTATTGGATCTTGATAATAGTGTTACACATATTCATAATGTTGATGCTAAAATGATTAAACTTAATGATGATATATCCGCATATATGTGGCACTGCCGTCTAGGTCATATTGGCATTAAAATCATGAAGAAGCTCCATTCAGATGGACTTTTAGAATCACTTGATTTCGAATCATTTGATACATGTGAGCCATGTCTTATGGGCAAGATGACTAGAACGCCGTTTTATGGTTCAATGGAACGGGCAACAGATTTATTGGAAATCATACACTTTGACGTGTGTGGACCAATGAGTGTGTCGGCACAAGGTGGATATCGTTATTTTGTTACTTTCACAGATGATTTGAGTAGATAAGGTTATATCTACTTGATGAAACACAAGTCTAAAACCTTTGAGAAATTTAAGGAATTTCAGAGTGAAGTGGAAAAATATCGTAATATAAAGATCAAATTTCTATGGTCAGACCGTGGAGGTGAGTATCTAAGTTACGAGTTTAGCACAGATATGAAAGAGTGTGGAATAGTTTCACAACTCACACCTGCCGGAACAGCACAGCGAAATGGTGTGTCGGAACGTTGTAATCGTACTTTACTAGATATAGCTCGATCTATGATGTCTCTGACGGACTTACCACCGTCATTTTGGGGTTATGCACTAGAAACTGCCGCCTACACTTTAAATCAGGCACCATCTAAATCCGTTGAAAAGACATCGTATGAATTGTGGTTTGGAAACAAACCTAAGCTATCATTTCTTAAAGTTTGGGGATGCGATGTTTATGTGAAGAAACTTCAACCGGATAAACTCGAATCCAAAGCGGAAAAATGTGTCTTCATAGGATACCCTAAGGAAACTATTGGGTATTCCTTCTATCACAGATCCAAGGGCAAGGTTTTCGTTGCCAAGAATGAATCCTGTCTAGAGAAAGACTTTCTTGCGAAAGGTATGTGTAGTCGGAAAGTAGAACTCGAAGAGGTTGTAGAACCTTCTCTTCATAATATGGCGAGTAGCACAGCGTTGGAAGCAGTTCCGGAGTTGACTTCACCAAATGAAGAGGGAACTAATGATAACGATCATGAATCTCCGAAAGAGAATACTACCGAACCTCGCAGGTCTAGCGGGACGCGTGCATCTCCCGAGCTATACGGAAATCCTGTTGTGAATTTCATGGTCGATGAAATTGATGACCCTGTGACATATGAAGAAGCGATGATGAGCCCGGATTCCAACAAATGGCTAGAAGCCATAAAATCCGAGATGGAATCCATGTACGAAAACTAGGTTTGGACCTTGGTGGACTTACCTCACGACTGAAAGGCCGTGGAGATTAAATGGATTTTCAAAAGGAAAACTGATGCTGATGGTAATGTAACCATCTATAAAGCTCGACTTGTCGCGAAGGGGTTTCGACAAATTCAAGGAGTTAACTATAATGAGACATTCTCTCCCATAGAGATACTAAAATTAGTTAGGACTATGTGAGCAATTGTTGCATATTTCGACTATGAGATATGGCAGATGGATGTCAAAACTGCATTCCTCAATGGCAACATTGAAGAAGATTTGTATATGGTACAACCAAAGGGTTTTGTCGATCCTAAGGATGCTGACAAGGTATGCAAGCTTCAGGGATCCATCTATGGACTGAAGCAAGCATCCCGGAGTTAGAATCTCCGCATTGATGAGGTGATCAAAAAGTTTGGATTTATTCAAACTTATGGAGAGGCTTGTATTTACAAGAAAGTGAGTGGGAGCGGTGTGACATTTCTGATATTATATGTGGATGACATATTATTGATCAGAAATGATATAGATCTTTTAAACAGTGTTAAAAGTTATCTAAACAGCAAATTTTCAATGAAGGACCTAGGTGAAGCATCTTACATATTAGGCATAAAGATCTATAGGGATAGATCTAGGCGCCTAATAGGGCTATCACAAAGTACATACCTTGATAAGATTTTAAAGAAATTTAAAATGGACGGAAGTAAGAAGGGGTTCTTACCTATGTTGCAAGGCAAGACATTGAGTAGAACTCAAAGTCCGGCTACGGCGGAAGAAAGAGAGATAATGGACAAAGTCCCCTATGCTCAGCTATAGGCTCTATAATGTATGCCATGCTATGTACAAGACCGTATGTGGCACATGCTATTAATTTAACTAGCATATACCAATCTGATCCAGGATCAAAACACTGGATAGCAGTCAAGAATATCCTTAAGTACTTGCGAAGAACTAAGAATATGTTTCGTGTGTACGGAGGTGAAGAAGAGCTCGTCGCTAAGTGTTATGTCGATGCTAGCTTTGACACCGATCCGGATGACTCTAAGTCTCAATCCGGATACGTATTTCTCATGAATGGTGGAGCGGTTAGTTGGAGGAGTTCCAAACAACCCGTGGTGGCGGGATCAACAATGGAGGCCGAATATGTTGCTGCTTCGAAAGAGGCTCAGGAAGTAGTTTGGATGGAGGAGTTCATAACCAAACTAGGTGTGGTTGCGAGCGCGTTGGACCCAATGGTGATCTATTGTGACAACAATGGTGCCATAGTGTAACATCCCAGCATTAGAGCTTAGAAATAAGTTGAATACAGATGTCTGCATTGCATTCATGCATAGAAAATCTGAATAATTTTCGCGCTTTTAAATAAAAACTTGTAAAAGTGATTAAATCTTCTCTTAACTTGATGGAATTGAAGTATATCATCAAGTTAACTGCGATAAGTCTCAATATGACCTTTGCTAAAACTTTATTTTGGGTAAACATGATTTGATCTAAGGGTAGATCAAATATAATAAAATTAAACCCTACTACATTACTTAATGATTTATATTTGATCCTTAGGTGATCAGATCATAGTATTCATTATAATCACTCATGAATACCAACTTATAAATATAACACAAATAATAAAAATGTAACAACTATATCTTAATCTCATCTACTTATACCATGATTATCATGGTAATACCAAACCTTAATTCTTTAGTGAGAATAAGTAGGAAGGAAAGTAAATTCAATACCACTTACCACATATCCTCCTTTCCATATCAATCTTTATCATATCCAATAAATCCTATCCTTATAATTGTTGTTCATCAATATTGAGTAATCAATTATTGATTCACCAATTCTTAACTTATAAATTCTTGATTTATCAACTCTTGCCTTTATCATAACAATCACTATAAGTCCTTAGAGAATGAAGTAAGAATAGGTAGATGGTAATGCTAGTGTTAGGTATAATCTATAGGATGGGAGTGATTGAAGGAATCAAATCAATATGGTAACAAAGAAGATTACAAGGATGAAGTCTAAAGATAGTTACCAGGAGTAGTCCTATTGGATCAAGTAGGTATAGTCAATGAATTATAGCTCTTAATACAATAGAGCTAAACAGAAGATAATTATAATACAAATGTAGTGTTGTATTGATGAAGCCTTGTTTAGCCAACTAGAAACCTGAACCATAAAGGATCAAAGGATTATAATGATCATGCCTTATTCACCAATATTGAATGCTTATACCATGTATAAGTGACATTGGTGGATAAAACATGATTGAACCATAGTATAGATACATTATCCTAGATTAGTCATTACAAGTCACATTAATATAATGTGAGGTTGGAATGTTAGATACTGGAGTTAAGAAGAGACAATATAGTATGAATAAGATGATACTAGAGTAAATTTGGATTATAGAAGTAGTAGTTATCTCTTGGGAAATACTAAACACTTAATGAGAGTAGAATTTGATGTATACATCTACTGAAGAGATATTAGTGAAGAATGATTTAGGAAGGGTATAAATGGAGTTAGATGTAACCACTTGTTGGGTTAGAGATTGTTAATAGTAGAATAGTTGTGATAGCCAAGTATAAATATGAGATTATTATGAAAGATTTAGTGTTAAGCTCATTGGATTTATAAATGGCTTTAGAAGAATAAAAGGTGGATAAGAATATTATTGTGAGGTAAATCTCATCATGTTAACACATGATGATGGATATAGAGAAGTAATATATCTAGGTGCGGAAGGAATCGAGCTAGAAGGCCGTAATCGCGCGCATCCACCTTCTCTGACCGCCGCTCGCCGTCGACCATGGCGATGTTGTCCGAGCTCGCCTCCCTTCTCCATAGCCTCCACAAGATTCCTGGTAAGCTTCTGAGTATGCTGGCATCTTCCAATTCGTCGCCCGCTCGTCGTAGTCACCTACCCGCGTGAGGCAGTGCCGCGCTGCCGCGCGAGCTCGTCGCCGACCAACCCCGATAACCAAACTTGAGCGGCGCCGCCACCATTCGACTCTGCGTGCTCGTCCGCGTCTAGAAAAGGCCTTCCCGCGTGCAGGCATTCTCTCTATCGATCGATCGAACTTCGATCTGTGGGTGATTGCTCATGTGACGTCACGCTGATGTCATGCTTGCGTCATCCTTGACCTAGTCCACTCTGTTGACTGGTCTTTGTCCATGTGGCAGATGACGTGGCCTAGGGCCCATGGGTCAGTGTCTGTGGCTAGGTAGAGTTGCGGTATAAAAAGTCTATGCCTATTTAGAAAATAATTAAAACAATATGAATTCAAATTTCAAATATTCCAGAAATAAAATAAAATGATTAAATCTTGTAAATTTGATATCTTTTGTTTATAAATCAGAAAAATACATATAATATATGAAAATGTTTACAAAAATAAAATCTATAACTTAAAACTATTACTAAATATTATTATGATGATTATTTAAATAAATATTATTTAATAAAAACTTTATAAAGTTTTAATACTTTGATAATTAGTATTTTAATAATGGAAAATATTAAAAATATAAATAAAATACTAAAAATCTTAGAAAAATAAGAATTTGAGTTTAAAACTATAATCATGCATTATTATTCTGGGAAGGAGCTGCGAACGCGGCGGGAAAGGAACCCCATGAAGGTTCTAGTAAACCTGTGAAGGCTGACGGACATAGCTTTTCAGAATAAAAGCAATCTTTGAAGAAATGTTTACGAAAACCTACAGTGCCTACGACCTATGGTCTGTGGCTGTAGTTATAGTGCATCAAACACTCCTTTTCTAGTGGACTTGCTGAGTACGCTCGTACTCAAAGTATCTTTTTAACCCTTGCTAGGTTCTAGAGCCAGTACAGACGATGTCTACATCAAGTATGCTCCAGGAATCATCATCAAAAGTTAACGCTATTCAAGGAATTCAAGAAATTCAACATATACATCAACTCAAGTGAAAACAAAATTGCTGATTAGATAAGAATAGAATTTCTAACCATAGAACCTACTTCTGTAGAGTATTGCAATAGCAGCAATGCAAGCCAGTAGTTCAGCTACTAGTTTTTTTAGTAGGGTAGCTATGAGTTATTTATTCTTGATTCTTCTTCATAAGAAGTTTCTTTCTCTCTCTTTAACCTAGAGTGTTCTCTCGATCTTGTGTAAAGAGTTGAGTTGTAACCTATAGTCATGTCTTGGACCTGCTATGTTTCTGTTGTACTACTCTGAGGGATGTAATACTAGTGAACGGTGTTTTATTGGTGTTATGTCAACTACTATAGTGTACTACACCATGCAGTGGTATGCTGGGTCACCGCACATAGCTAATGCCAAAGAACCAAGGTCTCACAATAATTCCAAGCATATTAAGCGTCGGTTTCACTCCATCCGCGAGCATGTCAAGGATGGAGATATAAAGATTTGTAAAGTACACACGGATCTCGATGTAGCAGATCCGTTGACTAAAACTCTCCATAGAGCAAAATATGATCAACACTAGAACTCCATGGGTGTTAGATTTATCACTATGTAACTAGATTATTGTCTCTAGTGCAAGTGGGAGACTGAAGGGAATATGCCCTGAGAGGCAATAATAAAGTGGTTATTATGTATATTCCAAGTATATGATAGATGTTTATTTTGCTTGCTATAAATGTATTAATACGGAAATGTTAATACATGTGTGTTAATAAACTAATAGAAAGTTCCTAGTTATGTTTCTCTTATAAACTAGCTCGTTGATTAACAAGATGATCAAGGTTTCCTGATCATGGACATTGGATGTTGTTAATAACGAGGTCACAACATTATTGGAATGGTGTGATGAACATTCATCCGAGGTATAGCATTACGATCAAAGTCTTTGAGTTTATATTGCTATAACATCATACGAAGTGATCCTAATCCTTAGACCATGATATCATGTCAATCACTAACACTTGAAGAGTATCTTGATAACATCAAACGTCACATCGTAACAGGGTGATTATAAAGATGGGTTCAGTACTACTAAAGTGTTATGTTGAGGCCCATGGATCAAGAGTGGAATTTTTTCATCCCGATGCCGGATTGATATACTCTAGGCCCTCGCGGTGATATCATATTGATTAGCTTGCAAGCAAGTGATTTGATCACTAGAATGTTATATCACGGGAACAAGAAAAGATTACATGTCAGTAACGAGATCAAACTAGGTATGGAGATACCGATGATCGAATCTCGGACATGTAATATATCGCGAGACAAAGGGATTACGTTACTAGCGTATAAGGTTCTCACGATCACAAGAAAGTTATCGTTGAATATATATGGGAGTCAGTATGGATCTCCAGGTCCCGCTTCTGATTATTGATCTGAGAGGGGTCTCGATCAAGTCCGCATTATTCGTAAACCGTAGGGTGACACACTTAAGAGACACCGACAGCGTTTGGAACAAATAGTTTCATGCTGAAAAGAATAACAAAGCGCAAGAATTTATTTTACTAGACACTGAAACTGTTTTCGAGTGAAATTGCAGAGAGTGTTTTTGCATGTGAAATGAAATACTAGCAAGGGGTTATATGTGAATGTTTGTCATTAAAGTAATTGAAAAAATTATGAATAAATAAAAGGAGTTTTATTTAAGAGAGAGTTTGCATTAAATTTGGTGGAAATTTAATGAGAATTTGAGTGGAGAATTGAAGGGGATTTTTGTGAGTGAAGCTTCCACCCACATGAATGAAGGAGGGGAGGGGGCAGCCCCATGGCCAGCGGCCACCCCTTGGGTGCCCCCGCTCCTCCTATAAAAGTAGCCCCCCTCCCTCTCTCTCACTCACACCTCCTCGTGAAGGATCTCTCTCCCCCTCTAGTTTATCCCCCATGGTCTCGGACTAGCGAGATACATGTTCCCGGTAGCTTTTCGGCAAGAAAGAGTTGTGCTTCCGCTGCATCGCTGGAGCGAGGAGGTGGAGCTTGCTCGGTGCCTCGGACGTATGTGCGAGCATGGATGTACCGCTGATTTGCGGCGCTGGGACTTCCTCTCGATCTTGAGATCGGCAAGAGTTCGTCTACATCAACCATGAGTTTAACCTCGTTAAGCTTTGTCGGTCTTCAAGGGTATGTTCTCTATGGATGTATATCCGCCCGTTGCTTGTATCTAGTAGATAGATCTTGGTACATAGTTGTTTTTATTGTAGGAAAAGTTTTGTTTTCTATGTTGCGAACCCTACAAAAGGATCTTGGCCTATACTTTGAGTTTCAGAGAAATATGGACTCCGGTATGATTGGATACACTGATGCTCGCTACTTATCTGATCCCCATAATGCCAGATTGCAGACCGGCTTTGTGTTCCTACATGGTGGAACTGCTATATCATGGAAGTCTTCGAAACAGACTCTGGTTGCAACATCTACCAATCATTCTGAAATAATTGCATTATATGCGGCATTACGCGAATGTGTGTGGCTTCGCAGAATGATAAACCACATACAACAGTTATGTGGAATTGGTTCTATCGAATCACCTACCATTATGTATGAGGATAATACGGCTTGTGTTGCACATATGCAAATAGGATACATCAAGAGCAATATCACTAAGCATATTTCCCCAAAGTTGTTTTATCCTCATGAACTCCAAAAGAGTGGAGAAATAAACATCTTGCAAGTCAAATCATGTGATAATTTCGCCGACTTGTTTACGAAGTGTCTACCAACATTAACATTCCAGAAATATATTCATGAAATTGGTATGCGACGGCTTCGATATTTGCAAGAATCAAGGGGAGTATCTTCCTGAATTATTCCTGTTCAAAGCATCATATTACACTCTTTTTCTCTTAAATGAGTTTACTTTACAGATTCTCATTAAGGTTTTTAATGAGGTAATATCAACATAAGGTCATATGTCATACTATCCGTTTTCTCATTGGGGTTTTTAAGATGTTATAAACAACATATTTATTGACCTCTAGATTCTATAGATTTATTTCATATTGAGTTAACAGAGGCGATAATCTCATCATTATATGCCGTGCCATTTTCTCCTTATTTTTCCACAGGGTTTTTGGAGAAGTTTTAACAGCATATTCTATCATACTTCTCACATTTTTTTCCACAGGGTTTTTGGAGGATATTTAATCAAGATGATGAGCTGCTATACAGTCAAGCGGTGATTAGGAAGAGTGTTAAAAATAAATATTCCAGAAAATCAGGGATAAAATCCCGCTCCCCGACGATTTCTCCTGAAGAAATTTTGCAAGCCATCGAGAACCGATAGATCTCATGTCTGATTGTATAAAAATTATATCAATAATTAACAAAGATATAGATTTCATTCTTATCTCTAGCTGTCAATCCTTCTACTTCAAACAGTGTCTAAGCTGTCCCATTTCCATTCGTGACGCTCGGATCGACACACCCATCAGGTGCAAAGCCAAAATACATCTAGCTTACGTCATGGTTCAACATCGAGCGGTGTCACTTGCTTGCGTGTCTCTCCCCTAAACAAATCCTCCGAGTCTCTGGCATATAGGGCCCCCATCTGGCGCCTGCACATGTAAGCGACTCAAAGTAACTCTGAGTCCACGCCCGTGTCTCCCTGCTGAGTCGGATGCTCAAGCAGTAGTTTTTCCTGTGTGACTGAGTGGTCAATTCACACGTCCTTGCCAAATTAAATGGTACTCGGCAAAGCCACGCCCTTTAAACTATAATAGTTATTATGTTGGTCCATTTGATCAAGACCAGCTTTTAGTAGCCACTAAATGTGGTTTAAGATAAAAAATATATCTTGATGAATCATGTGAAGTTTGACGAAAAGAAAAATATATTTCAACATGACAATTTATGACGATCATATTAGACAAATATGCGTCAAATTAATTTGGAACGAGTTAGTATCAGGTATTGTATTATTATTTTAATTTTTTTGTCCAGTGTAAAATCGAGCCTATTCTAGTCTTACAACCAAATCAAAATGGAATTTCTTAGCTAGCCTCAAGACACACCTAAACACTCACATGTGGCTTGTTGACTTAACCCTGGATCATCACTGATAATATATATATACATTCGAAATATGATTGCAATACTCCATCGTCTCAATGAATAAGGTTTTTTTTTCCTGAAAATGTCAAGCTACATAAAGCTTGACCAAAACTTTAGAGAAAGTTATCAAGCACTATAATATTATATGGATATCATATGTGTTGGAATTTTTGCCTAAATAGGCCCAGCTCATTTATTATATGCCAATAAATTTCTGAAATCTTAGAGGCCCATTTGGCCCAATCATACAAGGCAAGAGCTGGGATAAATGTTTAGTCCCACATTGCTAGTTGAGTGAAAGTTGGACCAGCTTATAAGGTGAGCTCTTCCACCACTTGTACGAGCTTGAGAAGAGAATACATATACAGGCGCGCTCCTCCTTCTCCTCGCTCGCCACGCCTTGCTCGAGTGAACTTTTAATACGAGCTAAATAAATACGAACTGAGTGGAAGCTGTCCGGTGGGCTTTCGCATGTTCGCTTCAACTTATGTCCGTTCGTTTCATCTCCTGCGCAGCCTGTCTGCCTTCCCCTCTGTGTGCCTATATAAGAGAGAGGTCGCGTCTCCTCTCAGACACACTGCCACACATCCTTTGCGCCTTCAGTTTCAGAGCACTGCGCTACTTAGATCTTCCCCATCCTGTCTTGCGGCGTGCACCGCGAGCCGGGACAGTAGGCCTCCGAGACCCCGCTGCTTCGATTTCTGTGCGGGAGAAGGGCGATAAGGTTTTTGGGGAGCGCTATCGGCGCGACTACTGGCTTCGTCACGGACTCCCTCACGGATAGCGACTGCGGCGACGTCTTCCCCGACGAGACTTCTTCCCCGACATCAGAACCCTCTTCCTCGATGACATGGCTAACGACGGTTCCAACGCCGGCGGTTCCTCTGCTGCTACTGCCGTGTATGTTTTCTTTCTCAATGTTGTTCTGGTCGCATCTAAAGTTTTACGCCTTGCAGTTTGTTTGGTTATATGCCTTAATATGTATTCACTATTTTACATGATTAGTATATTGCCTATTATTCTAATCATGTTTTATCTGGCGTTTATTATGGATAATTCGCTTGGTATATTGCTCTTTTATTCAACAATCCAAAAACCTTATTTCAGGCAATTTGCCCCAAGTGGCTTTGTTGCTTCTATGAAGCCACCTATGTTCGAAGGTGTCAATTACAAACGATGGCGTGCGAGAGCAGTGCTCTGGTTTCAGACCATGAGCAGCTATAACGCCATCTATGGCGCACCTAAGGGAGAACTTAATCCCGCTCAGGAAGAGGCGTTCCAAAAACTTGATACCACTTTCAAGGCTGCCTTGATCAGCATTCTTGGCGACAATATTGTCGATTCATATATGTCATTTAGCAATGGCAAGGATATGTGGGATGTGCTCGAGAGAAAATTTGGAGTCTCCGATGCTGGCAGTGAACTATATGTCATGGAACAATTCTATGACTATAAGATGGTTGATGACCGCCCCATTGTGGAGCAGGCTCATGAGATACAGTCACGTGTCAGGGAGCTTGATCACTTCACTTGTGTGTTACCGGACAAGTTTGTTGTCGGAGGCATTATTGCCAAACTTCCCCAGTCATGGAGGAATTTTGCTACTTCTCCGAAGCACAAGAGACAAGATTTCTCCGTGACGGATCTCATTGGGACTCTTGATGTGGAAGAGAAGACGAGAGCAAAAGACACACGTGCTCGAGGTACCGAGGGAGGTTCTAATGCCAATCTGGTACAGAATAGGAACTTCTAGCCTCATAAGTTCAAGAACAAAGGCAAGTTTGACAGCAAAGGAAAGTTCGATGGAAAGAACAAGTCCTCATAGTCTACCAGCTTCAAGAAGAAGACTGATAAGAGGAAAGGTGCTTGTCATGTGTCCAGTGATCCTGATCATTGGGCTCCTGCTTGTCCCAACCGCTTTGATAAGCGCCAGCATGGGAAGGGCAGCAAACTGCTAATGTTGTCATGGGCGACGTTGAGATGAAGGATGTTGGGTATGGTATATTACCTACTGTTTTTTCATTATGTCATTCTCCTGATTGGTGGATTGACACGGGCGCTAATGTACATGTCTGTTCTGATATTTCCATGTTTTCTTCATATCAGGTCAGAGGGACTCAAACCGTGCTGATGGGGAACGGCTCGCATGCTTCTGTTCATGGTGTTGGTACGGTCGATCTGAAGTTCACTTCGGGAAAGACCGTACGCCTGAAGAACGTGCATCATGTTTCATCAATAAATAAAAATCTTGTTAGCGGATCTCTTCTGTGTCAAGATGGCTACAAGATTGTATTTGAGTCCAATAAATTTGTAATTTCGAAGTATGGAACCTTTGTTGGTAAAGGCTATGGGTGCGGAGGCTTGTTCAGCTTATCTCTAACAGACATTTGTAATAAAGTTGTTAATCATATTTACACGAATTTTGAATCAAATGTCTGGCACTCTTGTCTTTGTCATATTAATTTTGGTTGTATGACGCAGCTAGCCAAAAATGAATTTAATCCTTGATTTCACAAAAGTTAAGGGATCTAAGTGCCAAGTCCGCGTGCAAGGTAAACAACCTCACAAGTCACATACGACTGCAGAAGTGAGAACTTTAACACTACTAGAGCTCATACATTCTGATCTTTGTAAGATGAATGGTGTGTTGACAAAAGGTGGAAAGAAATATTTCATGACTTTGATCGATGACTCTACGAGATATTGTCATGTGTATCTTCTAAAATCGAAATATGAGACTTTGATTTTCCTCAAAATCTATAAAGTTGAGGCATAAAATCAACTTGATCGAAAGATTAAGAGGCTTAGGTCTGATCTTGGTGGAGAGTATTTTTTCCAACGAGTTTGATTCCTTTTGTGCGAAACATGGCATAATTCATGAGAGGACGCCTCCCTACTCACCCCAGTCAAATGGAGTAACCGAAAGAAAGAACCGTACTCTAACAGATTTGGTTAACGCCATGTTAGACACATCGGGTCTTTCTAAGGAATGGTGGGGGAGGCACTATTGACTGCGTGTCATGTCCTAAACCGATTTCCCACAAAGAACAAAGAAATTACCCCATTCAAAGAATGGGAGAAGAAAAGATTAAAACTCTCTTATTTACGTACTTGGGGTTGTTTGGCAAAGGTTAATGTACCAATCCCCAAGAAGCGCAAGCTTGGACCAAAAACTAATAATTTTGTTTTTCTGGGCTATGCTTTTCATAGCATTGGTTATAGATTCTTGATAGTAAAATCTGAAGTGCCTGACATTCATGTCGGTACAATCATGGAGTCGACTGATGCGACTTTCTTTGAGGATATCTTTCCAATGAAGGATAAACCTAACTCATCAAATCTGGAGATACCTAGTTCATATAATCAGTAATTCGCTACATTCTCTGAACCTACCATTCCAATTGAACACTCTGAAAGTCCTAAGGAGGATCATAATGAAATTCCTAAAAGGATCAAGAGCCAGAGGACTGCAAAGTCCTTTGGTGATGATTTCATTGTGTACCTTGTGGATGACACTCCCACTTCCATTTCAAAAGCATATGCGTCTCCTGATGCTGACTACTGGAAGGAAGCCTTCCATAGTGAGATGAATTCCATCTTAGCTAATGGAACATGGGAGATCACTGATCGCCCTTATGGGTGCAAACCTGTAGGGTGCAAGTGGGTGTTTAAGAAAAAGCTTAGACCTGATGGTACTATTGAGAAGTACAAGGCACGACTTGTGGGCAAGGGATATACTCAAAAAGAAGGTGAAGACTTCTTTGACACTTATACACTTGTTGCTAGATTGACCACCATTCAAGTATTACTCTCATTGGCTGCCTCTCATGGTCTTCTCGTTCATCAAATGGACGTTAAGATAGCTTTCCTTAATGGAGAGTTGGATGAGGAAATTTACATGGATCAGCCAGATGGCTTTGTGGTAAATGGTCAAGAAGGAAAGGTGTGCAAGTTGTTGAAGTCTTTATATGGCCTAAAACAAGACCCTAAGCAATGGCATGAGGAGTTCGAAAGAACTTTAACTGCTGCAGGCTTTGTTGTAAATGAAGCTGATAAATGTGTGTACCATCGCCATGGTGGGGGTGAGGGAGTCATCCTTTGTTTGTATGTTGATGACATACTGATTTTCGGAACCAACCTTAATGCAATTAAGGAGGTCAAAGATTTATTATCTCGTTCCTTTGAGATGAAGGATCTGGGAGTAGCTGATGTCATCCTGAACATCAAGCTATTGAGAGATGATGACGGTGAGATTACATTGCTTCAGTCCCACTATGTGGAAAAGGTCTTGAGTCGTTTCGGGTATAGCGACGTTTCTCCTACACCGTATGATCCTAGTGTGATGCTTTGAAAGAATCGAGGAAATGCTAGAGACCAACTGAGATACTCTCAAATTATTGGCTCGCTTATGTATTTAGCTAGTGCCACGAGGCCTGACATCGCATTTGCTGTAAGCAAACTTAGTTGATTTGTTTCAAATCCAGGAGATGATCACTGTCATGCTCTTGAGAGAGTCATGCGCTATCTAAAAGGCACTGCGAGCTATGGCATTCACTATACCAGGTATCCGAGGGTACTAGAGGGTTATAGTGATTCAAATTGGATATCTGATGCTGATGAGATAAAGGCCACGAGTGGATATGTATTCACACTTGCTGGTGGCGCTGTTTCTTGGAAGTATTGCAAGGAGACCATCTTAACGAGATCAACTATGGAAGCAAAACTCACAGCATTAGACACAGCCACTGTTGAAGCAGAGTGGCTTCGTGAACTCTTGATGAACTTGCCTGTGGTTGAAAAACCAATACCCGCAATCCTTATGAACTGCGATAATCAAACTGTGATTTTCAAGGTAAATAGTTCTAAGGATAATATGAAGTCATCAAGACATGTGAAGAGGAGACTGAAATCTGTTAGGAAAATGAGAAACTCCGGAGTTATTGCATTGGATTATATCCAAACATCTAAAAACTTGGCAGATTCCTTCACAAAGGGTCTATCACGCAACGTGATAGAAAATGCATCGAAGGAGATGGGTATGAGACCCACAATTTGAGCTTTTCACAGTGGTAAACCACTCTATGTGATCGAAGATCCTGAGAATTATAATTGGAAGACAAGTTGTTGGTTAGCTGAGAGGAAAGTATTCCTACTTTAATAAACACCACTCCATAAAGATGTAATACTTTTCTATCCTGCACGGTATGTTGATTTATTATCTTAATGTGTTCTAAGTGGATTATCCTAAGCAAATATGTTCTCCTGCAGAACATCTTTTGAAGAACACACCTATATGAGTCTGACTGTTAAAACGTCGCAGTCTATGAGAGTAGGGTGCTCTCTAATAAACTCATGAAAGGTCATGGAGTATGACGTATAAGCTCCACCCACGGGGAAGTCCCACGGTAGACTAGTATCGGTCAAGACTTTTTGTGAAGCTAGGTTCGTAGCAAACTTGCAGTTCAAGACATAGTCCACTGTACAAGTTGCAGCCTAGTATAACATAAAGCTCTAGTTGGAAGTTCAACTTAACAGTCTCCACTATAGTACTGGTATATAAACAATGTTTTGAAACCAAAGGCAAACTTCATGTGTCTCTGGGATCTGGTGGGGGATTGTTGGAATTTTTGTCTAAATAGGACCAGCCCATTTATTATATGTCAATAAATTCCTGAAATCCTAGAGGCTCATTTGGCCCATTCATGCAAGACAAGAGCTGGGATAAATGTTTAGTCCCACATTGCTAGTTGAGTGGAAGTTGGACCGGCTTATAAGGTGGGCTCTTCCACCACTTGTACGAGCTTGAGAAGAGAAGACATATACACACACGCTCCTTCTCCTCGCTCGCCTCGCCTCGCCTTGTCATGACGCGCGCGGCCGCGGGTTGCGGGAATCTCGCCGAGCCGAGCTTTATTTTGCCACACATGAATGGTATATGAACAGTTGTACAGAAGCTGAAACGTTTTGCTCGAGTGGAATTTTAATACGAGCTAAGTAAATACGAACTGAGTGGAGGCTGTCCGGTGGGCTGCCGCATGTTCGCTTCAACTTCTACCCATTCGTTTCATCTCCTGCGTAGCCTGTCTGCCTTCCCCTCCGTGTGCCTATATAAGAGAGAGGTCGCGCATCCTCTCAGACACACTGCCACACATCCTTTGCGCCTCCAGTTTCAGAGCACTGCGCTACTTAGATCTTCCCCATCCCGTCTTGCGGCGTGCACCACGAGCCGGGACAGTAGGCCTCCGAGACGCCGCTGCTTCAAGTCCTGTACGGGAGAAGGGCAATAAGGTTTTTGGGGAGCGCTATCGATGCGACTACTGGCTTCGTCATGGACTCCTTCACGGATAGCGACTGCGGCGACGTCTTCCCCGACGAGGACTTCTTCTCCGACATCAGCACCCTCTTCCTCGACGACATAACTAACGACGGTTCCAACGCCGGCGGTTCCTCTGCTACTACTGTCGTGTATATTTTCTTTCTCAATCTTGTTCTGATCGCATCTAAAGTTTTACGCCTTATAGTTTGTTTGGTTATATGCCTTAATATGTATTCGCTATTTTACATGATTAGTATATTGCCTATTATTCTAATCATATTTTATCTAGCGTTTATTATGGATAATTCGCTTAGTAAATTGCTCTTTTATTCAACAATATGAAACTATATTTCATAAACTATTAAATGGTGTTGATTTCGGATTATACATATTAATGTTTTTTCTCAAAATTTAGTCAATTTTTATCGTAGTTTGTCTTTAAAAATATACTTTCTCCGTCCAGAAATAATCGACTTGAGTTTGTTTAGATATGAATATATCTACACACCAAAATATGTTTAGATACAATCAAATTTAGACAAACCTAAGGTCGGTTATTTCTACACGGAGGAAGTAAGTATCATTTATTGAAACGGAGATAATATTAATTACGATACTAACATACTGTACTACCCCTATTCTTTAAAGTCGGTCAGCAAAAAAATAGAGAAACATATCAATCATGCGGCATGACCAATTGACCACAAGTTGTAGTTTTTAGTTTGGCCGAATGGTCCTTGCGACATTAAATTTGTATATATGCTACTATCTGGGCAAATCTGGTTGAGAGTGTGACGAACGTATCAATTTGTGATTAATCAATGAAAATAAATTTAATCATCTCGAGGCGGTCGTTTATATCCTTTGTCTTGAAAACGATATCACAAATTTAACTAAGTACTACCTCCATTCTAATTTATAAGGCAAATATATACTTTAAAAAATAGTTTAACCATAAATTTGGTTTATAAAATACAAACTATATTAAAATTATATCATTAGATTCATATTTAAATACATTTTCAGTGGAACAATTTTTGTGACATATGATTTATATATTGTTAACTAAATTTATGGTTAAACCATTTTCTCGAATACGTATTTGTCTTATAAATCTGAACGGAGATAGTATATATCTAAATGTATTTTAATATATAAGTATGTATAAATCTAGATAAATGTACGACATAGTTTTCGGCGGCATGAAGTGGTACTAGTCTCTTTTTTTCTTAGCTCGAAGCAACACCTCAACACGTTTAAAACACATGGATCGTTGCCATTAAACCAAGATCATGCCTGATATGTACACTTTAAATGCGATTTCGATCCGATATTAGAGCATCTCCACTCGGCTTCCCAGGACGCCGATCCGGATGCCGAAATTCGGCCAGTCGTGTTTACAGGAACCTTTTTTCGTCCGGATTTGGGTGAACTTTGGTCCGGACTTTTCAGGCCATTCCCAGGATCCCGGAAACGTCCTGAAAACGCCGGACGAAGCGAGATTGCTGGGTGGACCAGCCCTGTCAGCGACCGAAGCTGAGTCATCGTCGTCCTTCTCGCTGTTTCCCCTTTTCCCGCCCTCTCCGCTACACCCCTCCCGCGCTTGCCGCGGTCTCGGCCTATAAAAGTCGTAGATCTCGCCCTCTTCCTTCACACTCTCTCACACCGCTCCCAAACCGGCGAACTGCAGGCGCTCGCACCTTTCCATCTCCAGAACTCCGCCGAAACCCCATGGCCGACAGATTCACCGGCGATATTGCGGTGGCGAATGGCGGCCGCACGCTGTAGACGTGGGAGACGCGGCTGCTCCACGACGCGGGCTAAATGGTGACGTCGGACTTTCGTCTCCCAGTCGGCTAGACTCTCAGCGCCGGCGGGATTCCTATTCCGCCGGTGCCGAGCGACGAGGACATGGCCGGCGAGATCCAGACGGCTATCGCTACCATGGAAGACCCGGATCTCGCCGACGATCCTGGCAACCTGGTCTTCTGGGTGCAGTTCTTCGCCGACAGGCGCCTTCAGGAGCTCGCCCGACACGATGGACCGCTGGGCTCGCCGCCGATATGTCACAATGCGGCGTTTCGCCGCCGCTGGTGGAGCGTTCCTGGACGAACGCTCGCCGTCGTGCTGGGGCACATCCAGACCGGCAACCACCCCCGCCTCAGCATGTAGAAGCGGCGTCCGGCGTCGGCCACGGCGGCAGCCTTTTCCTAGTTTAAATTTAATATTTTCCTAGTTTAAATTCGATGTAATATATACATCCTAGCCCTACTTAATAAAATCCGCTTATATTCGCCCAAATTTCGCCGTATTTAACTGAATTTAGCCGGACATGGGACTTGGCCTGAGAGCGCGAGTGGAAAACTCGATATTCCCAGGCCGAAAACGAGTTTTGTCCGGCCCAAACTTGATCCGAATTTCGGACTGGTCCTTTAAAGTCAGTAGTCAGCAAATAAACAGAGAAACAATTCAATCATGCAACGTAGTAATTGACCGTACCAACCATGGCTAGAAAACCTAACATAAACACCAAGACTCTTTTGAAGTCCTCAGTGCAAAGCACACATGCCGCACACCCTGTCAATGGAGATCTCGCTCATCCATGCCTCGCTCTTCTTAGCTCCTCTCATCCTCCTTCCCTTGTACTTGCTCTCCTGGCGCTGCCGGAAGAACCCAAGTAATGGCCAAGGCCGTGGCAATAACATCCCTAGTCCGCCCGCCCTCCCTCTCCTCGGCCACCTCCACCTCCTCAAGAAGCCGCTGCATCGCTCCCTCGCGGCCCTCGCCGCGCGCTACGGCGGTGGCAGCGACGGCGCCGGCCTCCTCCTCCTCCGGTTCGGCGCCAGGCCGGTCCTGCTCGTCTCCTCCCCGTCCGTCGCCGAGCAGTGCTTCACCGTGCACGACGTCGCGCTCTCCGACCGCCCGGGGCTCGCGTCGAGCCGGCTGCTCACGGGCGGCGACTGCCCAAGCATCGCCACCGCCAGCTACGGCCCGCTCTGGCGCCACCTCCGCCGCATCGCTACCGTGCACGCGCTCTCCGCGCACCGGCTCTCGCTGACGACCGCCACGCGCGACGCCGAGGCCCGCGCCATGGCTCGGAAGATCTGGCGCGCTGCCGGTGCCGGTGCCGGCGCCTCCGTGGTCAGCGTGAAGTCCACGGCGTACGAGTTCGTCGTCAACGTCATCATGGCCATGGTCGCTGGGAGGCGCATGCCGGAGGACGAGGTGCTCCGGTTCAAGGCAATGACGGAGGCGGCGTTAGCGGCCGCGGGGTCAGCCAACCGGCAGGACTTCCTGCCGTTGCTGCGGCTGCTCGACTTTGGGAGGACGGGGAAGAGGCTCGCCGGCCTGGCCAAAGAGCGGCACGAGTTCGGCCAGCGCCTCGTTGACGAGTACAGACGCCTTCACCGCCGTGGCGTTACCGACGAGACCTCCACGTCGGCTTCGAGGACGGTCATGGGTGACCTGCTCCAGCAGCAGGAGCGGTCGCCGGAGTCGTACACTGACGTGGTCATCCGCACCGTCTGCCTGGTGAGTGAGCGTCATTTGCACCGACTAAATCATTTGTTTGTTTATTTCCGATGACTTACTACGAGCCGTCGATTTAAGATCGGACGGTGATTAGTCGTGGCGGAATGAGAATGATGGGTACTTAAATGGCCAGTGTTAGCGTGCGTCAGTAGCTGTAGATACAGTTATTATATAGTGTCAATAATTAATTCATTGCTGTTGACGTGTACAAATGATCTACCACTACAAGTTTAAAAATGGACCAGGTTTGAATTAGTGTGTACCATAACGTGGTAGTGTTGACAATGCGCACATGCTTACGCTAGCCTCTCCCCATGTGTCGAGGAGAGCAATCTGATGTGTACTGCACTGGTCGTTTGCTAGTGACAATACTTTAGTGTTACTCCTCCGTTTTAAAATATAAGACGTTTTAGATTTATGAAAAAATATACCTAGACTTCTTTTAGTATATAGGTTCACTTTACTTAGTTTTAATGGTTATGGGATATATTTTGAACAAAGATTTTGAAAGTTACTTTTGTTCCAGCCTGCGTGGGATAGTTTCAAAAACGAATGCACTGGAATGCTAGGAACTTCAATTCAGTTCATTCGCAAAATAAACTTTAATTCGTTTATTATCCCAATTTGCTTCGGAAAAGGGCTTTGATGTTGTTGGTGTTGGAGGCCACATCCCAGGTCCATCCCAATGAAGCCCCGCCGTTAATATGAGTTTAATGGCTTGAAAAAGGAGACAAAGATATTAAGTCCACGTCACCGTTCTATAGGTGACTCAGACTTTTGAGCGAAAAGCATACACACATTTTCTAACTAGTATATACATATATATGATTTGAGTTCCTCGCTCTCCCGCTAATTAGTACTACATATAAGGCGGACATGGAAGAAATTTTCAAGAAGTTATCCTTTTTCATGAAAATGAGTTAATTACACATGCTAAAATACATAACATGCACATTGTGTGTACAATGTGTCAAGTTGACTTGAAGTCCTGATTGTTTGGGGAGTAATTTTGTAAATTTATAAAACAATTGTTAAAATCTCTGGCATTTTTATTGTGCAGAGCCTGCTTCAGGCTGGGACAGACACATCAGCCAGCACGATTGAGTGGGCCATAGCTCTCCTGCTTAACAACCCAGATGTGCTGGTGAAGGCGACGGAGGAGATTGACGCTGTCGTGGGCATGCCACGGCTGCTCGAGGAGCGTGACCTCACATGCCTCCCTTACCTCCGGTGCATCATAGCTGAGACCCTCCGGATGTACCCCATAGCACCTCACCTCACCCCGCACCAAGCTTCATGTGACTGCATTGTTGCCGACGGGCAGTATGTCATTCGGCAAGGGACAATGCTATTGGTCGACGTTTACTCCATGCAGCGGGACCCAGCAATGTGGGATGACCCAACCATATTCAAACCAGAGAGGTTTGCTGTTGGAAAAGACATCACCGAGGGCGGTGACAAAAAACTGAAGATGATGCCGTTTGGAATGGGCCGACGGAAATGCCCAGGGGAGGGTTTGGCATGGAGGACGGTGGGGGTAGCCCTAGGGGTGATGGTGCAGTGCTTCAGGTGGGAAAGGGTAGGGCAAGAAAAGGTGGACATGACCGAGGGCTCGGGGTTCACCATGCCTATGGATGTGCCGCTCATGGTGATGTGCCGACCTCGTGAAGAACTGGATGCAATGCTCAGGAGAATTTAGATCCTCGCAAGGGCAAGCAAAGCAAACGAGAAGACCATGTGTCGAGCGGGATCCCGCCAAAATCCCGTTCTAATTCCACGTGAGTTTTTAGTTGAAATTTGAGACCAGAATTTGAACCAAAAATCTTAAAATTAATCAAAAGCGACATTTTAGCGCTATCCGGCTTAATAACTTACAAGAACATACGCTCTATGTGCGTGCATAACAAATTACTATAACCCTTTTGCAAGAACATACAATATTGACGATTAGTTATCATTTAATTACCAAACATGAGTAACTTATGTTTAAGTTCAAAATCAACTATGTACATGTGAAATCTTACGGAAGGACACACTTGTATTTGCATACGCTAGTCGTATAGGCAAGCATCAGCATCTAAGCAAATGAAGCAACTAGCAACCACTCGAGGGAAAATCATTGCAAGGAAAAACATACAAATGTGAAGGTGACTACACTAACGGTGATGATGAAGTAGGTAGACATATGGATGAAATTGTTATATATATATATATATATATATATATATATATATATATATATATATATATATATATATATATATATGCTGCCACCCCTATTTGGAAGAAGATAATGAGGCTTGGAATTGCCTCTCTGGAATTTCCTGGGCTGAATTCAGTTGTTTGGGTGGCCATGGTATTGTCATGGAAATTGAAGCAAATTTCAAACCTAGCCCCCTCATATACAATGATGATATCTTAGAAGTGCTACATAGGATAATTGTTGAGGTGGAGGAAAGCGAAAGTTGAAAAAGTTTGACTTCTCTTAATTAAGAAAAATCTCTTACCAAAAATCTTTCTCATCACATATTTAGGGATATCTGGTAACTAATAAAGACAAGGAAAGGCATGTAAAATGTAGAGAAGACATGTCTTCTCTTAGCCCTCCATGTTATTTTGAGAAGACAATGGATATAAGATGTACTCCCTCAAATAGGTGTTGGAAGTTTGTCTAAATCCGCATATACCTATACACTCAAAGGAGACTAGATATATGTGAATTTAGATAAATCTTAACAACTATTTCAATACTAAGGGAGTCTTCTTGTCGTCTCTAACATTTAATAAGAATTGATGAAATTTAAAAAGAACATTATGTTGTCAAAAGAAGATGTATGGTTGCCGGCGGCATCGGGAGAAACAGGGTGGTGGCGGCGGCGGGATAACAAGGCATGCTGCGGCAGCGGCAGAATCAGGGGCATGCGGCGGCAGGAACCCAACGCCAGAGCTGGCCGGTGGAGGGAGGATCCCCTTCGGGATAGGGGTACAGTGGGGGAGATGACTCCCGTGGGAGTTTTTTTTAGATATTTCTTTTTTTGCCACGTTTTTGCCACCTCAGCTCTGACATATGTCCCATCGGTCAGTTTCAGTGTCAATTCGCTTTTAGCTTGTCATTTGCATGAATTCCAAAATTCATGCAATAGGATGATAAATTTATGTTGCAAAAACGTAAAGTGGTATCATTTCGTAAATTCATTTATCAAAGTGGTAGTATTATGCTATTAATTCTATCAAAGCGTTGGCATTCCTTTCGCATTGGAGAGTTCTTCGCGCGGTGATAGATGGTACATTTGCTACCGGCGGAGTTATATGTAGCTGTGTGTGGGAGCATGAAGAGAAATTGGATATAGTCTTGTTTGGTTGCTTTGTTTCCCGTTCAGTGTGTCTGAAAAAATTAGCTAGGCCATTTAGATTTTTCCCTAAAACATTTCCTTACTTTGCAATAAATAAGATCTCGTGTGGTTGGCTTTTAAATTTTGCTGTCTAATTCATAGCTGACTGAGAAATAACCTACGGCATAGCAGTGGCGGACCCACGGGGTATGCCGGGTATGCCGCGGCATACCCCGGAGCCTGGCCGTTCAATCGTGTACTAGCAGTAGGAAAAAAAGGGATTGATCGATTGTATTGCAAAACTGCTTAGCTTGATCGAGTCCCACGTGCGGTCTAGTAGAAAAAAAAATCTGATCTGATCGGTTACAACTGCACAGCTTGATTCCCGTACAATCTTCGTCTATCGATCCAAAAACCAAAACTAGGTCCCGTACGTCGCCGCCACCGTGCCTCGCCCAGCTAGGAAATAGGAGCCCCAAGCACCCTGATCGGGATGGCGCGGTCTGCAGTCTGTCTGTGGACCTAGACGTCCGCACGCCGCTCGCCGGAACGGCGCGAGATCAAACACCAGTCGCTCTTTCTCTTTCGCCGCCCGCCGCATGGTTTCCTGGACGTCGGTATGCCGCGAGGTTGAACACTGGTTCATCCTTCCTCTTTCATTGGCCGCCGCGAGCCCATTGCCATAAAAGGAGGACAATCGACGCCCACAAACTGCATGCCCCTGAGGTAATTATATATGTAACTGACTAATTTTCTAATTTATAGATTTGTATATGTATCACCGTACCTTGGGGCTAAATAATTACTACCTCCAATCCATAACAACGAACTAAAAATATAAATAGATTGCAAATGTATCATACATTTCTGATTGTCCATATTCTTTATTTCTATAAAGAGATTATATCATCTATGACTATGAACTATGATTTTATCACCCCTTACGAGCTTGGTTACATAGTGTTGTACATAGCCAATTGTCATACTTGCATTGTTTCCATTTTAAATTACCTAGTTATGAAGAGAGGCGGAGCTATTGCACCCCCTTTATAGAAACAACAAAGAAGGTTGTCGCTACTTCAAATCCTTCTATGGTTAGTTCAATGTTTGAACTATGTGTATGGTAGTAATTATGCAACTTTCCAACTTTAGATTTCAATAGCATATTATTGCCTCTCTACTGTATTACAGCGCAAGTTCTAGAATTATTCGTTGAATAGGTAAACATGTTTCATAGAAATGGCAATCAAATTTTTGATATGGCATACCCATTGCTAAATTCCTAGGTCCGCCACTGCGGCATAGTCAGTTGATGTCAGCACTTTTTTAAGAAAGAACCATGAATGATTTCCTATGCCGTTGATCGGAGCGAGTAGTATACCCGAGTCCCTGCGCGCCCGGTGGCCTATTAGCTCACGGAACCAGCGCTGTGCACGCACAGAGAGGCACACTGCACACACACACTGCTCATAGCAGGCGGACGTCAACACGAGCAATGATCCGGTTTCTGGTAAAACAACAATCAGTCCAACGCATGTACCTTTTCTTTTTTTTTTCTACCAATTTTTTCAAAGCATTTTCAAATTTGAAAATCTCAATGTTTTCTAAAACTAAATACATTCAGTTTTGAAATTTGTTCGTTATTTTAAAAATTGTTCAATTTTAGTGAAATTTGAACAAATTTTGAAAGATCTGAACTTCTTTAAAAAACAAGAACAATTTTCGATCAACCATGAACACTTTTCAAAAATTCATGAACCAAAATTTAAAAATTATGAACCAACTTCAAAAATTATAAACCAATTTTAAAAAATCATGAACCAATTCAAAAACCTTGGACCAATTTTTGAAAAAACTTCTCACTGTTCAAAATTAAAAACATAAAATTTCTCATGTAGTGTATTTTTAGTTTATGGCCTTTTCTCCGCAAAGTGCGAGCAGCTCCCAAATTTGCGTGACTCCCTTTTTTGAAAATTTGAAAAACTTACTTACCATGCTAAAACAAATATGAAAAAAATACATGTATAGATACAAACATTATGAAGACCCGGCATTTTTTTTAGAAAAAATACTTTATATTTTAAAAAACAAAGAAGATTTTGAAGACTCGACATGAAAGGCATCCTTTTTCTCCTCTAAATTGTGAGAGATTGTTTTTTCTATAGCTTAAAACAAAACCACATTTTGTACCAAATTTGCCCCACGGTTATTCATAATGTGTATATGTATTCCCGAAAAGAAATTCACATTTTTGGAACTTAAAAGTACAATTTTTAATTTTTTAAAAATGATATCACTAAAGCTTAGGAGCTGCAAATCTGCATTCCATTTTTCCTTCTTTCCTTGCACTATCTGGTATCATGTTTTTCCTCTCTTATTTCATGGCAAACGAGAACACTTGGGAATAAGAGACAAGAGACAATCCTAAAACAAAATGCACATCTGCGTAATGATTTTTTGTAAATGGCTAGAATAGAATCGATCATACGTAGGATTTTTTTAAAAAGTCATGAATAGTAAAATAACACATTCTAGTAAAATTCTATGATTATTAAAGAATTGCAAAAAAAATGATGGACCATCTTGATTTTTACTCAATTTAATATTAATTTGGACTCAGTTGCAATTCCACTTGCAAACTGGATTAAAAAATCTCAGTCAAGTCCGATTGCAACTTGTAGGAAGTACAAAAAGTCGTATTTTGGAAGCCTATTGCAAGTCGAGTAGCAACTCATAAGTAAGAAGGGGACACGAAACAAAAAAATGACATTTCAATCCTTATTTGCAACACCTAGATGCTACTACCGAGAAAGTTAATTGCAAGTCTAGTTACAACTCAAATAAGAAGGGATCACGAAATAATCGTTCATTTGAGCACCAATTGTCGCTCCCAATAAAATTTTGTTCCAATCTTGTACCAACTAATAGTAAAAAAGGATCGTGAAACGGTCATGATAAGTAAGAAGGAGCCATAAAACAAGAAAATGACATTTCAATCCTGATTTGCAAGACCCATTGGCAGCTCCCAAGAAAACCAGTTGCAAGTCTAGTTATAACTCATAAAAATAAGAATGGCCCACTAATTAATGCTCCACTTCAACACTAATTGCGACTCTCAATAAAAGCCAGTTGCAACTCCGGTAGAAACTAATAGTAAGAAAGGACCGCATGACAATCATCAGTTGCAATCCCACTTGCAACTCCCCGATAAAAAACAGTTGCATGTCCATTTGCAGTTCATAGTAAGAAGGGACCATGAAACAATCAACAATTGGAACTCCGGTTGCAACTCTTCGAGATTTTTTTTGCAAATCTAGTTAGAACTAATAGTAAGATGGAACCATGAAAATATTCCTTAATTGCAACCCTAGTTGCAACTACAATTACAACTCATAATAAGAAGGGGAAAATAATCCTCATTTGCAACCCTAATTGCAACTCCCTGAAAAATCCATTTGCAAGTCCAGATGTAACTCATAGTAAGAAAGAGACCACAAACTAATCTTCAATTAGAACCCTAATTGCAACACTTAATAAATATCTACTTGCAAGTTCACTTGCGACTCATAGTACAGAAAGAACAACAAAAAACAATCCTCGGTTGAAATCCCAACTACATCTCCTTGAGAAAGTATGTTGCAATTCTAGTTGCAACTCATAATAACAAGGGACCACAAAACAAGAAAATGTCATTTATATCCCAGTTGCAACTCATAGGAAACACGATTTAAAAAAAATTCAAACTCAATTGCACATCTGAAATGGATCGTATGGGCACCTAGAGGGGGGTGAATAGGTGCTACTCAATTTTTAGTTCTTTTTCAATTTTAGGCTTGACTCAAAGTAAATTCTCTAGATATGTAGCTATGAGAATTTCCCTATACGCAAACCTAGCTACTAAGCACGTAAAGAGAGGAGCGAGGGAACAGTAGTGGAGCACGCGGAGACACACGGATTTGTTTTACCGCAGTTCCTTCCTTGTTAAGAGAAGTACATCTGCGTTGGAGGGGTGGGCGGTTCTAAGACCACCACGCCACAATAGGCCTCACCCTATTCTCCGATGGATCTCGCCACGACAGGCCTGATCCACCTTCTCCACTATTGGTACCCTTCGAGGCGGAAATCGGTGCCTTTACAACTCTACCGGGGCACACACCCACAACCGAATTGATTGCTCCCGAGATGACAACAGGCTGCCATAAGAACAAGATTTATCAATATAAACAAAACAAGAGTCTAGGTATTTGCAACAAATACTAGATCGGTGATTCTCCAAATGAATGGAGAGGAGATGAAGCGCTTGATTGCACTTGTTGAAGATCGAGTCCTCCTCCTTCGATTCCCCAAGGGACGGGGCCTTTGGGTGGATCTAGGTGGAGCTCTCTTGGATGAAGGTTGCAGATCAGATCTTGACTTTTTCGAATGAACCAAGAGATTTGGCAGGAGGGGGAAGGCTGGCTTAAATACCCTCTGCACAGATCTAGCCGTTGAAGAAGTTTGGGGGCGGATTATCCGCCCCCCACTAGGGGCGGACTATCCGCCCCGGGGAAAACTTCGCCCCCAGGGCAGATACTTCGGGGTGAAAATCCGCCCCCTCTCTAGGGATGGCGCCTTGAAGAACTTGATGAAGATCTTGGGGGGCGGATTATCCGGCCCCCTCCAGGGGCGGATTATCCGGTGTGGCCGGAAAATCCGACCAAAACTCCGCCTCCCCCCTCTGGGTCTTGCGCCTTGGCAAAATTCAAGCTGAGCATGAGGGGCATATTATCCGGCCCCCTTGAAGGGCGGATTGTCCGGCGGGGCCGGAAAATTCGGCTGATACTCCGCCCCCTTCTAGGGCTTGTGCCTATCTGGAAAAAGGGTGGGGCGGATTATCCGCCCCTGGTGGGGCCGATTATCCGCCCCTGGTGGGGCCGATTATCCGCCCCCAAAGGCAGATTCCTTTTCCTTTTTCCTTAGAGAGAACTGCAACACTTCAACACATTAAATAATCCTTGATATTGTTATCTAACACACAAAACACTAGGGATTATGAAATGTTCTTTCAATCTCCCCCTTTTTGGTGTTAGATGACAATACTAGGATTTGCAATGTAACCTACTAACGACACCTTAAAGAAAAATGAAAGAGGCTCCCCCTAGATGTGTGCATATTCACAATTTGCATTTGAATACAAATACACACACTGGAGAGAACACAACTTTCATAGCAAAGATAATTGAAACAAGGTTGGTTAGAAAACAATGTCATACCACCGGGATGTGATTAGCCAAAGAAAATAATGAGATTGTCAGGCTCCAAGCACATCCCACAATATTGATGTATACATTAGATAATCCCATGATTCCATATGCCATCAAATAGACTCCATAGATAAATCCTGAATTCCATGAGAGTAGATCCACATAAATCCGGAATTCCAGAAGACCAAACAGAGTCAAGCACGACATAGTCTTACATAAACCAAGCACAAATAACAAATAAGTTCATGCTAAAAGGGGCACAAGCAAGCAAATAACCGACTGAAAGACAAGTGTTTGCGCCCGACCATTGCAAATTCACGAGACCTAATAGAACTACTTATCCCCCTTTGGCATCGAAATTCCAAAAAGGAAGAAGAGCGATGCTAACTCCCCAGAAGATCACGCAAGAAAATCCAAAGAGAGCCATTAGAAACCAACTCTTCTCAAGGAAGAGGGCGGTGGCCAAAGCCACCATGTTGGAGCGCATGTCATGACACCGCGAAGATGTATCTTGAGTTCAAAACCAATGCTCATCAACAACCCACATATCACTAAATGATATTAAGGGAAATGATTTTTCTTGCTTTCGGTATTATGGGGGGAGGGTTAGCCCAATAAATTAGGGCCACACTCCCCCTATGTCTATGCCCGCATCTAAACCAAATACATGAAAAGAGTAAGTGAGTGTGCAAGGGTAGTCAAGACAAGCTCCTTGAATCTATGATATTTAGCTTATTCCTCAAATAACAAAATCTTGCTTCATCAAGAGGCTTCATGAAAATATCAGCAAGTTGGTTCTTCGTGCTCACAAAGGATAGGGCAATATCGCCACGAGCAACATGATCCCGAATGAAATTGTTGCGAATCTAAATATGTTTTGTTCTTGTATGCTGCACGGGATTGTAAACAATTTTGATAGCACTTTCATTGTCACATAAAAGAGGCACTTTGTCACAATTGACACCATATTACTTTAAAGTTTGCCTCATCCATAATAACTGTGTACAAGCACTTGCAGCAGCAACATATTCAACTTCAGCGGTTGAGAGTGATATGTAATTCTGTTTCTTTGAAGACCAACACACTAGAGACCTGCCCAAGAATAGACATGCACCAGAAGTTGATTTTCGATCATATTTATCACCAGGCCAATCTGAATCAGTGTAACCACACAGAGATAAACTTGAACCTTTGGGATACCATAACCCAAAATTTGGGGAATGAACCAAATATCTGAAGATTTGTTTGACCGCCACTAAGTGGCTTTCTTTAGGAGCGGCTTGGTACCTTGCACACACTCCTGCACTTAACACGATATCGGGCCTAGATGCGCAAAGATAAAGGAGAGAGCCGATCATGGATCGGTATACCTTTTGGTCCATGTCTTTACCCTTGGGATTGAGCTCAAGATGACACTTTGTTTGCATTGGAGTAGCAACACTATTGAGATCCGTCATCTTGAACCTCTTGAGCATGTCTTGGATGTACTTAGCTTGATTAATAAAAGTTCCCTCTCTAAGTGGTTTGATCTCGAATGCAAGAAAGAACCTTAATTCACCCATCATAGACATCTCAAACCTGTCAGTCATAAGCTTTGAAAATTCATCGTTAAAAGCTTGGTTAGTAGAGCCAAAAATAATGTCGTCTACATATAGTTGTCATACAAAAAGCTCCCCATTAACCTTCTTAGTAAAAAGAGTGGGATCGATTTGCCCAACTTCGAATCCACGGTCTAACAAAAGCTCTTTAAGGTGATCGTACCACGCACGTGGGGCTTGTTTAAGGCTATAGAGAGCCTTATCGAGTTTGTAGACATGGTTCGGAAATTTGGGGTCCTCAAAACCCGGGGGTTGCTTGACGTATACCAACTCATGTGGTGGACCATTAAGAAACGCACTCTTAACATCCATTTGTTGTAATTTAAAATTATGATGGCGACATAGGCAAGAAGTATACTGACGGAATCAAGGCGAGCCACAAGAGCATAAGTCTCGCCAAAATCAATTCCTTCCACTTGAGAGAATCCTTGAGTTACGAGTCTTGCTTTATTCCTCACAACAATGCCATGTTCATCTTGTTTGTTCTTGAAAATCCACTTTGTGCCGATAACATTGCGACAATCTTTTGGTTTCTCAACAAGCTTCCAAACTTTGTTGCGCTCGAAGTTATTTAATTCTTCATGCATTGCAACTACCCAATCGGGATCTTCAAGAGCATCAAAGACCTTCTTCGGTTCAACCATAGAAATGTGAGCTTGATGATCACAGAAGCTTGCAAGTTCTCTTCTAGTAGACACCCTTCTTCGAAGATCACCGACAACCTTGTCAAGAGTGTGTCCTCTAATCTCAATATTCCGATCGGCACGAGCCTTGCGACGAGTCTCAATATCCTTATTGTTTCTAGGAGGATTTAATTCAACATTTGTAACCTTGTCTTGTCCACTACCTTGCCCTTGATCCTGTTCTGAGTTGCCAATAGGAGCTTGCTGATGAACATTTTCTTCAAGGCCGGATAATCCGACCCTTGGTGGGGCCGGACTATCCGGCCTGGGTGACACAGTTGCAACTTCCTCTTCCTGAGAATGCCTGACAGAGCTGGGAGACCCAGGGCCGGATAATCCGCCCTTGGGGGGCGGATAATCCGTCCTGGAGTATTCTTGACTGATTTCTTCTTCTTCAGATCCCCTAGGATGAGTTGGAGTGCTAGGGCGGACTGTCCGCCCCTTGGAGGGGGCGGATAATCCGGCCTGGGACTGCCATTTTGTCTAGGAGACTGATGCGCTTCAGAAAGTTGTGGTATTGGTGCAGAGTTTTCTCCAGCAGTAGGAGCTTGTTGATCTTGTGAAGATGAGGGCTCCACTTGAGTGGAGCATTGTCCTTCCCGATCCGCCACAAGGGGTTCCTCAATGGGGCAGAAAAATCCCACACCCATTCTTCTTATGGCATCTTGGGGTATTTCAACATCTGCATCACAAACATCAACTTGCCCCACATAGGAGCCGTTATTTTCATCGAACTCCACACTACAAGATTCTACAACAGTCCCGATGAGCTTGTTGTAGACTCTATAAGTGTGGGATTCGGCAGCGTAACCAACAAAAATACCTTCTAAAGCCTTGGACTCAAATTTAGACAAGCGTACACCTTTAATAAGAAAGAAACACTTACAACCGAATACCCTGAAGTATGAGATGTTGGGCTTGTTATCGGTAAGTATTTCATAAGGCGTCCTGTCCAAAATCTTTCGGAGGTAGAGTCGGTTAGATGAGTGACAAGCGGTGGATATGGCTTCAGCCCAAAAGTTATAAGGAGACTTGAATTCAGCCAACGCTGATCTTGCCATGTCCATCAAAGTCCCGTTCTTCCTCTCGGCTACACCATTTTGTTGAGGGGTGTACGCAGCGGAATATTGATGTCTTATCCCCTCTTCGCTTAGAAACTCATTCAAAGTGTAGTTCTTGAATTCGGAGCCATTGTCACTTCTTATTGCCAATATAGGAACATTGTGTTGACGTTGAACTTCATTGGCAAAGTCAATGACCGTTTGTTGAGTCTCAATCTTTAGCTTGAAGAAATAGACCCATGTATATCTTGAGTAATCATCAACAATGACCAAGCAATATTTCTTCCCACCAAGACTGGCATGAGATGGAGGACCAAATAAATCCACATGAAGTAATTCCAAGATTCTCTTTGAAGACACAATAGTCTTCCTCTTGTGGGGAGAGTCATGCATTTTGCCTTTAACACAAGCCCTGCAAACACGATCTTTGGCAAAGGAGACATTGTCTTTTAGTCCAAGGATGTGGCCACCCTTGTGAAGACTTTGCAAAGTTCTCATGTTGACATGGGCTAAACGACGATGCCATAACCAACCCACGTCGGCCTTTACGAATAGGCACATCGGACCCGAAGTGGTTTTCCTCAAAAATTCCACCACATACATGTCATTTTTGACGTACCCAACGAAAGCGACCTTTAGAGACTTGCTCCACAAGAGTACCACCAAATCATCATCAATGAAAACAGAAAAACCCATCTTGCCAAGGGCACGAACAGAAAGAAGGTTGTAACCGAGGGTCTCAACAAGCATGATGTCCACGAGAGAGATATCGTGGGCAACCACAACCTTGCCAAGACCCAATACCTGAGATTTAGACTTATCACAATAGGAGACTGTAATATTATCTTGATTGGTACGCATCTCCGTGATCATACCCTTGCTTCCGGTCATATGACTAGTGCATCCACTATCCATCACCCATTTTGACCCACCAGAAGCATAGCCCTGCAAGAGAAATACTTCTTGGTTTTAGGTACCCATTTTTCAATGGGTCCTTTCATGTTAGTAACAAGGGTCTTTGGAACCCAAATAGACCAAGCAATATATTCATCAAAGGGACCGACATAATAAGCATAAACATCGCCATAATCATCATAAAAGAGTTCATAATTTGGATTGAGACCCTGCAAAACCAATATTGTTAGTTTTGTCTTTTGTGACATTCTTCTCAGCGGTGCTTGTCTTTGATTGTACATTGTTGGTCTTGTTCTTCTTGTTTTTCTTCTTCTTGGACTTGGTGACATACCCAAGTCCCTCTTTACCATGATTTGACTTTTGCTTGCCAAGAACTTCATCAAGAACACCCTTATCTTTGGGAGTGATGTCCTTGACAAATTCTTCTTCCACACTAGCATTTTCCTTGTGACTATATGTTGAATTGGATGTGCTAGGAACATCATACTTGGCCAATCGAATTTGGAGCTAATCATGTGACTCATTGAGAATGGAGAAATCGCTTTTCAACGCCTTGTGAGCGATGTCAAGTTTCTCTAATTCCTCGGAGAGTCTATCATGAGCAGCCCCAAAGTCAATCTTTTCCTTCTTTGACTTTTTTGCTTTGGCGACTGCATTGTCACGTTCCTTAACAAGTTTAGCCACTATTTCTTCATGTGACTCCTCAATGGACTCAAGCCTCTCTTCAAGAGAAACCCGAGCCTCTTCTTCTTCTTCTAGAGAATTTTTTAAGGATGCAATTTCCATTGTATCCTCCCTTTCAATTCTGCCCTTTTCTTCGAGCAGAGATCATTTTGAGCCAGCTGGTCCATAAGAGCTTCAAACGCATTTTGTGCTCGCCTTGCAAGTTAGTGAAGAAATAGTCCAAAGCAATAATCTCTTCTTTAACCTTAAGACTAGTAGGATCATCCATGTCAATCATAGCCTTAGGAAAAGAAGAGTTAGAAATAGTTACCTCGGAACTTCTTGCCATGAGACAGGTAGCATTCTTGTTGATGAAGTTTTCGTTCGGAGAGTCGAAGAGAGATGTTGATGTAGATGTGGTGACTATAGCAGGCACCTCTTGAGAGCTATCATCCTCGTCCTCATCTTCACTTCCCGAAGAATATTCCTCTCGAGCCACTAGAACAATCTTGGGTTGCTTCTTGAAAGGAGCATACTTCTATACAAACTGTTTCTTGCGTGGAGCCTTTGACTTGTATTTGAAAATAAGTCTTTCTCCATTATATTCCCTACTTTGATATGGACACTCATCTAGAAAGTGCAGCCGGTCTCCACAGTTAAAACACGTTCTTAGCTTGGGACCATTTTCCTTTCTTCCATAAGCTCCACTCTCGCATTCTAGTTCAGCTTTAGCCTTGGCCGGGTCTTTCCAAAAGTTTCTAGCATAAAGAGCCAGGTATTGTCCGTGGATCCTTTTTATATCCTCGGGACAGTCCATACCTTCTATGGCATATTCATCATGATCAATCACACTAGTCTTCAAGGCCATGTTGACCCCCTTTTGCATCCCCATAGCTCGTGCACGAGCATCTTCGACATTCTTGGCAGCCACTTTGAAAGAGGCCACTTCTTGCATTACCTAATTGGATGTCATAAGGTGGTAGTTATGCCTACCTTGGAGACTTTTCAAATCTGTGGGCTCAAATGTCATAAGAGCACTGACATACTTGCGCTTGATCCATGCATCATCAACGTGAGAGGCACCATGATTCCTGAAAGTTGTGGCTATTTCCTTGAGCCTCCTAAACATGTCCTCGTGGTTTTCTCCATCCAAGATATAAAATCCTTCAGCTTCATTGCTCAAAGCATCATATCTATTACTTCTCATACTTTCATTTCCGATGAAGAGCTCGGTGAGGGCATCCCAAGCTTCCTTAGATGTACTAAGATGCTGAATGCGTGGCATATCTTTGTCACCCACACCAAGATGTATCATGTGTAGAGCTGTAGCGTTGAGTTGACTATCGACAACTTATCTTCTTGTGAGATTGTTGGGATTTCCAACATGAAGACCATTCTCGATGATTTTACACAACTCAATGGAGGAACTGCACACATGAGACTTCATCAAAAATTGCCATTGAGTAAAAGTATATGCTAAAAGTTTGGGTGGATCACCCCTATTATGTATATGTGGGTGAGGGATCGGTGGATCAGGAGAATACACATGGGAAACCTAATTGTATCCTTCCTTACCACTATCTTTTTTCGAGGAGGAGCTCTTGCTAGTGCCATCACCAACCACTTCGTTATCTTTGGAATCGGTTTTACCCGTTTCCTTGGATTGCGGAGTGGTAGCCTCAGAGTTAGATGGAGGTGATGCTGCGGATGTGGAGAGACGCATTATCAATTGATGCATCTCTTCCATCTTAGCCTACATTGAACTCACCAAGGTTGTTTCCAACGTCTCGAGATCGTTCATGGTGACTACCTCCAGAGCATCACTCCCATCTACCTTGGAACCCATACTTCTCTGAGGCGGTTAAGCCTGAAATAAGAGTCGGGGCTCTGATACCAATTGAAATGGATCGTATGGGCACCTAGAGGGGGGGGGGGGGTGAATAGGTTCTACTCAATTTTTAGTTCTTTTTCAATTTTAGGCTTGACTCAAAGTAAATTCTCTAGATATGTAGCTACGAGAATTTCCCTATATGCAAACCTAGCTACTAAGCATGTAAAGAGAGGAGCGAGGGAACCGTAGTGGAGCACGCGGAGACACAGAGATTTGTTTTACCGCAACTCCCTCCTTGTTAAGGGAAGTACACCTGCGTTGGAGCGGTGGGCGGTTCTAAGACCACCACGCCAGAATACGCCTCACCCTATTCTCCGACGGATCTCGCCACGACAGGCCTGATCCACCTTCTCCACTATTGGTACCCTTCAAGGCGGGAACCGGTGCCTTTACAACTCTACCGGGGCACACACCCACAACCGAATTGGGGGCTCCCGAGATGACAACAAGCTGTCACAAGGACAAGGTTTATCAATATAAACAAAACAAGGATCTAGGTATTTGCAAGAAATACTAGATCGGTGATTCTCCAAATGAATGGAGAGGAGATGAAGCGCTTGATTGCAGTTGTTGAAGATCGAGTCCTCCTCCTTCGATTCCCCAAGGGACGGGGCCTTTGGGTGGATCTAGGTGGATCTCTCTTGGATGAAGGTTGCAGATCAGATCTTGACTTTTTCGAATGAACCAAGAGATCTGGCAGGAGGGGAAAGGCTGGCTTAAATACCCTCTGCACAGATCTGGCCGTTGTAGAAGTTTGGGGGCGGATAATCCGCCCCCCCACTAGGGGTGGACTATCCGCCCCGGGGAAAACTCCGCCCCCTCTCTGGGGATGGCGCCTTGAAGAACTTGATGAAGATCTTGGGGGGCGGATTATCCGGCCCCCTCCAGGGGTGGATTATCCGGTGTGGCCGGAAAATCTGGCTGAAACTCCGCCCCCCTCTGGGGCTTGCGCCTTGGCAAACTTCAAGCAGAGCATGAGGGGCGGATTATCCGGCCCCCTTGAAGGGCGGATTATCCGGCGGGTCTGGAAAATCCGGCCGATACTCCGCCCCCCTTCTAGGGCTTGCGCCTATCTGGAAAAAAGGGTGGGGCGGATTATCCGCCCCTGGTGGGGCCGGATTATCCGCCCCCCAAAGGCAGATTCCTTATCCTTTTTCCTTAGAGAGAACTGCAACACTTCAACACACATTAAATAATCCTTGATATTGTTATCTAACACACAAAACACTAGGGATTATGAAATGTTCTTTCAACATCTAGTTATAACTAGGAAAAACATGAAACTAGTTGCAAGACCGATTACAACTCATAGGAACCGTGAAAAATCACAACTACAAAAACATATAAACTCAATCTTAACTAAGATTTTTTTGCAAATCTAGTTAGAACTAATAGTAAGATGGGACTATGAAAATATTCCTTAATTGCAACCCTAGTTGCAACTCCAATTACAACTCATAATAAGAAGGGGTCATGAAAACAATCTTCATTTGCAACCCTATTTGCAACTCCCCAAAAAAGCCATTTGCAAGTCCATATGCAACTCATAGTAAGAAACGGACCACAAACTAATCTTCAATTCCAACCCCAATTGCAATTCTTAATAAAAAGCTACTTGCAAGTGTAGTTGCAACTCATAGTACAGAAAGAACAACAACTGCAACAATTTATGGTTTGGCATGATGGACGCAAATTGATTCTTGGAGCGATATGTTGTTTAAAAAATAATTAGGACATATATCCAACTTCTTCATATGAACAAAATTCAAACAAAATGCAAATCTATGTAATGATTTTTTTGTAAATGGCTAGAATAGAATTGATCATACGTAGGATTTTTTAAAAAGTCATGAATAGTAAAACCAACACATTCTATTAAAATTCTATGATTATTGAAGTATTGCAAAAAATGATGAACCATCTTGATTAATACTCAATTTAATGTCAATTTGGACTTAGTTGTATTTCCACTTACAAACTGGATTATAAAATCTCAGTTGCAAGTCCGATTGTAACTTGTAGGAAGCATAGAAAAACATTTTTTCGAAGCCTGTTGCAAGTGGAGTTGCAACTCATAAGTAAGAAGGGGACACAAAACAAAAAATGACATTTCAATCCTTATTTATAACACCTAGATGCAACTCCCGAGAAAGTTAATTGAAAATCTAGTTACAACTTAAATAAGAAGGGATCACGAAATAATCGTTCATTTGAGCACCAATTTTCGCTCCCAATAAAAGTCAGTTGCAATCTAGTACCAACTACTAGTAAGAAAGAATCGTGAAATAGTCATGATAAGTAAGTAGGAGCCACGAAACAAGAAAATGACATTTACCCATTTGCAACTCCCAAAAAACCAGTTGCAATTCTAGTTGTAACTCATAAAAATAAGAATGGACCACTAAATAATGCTCGACTTCAACACTAATTGTGACTCTCAATAAAATCCAGTTGCAATTTTAGTAGAAACTAATAGTAAGAATGGACCGCATGACAATCATCAGTTGCAACCCCACTTGCAACTCCCCGATAAAAAACAGTTGCATGTCCATTTGTAGTTCATAGTAAGAAGGGACCTCGAAACAATCAACAATTGGAACTCCGGCTGCAACTCTCCAAGATTCTTTGGCAAATCTAGTTAGAACTAATAGTAAGATGGAACCATGAAAATATTCCTTAATTGCAACCCTAGTTGCAACTTCAATTACAACTCATAATAAAAAGGGGCCACGAAAACAATCCTCATTTGCAACCCTAATTGCAACTCCTTAAAAAATCCATTTGCAAGTCCAGATGCAACTCATAGTAAGAAATGGACCACAAACTAATCTTCAATTACAACCCTAATTGAAAATCTTAATAAAAAGCCACTTGCAAGTCCAGTTGCAACTCACAGTACAGAAAGAACAACAAAAAACAATCCTCGGTTGCAATCCCAACTGCAACTCTTTGAGAAAGTATGTTGCAATTCTAGTTGCAACTCATAATACCAAGGGACCACAAAACAAGAAAATGACATTTATATCCCCGTTACAACTCATAGGAAACACGATTTAAAAAAAATTAAAACTCAATTGCACATCGAATTATAACTAGGAAAAGGATGATAACAGTTGCAAGACCGATTACAACTCATAGGAACCATGAAAATCGCAACTATAAAAACATATAAACTCAATCGCAACTAAGATTTTTTTGCAAATCTAGTTAGAACTAATAGTAAGATGGGACCATGAAAATATTCCTTAATTGCAACCCTAGTTGCAACTCCAATTACAACTCATAATAAGAAGGGGTTACAAAAACAATCCTTATTTGCAACCCTAATTGCAACTCCCCGAAAATCCATTTGCAAGTCCATATGAAACTCATAGTAAGAAAGGGACCACAAACCAATTTTAAATTGTAACCCCAATTGCAAATCTTAATAAAAAGCTACTTGCAAATCCAGTTGCAACTCATAGTATAGAAAGAACAACAATTGCAGCAATTTATGGTTTGGCATGATGGACGCAGATTGATTCTTGGAGCGATATGTTGTTTAAAAAATAATCGGGACATATATCCAACTTCTTCACATGAACAACATGCAAACAAAATGCAAATCTATGTAATGATTTTTTGTAAATGACTAGAATATAATCGATCATACGTAAGATTTTTTTAAAAAAGTCATGAATAGTAAAATTAACACATTCTAGTAAAATTCTATGATTATTAAAGTATTGCAAAAAATGATGGACTATCTTGATTTTTATTCAATTTAATGTTAATTTGGACCCAGTTGCAATTCCACTTGCAATCTGGATTAAAAAATCTCAATTGCAAGTCCGATTGCAACTTGTAGGAAGCACAAAAAATCGTATTTTAGAAGTTTGTTGCAAGTCGAGTTGCAACTCATAAGTAAGAAGGGGACACAAAACAAAAAATATGACATTTCAATCCTTATTTGCAACACCTAGACGCAACTCCCGATAAAGTTAATTGTAAGTCTAGTTACAACTCAAATAAGAAGGGATCACGAAATAATCGTTCGTTTGAGCACCAATTGTTGTTGCCAATAAAAGTTAGTTACAATCTAGTACCATCTAATAGTAAGAAAGGATCGCGAAACGGTCATGATAAGTAAGGAGCCACAAAACAATAAAATGGCATTTCAATCCTGATTTGAAGACCCATTTGCAGCTCCCAAGAAAACCAGTTGCAATTCTAGTTCTAACTCATAAAAATAAGAATGGACCACTAAATAATGTTCCACTTCAACACTAATTGCGAATGTCAATAAAAGTCAGTTGCAACTCCAGTAGAAATTAATAGTAAGAAAGGACTTCATGACAATCATCAGTTGCAACCCCACTTGCAACTCCCTGATAAAAAACAGTTGCAAGTCCATTTGTAGTTCATAGTAAGAAGGGACCCCGAAACAATCAACAATTGGAACTCCAGTTGCAACTCTCTGAGATTTTTTCTGCAAATCTAGTTAGAACTAGTAGTAAGATGAAACCATGAAAATATTCCTTAATTGCAACCCTTGTGGAAACTCCAATTACAACTCATAATAAGAAGGGGTCACGAAAACAATCCTCATTTATAACCCTAATTGCAACTCCCCAAAAAGCCATTTGGAAGTCTAGATGCAACTCCTAGTAAGAAAGGGACCACAAACTAATCTTCATTTACAACCTCAACTGCAACTCTTAATAAAAAGATACTTGCAAGTCCAGTTGTAACTCATAGTACAGAAAGAACAACAAAAAACAATCCTCGGTTGCAATCCCAACTGCAACTCCTTGAGAAAGTATGTTGCAATTCTAGTTGGAACTCATAATAACAAGGGACCACAAAACAAGAAAATGACATTTATATCCCAGTTGCAACTCATAGGAAACACGATTTAAAAAAAATCAAACTCAATTGCACATCTAGATATAACAAGGAAAAACATGAAACCAGTTGCAAGACCGATTACAACTCATAGAAACCGTGAAAAATCGCAACTACAAAAACATATAAACTCAATCGTAACTAAGAAATCATGGACCAATCGCAAAATCCAATTGCAACTCATATTATACACTCAGTCATAAAATTCAAAAATATGATGGACAAGCTTTAGCCAATTTGTTGACGATTCGAACATGGTTTCAATTCTAGCTTGTAATCGGGAAAAACATGAACCAATTTCAAGTCTAATTGCAAACTCATAGGAAAGAGCATCCTCTAGGCACGATTCCTAACTGAGAGAACGACTCATATAAGCTACTTATATACTTGAAGTCTTCCTATTAGACCAAAACAATTGGACAAAATAAATATAGAAAATATATCAATACATGGTGAGATGAAATATACCACTTGGTGAATCGCAAACCCAATTTGATATTACATACACTCTCCTCCCTTTTGTATTTTCTCTAAAAATGAAAGGATAAATTATTTATGGTTTTGGGATAAACAAAAATCATCACCACCACATCTGATATTTATAGGCGCTCTCTCTTCTTTTATGTGTCTCTCTACACCATGAGGAACAACCAATTTATGGTTTGGCATGATGGACGCAGATTGATTCTTGGAGCCATATGTTGTTTAAAAAAATAATTGGGACATATATTCAACTTCTTCATATAAACAACATGCAAACAATAAGTCAAGGGAAACAAGTCAACAACAAGAAAAGGCTACATTCACACTATTTTTGGTGGTCTATATTTAGTAGTCATATCTTGCAGCTCAAAACAGCTAGCTGCACGTATACGATCCAAACAATCGTGACACCCGGAAAAAATAATAAGCGAGTGCAAATTAAACAAACAACTATCCAAAACAACAAAAAAAAGAAAAAAAGGCCGGACAACAGTGCAAATGCCAGCTGCAGCATCATCATACGGTGACACTAAGCCTGAGTACTTCCGTACTATAAATTCCTTCAGTTGACCAAGGAAAAAAAAGAAAAATGATAGGACTTCCCGGGGGATTGATCCCTCGGGTCCTTGTTTTGTACGCGTTTTCACTGGCCACAACAAGCAGCATTGTCACGTGTACGCTGCAGCCTTTATTTTCTACGTATTTGTACTGGTCCCAAACAAGCAGCGTTGTCACGTACGCTGCAGCCCGTCGCTCGCACGCGCCTGCAAATCGCGTCTTGGTCGCGCCGTCTCGTCTGCTGGCCGTCCTGCCTGCAAGTCGCGCCGCCGCGTCGCCCCGTCTGCTGGCCGTGCCGTCCCGCATGTAGGTCGCGCAACCACGTGCCCCTAGCCACTGCAGCATGCGCCGCACGCCGCCTCAGCTCTCGCCGCCACGTCCCCCAGCGGCTCGAGGGAGATGGAGCCACCCGCCATGGTTGCCGTCCTAGGGAGCCTCGCTACTGCGTCTCCTTGAAAATTTCGCCCCGCCCCGCGTTGCTACGTACGACGTCAAGATTTGCTACGTATGGTCGAGAGTGGTGCTCCAAGCGGCATGGAGGTTTGCTACCAGACGGCAATGAAGAGTCGTGATGCGATGCGTCTTTGAGATTTTGCTACAGGGCGATGCTACAATAATAGTAAATTTTTGCTATTTCTATTCTATGTTTTTGCTATAATAGCACAAAATATTTGCTACAATATTTTCGACGGAAGTGCTAGCAAAATAGGTTTTGCTACAACAGCTACCGGCTATATCTCCGGCGATATCATTTTTTTGCTACATTAGCATATTTTTTTTGCTACCACAGTTTTGCGATTTTGCTACAATAACGTAAAGTTTTTGCTACACGGTCTCCAACGAGGTCTACCGGCGAATACCTCCGGCGAGTCTCCGGCAAGATCAGATATGCTACATTAGCATAATCTTTTTGCTACACAGTCGCCGGCGAAATCTTTGGCGAGGTCCAGTCTGTTTTTCTATTAGACCGAACAGTTTTCTGCTGCATGTAGCAAAAGCGAGACTATTTATAGCAAAAACAGATATGTTTGTAGCAAAAGTGGAATTTAAGTGCTTTTTAATGTACGTATTGACAGGAGGACCCGATGAATTTTGGAGAATTATCCCGAGGTACGCGTAGTAGGACCCAAATAAAAAGGCCAGATTATCCCGCGCGGGACTCTCAATGCACTAGGAACCTGCGCGACCGCGACCGCAACAACCCGTATGAGATCTGTAAAAAAAAAAACGCGCACGAGAAAACACAGGCCAAGCCGCAAACAAGGTCAGGCACAAATCTTAAAACTGGCCGGACAAATCAACGATTCACGATCTGACTATGACCTAAACTAAATCTCAGCTAGCCGAGAATCCCTTCAAATTTTGTCATTCTCACCGAGGATAGTTTCAAGTGAAAGAATTAGCTGGGGTTGATAGAAGAATGTTTTGTCACCAAAACGGAGCGGTGTTGTTCATCACCTGTTTTCCACTTGCCTAGTCGTTGCAAAAGCTATTCCAAGTAATGTCAATGAATGAATGGGTTTAACTTTATTAGGTCAAAACAAACAGGCCAAGCTTTCTTCACAGCAGAAAAAATGTAAGCACTCTCTCAAATAATAATAAAAAGTACTACTACGGGTTAGTAGTAAGGAAAATGCCCTAGTGGCTACTCGCCGGCGAACAGCCCCGTCCCGGACACCCAGTCCTCGATCATCTCCTGCGCGGCACGCCCTTGAGACGCCGGAACGAAGTGCCCGGCCCCATACACCGCGACGTGCGCGAGGGCGCCATAGATCTGCACGCCGCCAGCGACCGTCCCTTGGCTGCTCCGCCACACGGCGCGCTCGGCGTCGAGGAACGAGGCCAGCCCGTCCCACTGTAGCTCCGGCAGCCACGCCTCCGCTGCCACCACCCCGAGCTTCGCGTCCCGGACCCCCTCGTACAGTAGGACGCGGGTCTTCCCCTTCAGCAGCGCCTCCACCTCTCCCTTGGCGCTCTTCATGATGTCGTTGTGCAGGGCCGCGTAGACGGCCGTGCTGCACGCCTCCACAGGCGCCGCACCGTCCCGGGCGCGCAGCGCGGTCTTCACCTCGCCGTCGTTCAGGAACCCCTGCAGCCCTGCGAAGTCCAGGTAGGAGGCCCGCTCTACCGCCACGTCAAGGAGCGTCGTGACCCCCGCGGCCTTCTCCAGCCGCGCCACCAGGCGCACCCAGGCGCTCGACGCCTCTCGCCACCTCGCCGCCTTGATCAGCTCCACCGTCTCCGCCTGCATCGCCTCCACCTCCGTCCTCTGCTTCGCGTTGATGAGCCCCATGAAATAGGCCGCGTCGGCGTGCGTGGTGACCTGCGCGACGGGGTGCACGATCCCGTTGCCCACGGCCACGCCGCGCAGGTTGATCCTCTCGCGCTCCGGCAGTGCCGGGTTCGTGGCCAGTATGAGCGCACCGGCGGTGGGTACGGACTTCCCGGCGTAGCTCTCGCCGGTGATGAAAAGCGGGCGGGCGCGGAAGAACCCCGGCTGAGCGTCCAGGAACGACTGTATGGCAGCGACGGTGTGCGCGGCGATGGTGGACTGGTCGATGGGGATGTCGGCGGGGGTTGACACGGTGCTGTAGCCGGTGCCGAGCGGGCTGTCGAGGAAAAGGAGCCCGAAACGACGGTTCCACGCGAAGGGGTTGGGCGAGAGGGAGGCGTTACCGTCGTCGAGCAGGTAGGGGCCCAGCTGGAGGAAGTTGCTGAACATGGAGCTGCAGCCAGGGCCGCCCTCCAGCCACACGACCAGCGGCGTCGACTCCGGCGCCGTGAGCGGGTGGGTGGCCTCGTAGAAGGCGAAGTAGAGTGAAGAAGAACTGTTTGCCGGCGGGATGGGGAGGTACCCGGACTTGGTCGGCAATGCTTCGTTGGGGAATACCACCTCCGCCGCGGTGGCCCTGGCGAGCAAGATGAAGAGGAACAGCAGAGGTGGCATGGTGCTCGATAGTTCCTTTGCTTTGTCTGTGCATTTTGGAGCCATGATGATAACTATATATATCGTCGATCGGAACTCCTTGAGACGATGCATCCATATATACGTGTAAGCTTCACGAAAGTAATACTGTACACCTAGCAGGAAAACTACACTTCAACGGACTTGGTCAGCGCCGCGTGCCATTTTCCAACTTGACTAGTATGATGTTGAAATGTCTTCACCTCACAAGCAAAAAAGGTGACCATTTTAGGTGGCAGGAGAAAACCATCCCGTCCAATCACACCAAGATAGGACTGTACATGAGAAAACCGTTCATGTTAATCCCACCAAACATAATCTGTAGAGGTTTACGAGGACACTCATTGTCATAAAAATTATACATCAAAAACTGCTATACATAGGTCATATGTGCAGTTTTAATTCACAAGATGATGCAAAATATGGCACGTCCACCACTTCAAACCCTTCTTCTTGACTCCAATCTACGAGTTTAACAATTCAAACTTTATTTCAACACTTCTAATCCATTTAGACAATTCTATACATGCAAACTCGACCCTGACGATACACATAACTCGACACTGACTTCGACACTACATAGATTGACTCTGACAATTCATATTTTGACATGCATTCAAACTCGACTCTGACGGACTCTAGTCCTCAACTTCGACACACTATACACCATGTCTAGAGATTTCCTAGTCGTCGCGGTTGCACGCGGCTATGGGAGGCGTTCAGGGTGACGTTTGGCGGCGTGGGTAAGGGGTTTTTTTTTCTATCACTAGGTTGGTGATGTATATTTACATCACTTGGGGCAAATATACATCACCTGATGTAAAAATTTATGTCACCATATAGGTATAAGTTACCTGTTGGAGCAACTTTTTCCCAACTGATGTAGAAGTTAGTTTTTATATCACCATCCCTATTATAAATCAACTGTTAGAGATGCTTTGAGTAAACTTGGCCTTCAAGGCACCTAATGAAGAATCATAGTCAAAGACTATAAGAAGAAATTATACAGACGACTAATGGAGGCTGCTCTACTCTGTCTTACACGTGAATGTGGAATATTCCTCCCATTTGTGACTCTCTCTGTTTCAAATTACTATATGTTAGATTAGGCCAAAGTCAAATTAATAAAGTAGACTAGAAAATTATACCAACATTTATAGTATCAAATTAATATTATTTGAACCATAATGAAATACACTTTCAAATTGTATGCATTTTGGTACTACACATGTTGACATTTTGTGAGCACTAGTCCCGATTCATGCCGGCTCCAACGGCTACGAGCCCGTGTAAGACCTAGTCCCGGGTCGTGCCACATCTCTAGTCCCGGTTTGTGATACGGCCCGAGACTAGTGGTCTCGCGCCAGACAGGTCCACGGGCGGGAGCATATAGTCCCGGTTGGTATTACGAACCGGGATCACTAGTCCCGGTTCGTAATACCAACCGAGACTGTTTATTTCTCTACATAATTCAGCTTCTTGCATGCCCGAGCCCATGGCCATTTTTCATCCAAGCAACCCGAGTTCATGCCCATTTTTTCTACAAGATTTGGTGGCAACCCCTAAATTCAAGGTTTTAAAAGTTTAGCAACTTCATCCTTTCATCTCTCATTGTTAGTTTAGCTCAATGCTCTAGAAATAGAGAGGGATTTCATGCTCTAGAAGTAGTAGAGGGAATTTTAATTTAGGCAATTTTTGATTAGTCAAAAAGTTACTGAAAATCGAAATATGTAACTTCAGAGTTTTAGAGCTCGCAATAGAATGAGGTTTTCACTGCTAGATCAATAATTAAAAACTCCACATTTTTTATGTTAACTGTTTTGTCCAATTCAAAAATTGGTGCACGTAAAATTTTCAAACTTAAAATTTTATGCTCTAGAAGCTCACATCATAACTTGTATTAATGCAGATAGTCCGGAAATAGATGTAAGGTACTGACCAACGCTCTAGCGAGTTCATTAATGGCGTGTATGAATTCCTCCGTGTGGCTGATGCGAACAAGAGGAATGGTTTTGTATTCTGTCCATATAGTGTCTGTAAGAATCAAAAGGATTACTATGACTAAAAAACCCTTCACAGCCACCTGTTGAATCCGGTTTTATACCAAGCTATAATTGTTGGACCAAGCATGGAGAGAGAGAGGGGTTATAATAGAAGACAATGAAAAAGAGGATGATAACAACTATCATGAGTTCCCTGAATACGGTGATACTTTCATGGGGGAAGCTGATGGGGACGTTGAAGAAGAGGCATATGATGAGCCCGCTGATGATCTTGGTCGGACGATTGCTGATGCACGGAGAGACTGCAAAAATGAAAATGAGAGGGAGAAGTTCGATCACATATTAGAGGATCACAAAAAGTCGTTGTACCCAAATTGCAAAAATGGTCTAAAAAAGCTGGATAACACGCTAGAATTGCTGTGATGGAAGGCAGAGTGTGATCTATCCGACTCCGGATTGGAAAAGTTACTGAAAACAATGAAGAATATGCTGCCAAAGGATAACGTATTGCCCGCTGGTACTTACGAAGAAAATAAGGTTGTCTATATATTCATGCCCTAATGACTGCATCCTCTATTATGGCGAGAAGTGTAGGGTTTCGTAGCATGGAAAACAAAAATATTCTACCGCATACAAACAAACAAGCCAAGATCTATCTACTAGATTGTAGCAACGAGTCGATGGAATAACTCACCCTCGAAGATTCCAAAGTGTTTAACGAGAGCGGATTCTCGTGGGTGATGTAGTCGTACTCTTCCCGATCTCAAGATCGCGTAGACGATCCTTCCGGCGCTGCGTTCCGGCAGCGCTCCCGCAGTCGGTCACACGTTTGGTACTCGACGAAGACCTTCCTCTCCCTTGTTCCAGCAGGCAGCGGAGCTTGTAGCACTCTCCTCGTGATTCCGGAAGCACAACGGCGTGGTACCGGAAGTAGAGGGGAGATCTCGCAGGGCTTCGCCTTAAGCCGGAGCGAGTATGGTGGACTATGAGAGAGCCCTCGACGATCTAGGGTTTAGACACGCCGAGGAGGAGGTGCTAGGGCCGGCGGCTAGGGCTTGGAGGTGCCCAAGTCGGCGGCTAGGGGAGAAACCCTAGGAGGCGGCGGCTATGGTGGGCGGTGGCGGCTAGGGTTAGGTTTAGAGGGGGCAATCTTGTGTGCTAGGAGGGGAGCCCTGTCCCTCCTCTTATAGGAGGGAGGCGCCGGCCAAGGGGAGGGGAATCCCTCCCCAACTCGGATCCCAAGTGGGCCGGCGGTGGAGGAGGGACTCCTCCCCAACTCGGTTTCCACCTCCCTCTCCACTTCCCAAAAATAGCCGTTTGACTTTCAAATTGGCGTTTGACTTTTTCAAACTAGGATTTGATTAAACCCTTTATTTTGTTCAGCGATGACACCTAGTACATGATGCAATCATACCAACTTGATATAACACATTCATGTACCCTTCCCCTCCGGAGTGCCGGACATTCCGGAACCTTCTAGAACATTCCCGATGAAAACACCGGAACCATTCTCCAACTCCGAAACAGGACTTTCCTTATATGAATCTTATTCTTCGGACCATTCCGGATCTCCTCGTGATATCCCGGATCCCATCCGAGACTCCGAACAACATTCAGTCTCTTTCTCATCATTCCATAACTACTAAAACAACGTCGAATCCTTCAGTGTGTCTCCCTACGGTTCGTGAATTATGCGAACATGATCGAGACACTTCTCCGAACAATAACCAATAGAGGAATCTGGAAATTCATATGGCTCCCACATATTTCTACGATTACTTTGCGATCGAATGAACCAGTTACATATGATACCAATTTCCCTTTGTCTCACGATAGTTTACTTATCCGAGGTTATGATCGTCGGTATCTCTGCATACCTAGTTCAACCTCGTTACCGATAAGTACTCTTTTCTCGTTCCCGTGATATGTGATCCCTTGTGAGCTAGTCACATGCTTGCAAGCTAATTGGATGACATTCCACCGAGAGGGCCCAGAGTATATCTATCCGTCATATGGATGGACAAATCCCACTCTTGATCCATGTGTATCAACCAATACTTTCCGAACACTCAATGCCACCTTTATAGCCACCCAGTTACGGTGTGGTGTTTGATGTCATCAAAGCATCCATCCGGTAAAGGTGATATGCATGATCTCATGGTCGAAGGAATTAGGTTACTATGTATCAGAAAGCATATAGCAATTGAACTATTAAAATGACTTGATCTTTATGCTACGCTTTTCTATAGGAGTATGTCCACCATATCATTCTCCTAATGATATGATCTTGTTGTTAATAACATCTCAATGTTCATGATAGGGAAACCACAATCATTTATTAACCAACAAGCTAGTATTATAAAGAGGCTTTACTAGGGACTCTATTTTAAGTTTACAAATCACAGAAGTATTAATGTTTCCTTGTTAATACTATTATAGCATGAATGTAAACATTTATCATAAACACAAAGATATAATAATAACTATATTTATTATTGCCTCTAGGGCATATCTCCAACAGTCTCCCACTTGCACTAGAGTCATCTAATCTAGATTACATGGTAATATACCGAACACCCATGGCAGTTTGGTGCTGGTCATGTTTTGCCCTCGGGAGAGGTTTAGTCAATGGATCCGCCACATTCAGATCTGTGTGTACTATGCAAATCTTTATGTCCCCATCTTGGACATGTTCTCGAATAGCGTGAAAACGTAGCTTGATGTGCTTGAGCTTCTTGTGTGACCTTGGTTCATGCGCATTGGCTATGGCGCCCATGTTATCACAGTAGATAGACATTGGGTCCAGCGCACTAGGAACCACACCCAGCTCTGTAATGAACTCTTTCATCCATATTGCTTCTTGTGAAGCCTCCGAAGCAGCCATGTATTCCGATTCAGTTGAAGATCTCGCCACAACGCTTTTCTTTGCACTCCTCCAGCTAACTGCTGCACCATTCAAAGTAAATACGTATCCAGATTGTGATTTAGAATCATCCAGATCGGTGTTCCAACTAGCATCGGTGTAACCATTAACAACGAGCTGTTCATCACCTCCATAAGAAAGAACCATATCCTTAGTTCTTCTCAAGTACTTAAGGATGTTTTTGACCGCTGTCCAATGATCCACTCCTGGATCACTTTGATATCTGCTAGTTAAACTAACAGCATATGCAATGTCGGGTCTAGTACATAGCATGGCATACATTAGAGATCCTACGGCTGAGGCATAGGGAGTCTTACTCATCCTTTCTCTATCTTCTGCCGATGTCGGACTTTGAGTTTTACTCAAGGTCGTATTGGGCAACATGGGCAAGAACCCTTTCTTGCTATCTTCCATTCCAAACCTCTTTAGAACTTTGTCCAAATATGTACTTTGTGACAATGATATTTGGCGTCTTGATCTATCTCTATAAATCTTTATGCCCAATATGTAAGCTGCTTCGCCAAGATCCTTCATTGAAAAACTATTATTCAAATATTCCTTGACACTATTAAGAAGGTCTACATCATTCCCAATCAACAATATGTCATCTACATATAGTATTAAGAATGCTACAGAGCTCCCACTCACTTTCTTGTAAATACAAGCTTCTCCATAAGTTTGTATAAAACCAAAACTTTTGATCACCTTATCAAAACGTTGATTCCAACTTCGCGATGCTTGCTTCAATCCATAGATGGACCGTTGAAGTTTGCATACCTTGTTAGCATCTTTAGGATCGACAAAACCTTTGGGTTGCATCATATACAACTCTTCATCAATGTCTCCATTGAGGAATGCTGTTTTGACATCCATCTGCCATATCTCATAATCATAATATGCAGTGATTACTAACATAATCCTCATAGACTTTAGCTTCGCTACAGGTGAGAAAGTCTCATCGTAGTCAACTCCTTGAATTTGTCGAAACCCCTTTGCGACAAGTCGAGCTTTATAGACAGTAACATTACCATCAACATCTGTTTTCTTTTTGAAAATCCATTTGTTCTCGATAGCCTTCCGGCCATCCGGTAAGTCCACCAAAGTCCATACTTGGTTTTCGTACATGGATCCAATCTCGGATTTCATGGCTTCTTGCCATTTGTTGGAATCTGGGCTCATCATCGCTTCCTCATATGTCGCAGGATCATCGGTGTTATCCACCAACATGACACTCATAACGGGATCATACCAATCTGGAGTGGTACGAGTTCTCATTGACCTGCGAGGCTCTGTAGCAACTACAACCGAAGTTTCATGATCATTATCATTAGCTTCCTCTCTTATTGGTGTAGGCACCACAGGAACTTCTTCCGGTGCTGTGCTACTCACAATTTCGAGAGAAGGTTCGACAACCTCGTCGAGTTCTACTTTCCTTCCAGTCACTTCTTTCGAGAGAAATTCCTTCTCTAGAAAGGATCCATTCTTGGCAACGAAGATTTTGCCTTCGGATCTATGATAGAAGGTATACCCAATAGTTTCCTTCGGGTATCCTATGAAGACGCATTTTTCCGCTTTGGGTTCAAGCTTGTCCGGCTGTAACTTCTTTACATAGGCTTCGCATCCCCAAACTTTAAGGAACGACAATCTAGGTTTCTTCCCAAACCATAATTCATACGGTGTCGTTTCAACGGATTTAGATGGTGCCCTATTTAAAGTGAATGCGGCTGTTTCCAATGCATAACCCCAAAATGATAGCGATAAATCTGTAAGTGACATCATAGAACGAACCATATCCAAGAGAGTTTGATTACGACGTTCGGACACACCATTACGCTGTGGTGTTCCCGGCGGTGTCAATTGTGAAATTATTCCGCATTTCTTCAAATGCTCGCCAAAATCGTAACTTCAATATTCACCTCCACGATCAGAACGTAGAAATTTAATCTTCTTGTTACGTTTATTCTCTACCTCACTTTGAAATTCCTTAAACTTCTCGAAAGTTTTGGACTTATGTTTCATGAAATAGATATACCCATATCTACTCAAGTCATCCGTGAAGGTAAAAACATAACGATACCACCACGCGATGCTACACTCATTGGACCACACACATCGGTATGTATGATTTCCAATAAGTCCGTAGCTCGCTCCATCATACCAGAAAATGGAGTCTTAGTTATTTTTCCCATCAGACATGCTTCGCATCTTTCAAGTGATTCGAAATCAAGTGATTCAAGAAGTCCATCGGAATGGAGTTTCTTCATACGCTTCACTCCAATGTGACCAAGACGACAGTGCCACATATAGGTCGAGTTATCGCTCGATTTCAAACGTTTAGCCTCAATGTTATTAATATGTGTATTTCCACTATCGAGATTCAATAAGAATAGACCATCTATCAAAGGTGCATGTGTATAAAACATATTACTCATATAAATCGAACAACCATTATTCTCGGACTTAAACAAGTAACCGTCTCGCAATAAACAAGATCCCAATATAATGTTCATGCTTAACGCAGGCACCAAATAACAATTATTTAAGTATAAAACTAATCCCGATGGTAGATGAAGGGGTAGCGTGCCGACCGCGATCACATCAACCTTTGATCCGTTTCCCACGCGCATCGTCACCTCGTTCTTCGCTAGCTTCCGTTTATTCTGCAGCACCTGTTTCGAGTTACAAATATGAGCAACCGAACCAATATCAAATACCCAGGCACTACTACGAGTACTAGTGAGATATACATCAATAACATGTATATCAGATATACCTTTCTTCTTGATGTTGCCGTTCTTCAAATCCGCCAAGTACTTTGGGAAATTCCGCTTCCAGTGACCTTCTCCCTTGCAGTAAAAGCACTCAGTATCAGGCTTAGTTCCAGCCCTGGTCTTCTTCGTCGGCGCGGTAACTTTCTTACCACCCTTCTTGAAGTGTCCCTTTTGCTTAGACTTTCCTTTCTTGAATTTGGTGTTCTTATTGACCATCAACACTTGGTGCTCTTTCTTGATATCCACTTCTGTAGATTTCAACATAGAAAACAGTTCTGGCAACTGCTTGTTCATGTTTTGCATATTGTAGTTCATCACAAAGTTCTTGTAACTTGGTGGTAGTGATTGGAGGACACGGTAAATCCCCAAAGCATTAGGAATCACTATACCCAAGCTTTGAAGTTTGTTTGCGTGCCCAGACATCTTAAGCACATGCTCACTGACGGAGCTGCCCTCTTCCATCTTGCAGTTAAAGAACTTTTCAGAAGCCTCATAGCTCTCAATTGCCGCGTGAGTCTCAAAGATCAATTTGAGATCACGGACAATATCATGTGGGTCTGAATTCTCAAACCTTCTCTGAAGCTCCGATTCTAAACCCTACAAGATAGCACACTAAACTGTGGAGTACTGAGTCTTCCGAGCGAGGTAAACATTCTTTACTTCGTCGGCAGCATCAGCTGCAGGCGGGTCACCCAGCGGTGCATCCAGCACATAGGTCAAATTACCAGCTGTGAGGACAATCCTCAAATTGCGGAACCAATCCGCGAAGTTGCTTCCTTTGTTTTTCAACTTTTCTTTCTCTAGGAACGCATTAAAATTAATGGTAGGGGCCGCCATTGATCTACAACATATTTGCAATGGTTTAGACTAAGTTTATGACAAATTGAGTTCTAATTAATAGTTAAGTTAATCTAGGTGAACTCCCACTCAAAACAATATCCCTCACATTGTTTTAGTGATCACACGAACCAAATCCACCACATCAACACCGATCATCACGAGAGTTGATATAATTTCAATGGCGAACAATCGACATGTTCATCATATCTACTATATGATTCATGCTTTACCTTTCGGTGATCCGTGTTCCGAGACCATGTCTGTACATGCTAGGCTCGTCAAGATCAAACCTTAGCTTCCGCATGAGCAAATCTGGCTTGCTCACGTTGTATACACTTGTGGAATCTAACACACCCGATCATCACATGGTGCTTCGAAACAACAAGCTTTAGCAACGGTGCTAACTAAGGGTGAACACTTTATGACTTGAAATCATGTGCATGAGGGATCATCTTATAATGCTACCGTCGTTAACTAAGCAATACAAGATGCATAAAGGATTAACATCACATGCAATTCATAATATGTGATATGACATGGCCTTTCTTCTTTGTGCTTCCGATCTCCATCTTCAAGCACGAACATGATCTCCATCATCACCGGCATTGCATCAAGGTCAATGACGCTTCTCCATGGTTGTCGTCCACCGGCTTCAACTATTACAACTACTTTGAATAGACACGCGGGTCTTAACATAAATTAAAGACAACCATATGGCTCCTGCCGGTTGCCAACTTACAATAAGGTACATTGCATACATCAAATATAATCACAATCATGGCCATATCACATCACTGCACACCCCTGCAAAACAAAGTTAGACGCCTCTACTTTCTTTGCATGTTTTACGTGGTTTGGGGCTTTCAATAAGTGTCGATCTAACTTACGAACATGAACCACAACATTGATACTAGCATTGTTAATTACCCATTGTAAATTGGATCTTAACTATGCTAGGAGAAACAGGCACCCGCAAAGCCACTTATGCAATACAAGTTGCATGTCAAGCGTGGAGCAAGTCTCATGAACGATGTCATGTAAGGTTAGCCCGGGCCGCTTCATCCCAACATCCCGCAAGATGCAAAGTACACAAGAAGCAATCGACAATAAAAGCATCAACGCCCACAATGACCATTGTGTTCTACTCGTGCAACATATCTACATATAGACACATCTCTGATACCACTGTAGGGTTTCGTAGCATGGAAAACAAAAAATTTCTACCGCATACAAACAAACAAGCCAAGATCTATCTACTAGATTATAGCAACGAGTCGATGGAATAACTCACCCTCGAAGATTCCAAAGTGTTTAACGAGAGCGGATTCTCGTGGGTGATGTAGTCGTACTCTTCCCGATCTCAAGATCGCGTAGACGATCCTTCCGGCGCTGCGTTCCGGCAGCGCTCCCGCAGTCGGTCACACGTTCGGTACTCGACGAAGACCTTCCTCTCCCTTGTTCCAGCATGCAGCGGAGGTTGTAGCACTCTCCTTGTGATTCCGGCAGCACAACGGCGTGGTACCGGAAGTAGAGGGGAGATCTCGCAGGGCTTCGCCTTAAGCCGGAGCGAGTATGGTGGACTATGAGAGAGCCCTCGACGATCTAGGGTTTAGACACGCCGAGGAGGAGGTGCTAGGGCCGGCGGCTAGGGCTTGGAGGTGCCCAAGTCGGCGGCTAGGGGAGAAACCCTAGGAGGCGGCGGCTATGGTGGGCGGCGGCGGCTAGGGTTAGGTTTAGAGGGGGCAATCTTGTGTGCTAGGAGGGGAGACCTGCCCCTCCTCTTATAGGAGGGAGGCGCCGGCCAAGGGGAGGGGAATCCCTCCCCAACTCGGATCCCAAGTGGGCCGGCGGTGGAGGAGGGACTCCTCCCCAACTCGGTTTCCACCTCCCTCTCCACTTCCCAAAAATAGCCGTTTGACTTTCAAATTGGCGTTTGACTTTTTCAAACTAGGATTTGATTAAACCCTTTATTTTGTTCAGCGATGACACATAGTACATGATGCAATCATACCAACTTGATATAACACATTCATGTACCCTTCCCCTCCGGAGTGCCAGACATTCCGGAACCTTCTAGAACATTCCCGATGAAAACACCGGAACCATTCTCCAACTCCGAAACAGGACTTTCCTTATATGAATCTTATTCTCCGGACCATTCCGGATCTCCTCGTGATATCCCGGATCCCATCCGAGATTCCGAACAACATTCGGTCTCTTTCTCATCATTCCATAACTACTCAAACAACGTCGAATCCTTAAGTGTGTCTCCCTACGGTTCGTGAATTATGCGGACATGATCGAGACACTTCTCCGAACAATAACCAATAGAGGAATCTGGAAATTCATATGGCTCCCACATATTTCTACGATTACTTTGCGATCGAATGAACCAGTTACATACGATACCAATTTCCCTTTGTCTCACGATAGTTTACTTATCCGAGGTTATGATCGTCGGTATCTCTGCATACCTAGTTCAACCTCGTTACCGATAAGTACTCTTTTCTCGTTCCCGTGATATGTGATCCCTTGTGAGCCAGTCACATGCTTGCAAGCTAATTGGATGACATTCCACCGAGAGGGCCCAGAGTATATCTATCCGTCATATGGATGGACAAATCCCACTCTTGATCCATGTGTCTCAACCAATACTTTCCGAACACTCAATGCCACCTTTATAGCCACCCAGTTACGGTGTGGTGTTTGATGTCATCAAAGCATCCATCCGGTAAAGGTGATATGCATGATCTCATGGTCGAAGGAATTAGGTTACTATGTATCAGAAAGCATATAGCAATTGAACTATTAAAATGAATTGATCTTTATGCTACGCTTTTCTATAGGAGTATGTCCACCATATCATTCTCCTAATGATATGATCTTGTTGTTAATAACATCTCAATGTTCATGATAGGGAAACCACAATCATTTATTAACCAACAAGCTAGTATTATAAAGAGGCTTTACTAGGGACTCTATTTTAAGTTTACAAATCACAGAAGTATTAATGTTTCCTTGTTAATATTATTATAGCATGAATGTAAACATTTATCATAAACACAAAGATATAATAATAACTATATTTATTATTGCCTCTAGGGCATATCTCCAAAAAGAAGTACGAGAATTTGGATGCATGCCCTAATGACTGCATCAACGTGTACTATATAGCGTAGAATAAGTGTAAGGAAACATGTTTAAAATTATAATAAAACAAAAATTAAAAAAGGAACGAAATAGAAATAACAAAATAAAAAGGAAAACATAAAATCATGTCGCGGCAGAGAAACACACGAATCTCTACCGTGGCAGGAACTCATTTAGTCCCGGATGGTGTTATGCCCGGGACTAGAGGTCCCCCGACCCCCGTCATGCTGCCGCTGTCATGTTACGACCCTTCTAGCAAACGAGGACTAGAGATAGGAGCCTCTAGTCCCGAATTGGCAATCCCGGATCCGAAACCGGGACTAGAGCCTGTTATGGCCCGGGACTAGAGGCCCGTTTTTCACCAGTGGTTGGTTAAACTTGATGAACTTTGACTTTGACGAAAGGTGATATATACTAATACAAAACCGAGAGAGTATCAAGTAGGAACATGGACAAAGCTATCAGGACAATATGGGCATTACATTGGTGTCACCGGACACCATTGAAATTGTTTAGCCCTACTAGCCCACTGAAAAACAAGAACAGAGCTCTCATAGAACTAGTGTCACTTGACACCAGCGAAATTATGTAGTCTAGTACCCAGCAAAAACACTACCCACCCCTACCCCCGTGTTGCTCCGTACAGGGCGACCCGGGGGAAACCCAGACTACCGCCGCCGGGCTCCCTCAACCCCCAACCCCTCCGCCGCCGCTGGCCATCGCCGCGATGGCGGCGGGCGCCCTTGCCACCAAAGGTGCTGGGGGGGGGGGGGGGGGGAAGCTCGCCGTGGATGCGTTTTGATGCGCAAGCTCGTTGCGCGGTGGTGCTCTATTGAGAGCTCATCGGGATTCAAGCAAGGTCGGCTGTGGAGGCAAGGAAAAGGAGGGGCTGTGTGGTGTCCAGCAAGCGATGAGGCGTGGTAGAGGCGTGACGCCACCGCCGGCCTTGGATTTGTTGATCTGGTCCTGTCCCGATCTAGGCAGGTTGGGCCGGATCCGGGTCGGGAGGGCCCGATCTGGGCCGTGAGTGCCGTGGCTGAGATGCACGGCCGTCGTCTGGCTCTGGTTCCCAGGCGTGCGAGGTGGTTTGGCTGCAGGGAGAAGAATGGCTCTGGTCTGGTGTGGCTCTTCTAGGCCGAGTAGGCGGGTGCTACATCCTCCTTGCCAGTTCGTGGAAGATGAAGAAGGACCAGCGAGGGAGATAGGTGGTGGTGAGCAGTCCAGGTGCAATGGCATGTCCATAACTATATGCTTGCTTGCTCGGAATTGTAGAGCGGGAGATGAATGGCACAGGGGGTGTTGCATCCTCTCGCCATCTGCGAAGAAGAGAAAGTGCCTGCAAAAGTGGGGTAGCATGTCTGGCTGTGAAGCATCGACAGGGTCAAGTGTGAGCGACCGTGGAGGCCCTTCCAGCAGAGGGTTGCGGTGGTGTGTGGTTGGATGGCTGAATCATGGGTTGGCATGGGTGAGGTTGCCGATGAAAGCCGCACTCCGATTGTGGTCGGAGTTGTCGACGGTGGCGCCTACGGGTGTCGCTACCTTGTTGGAGGCGTCGATATGCAACTCTCACCTCCCTTCCCAACATGCTCGGGGGGAAACCCCAGATTTGGTCTCCAAATCGGATGATGGCGGCGCTACTGGCGTCGTGGTCCCTCTTGAGGGCATCGTTCTTGGAGATGGACTCGGCCATGGACCCGTGGCTCGTGGGGCTATGCGGCAATGGCGGACTGCAAGAGCATTCTCCATGTGCGATGTGCGTTGGATGAGTTGTTTCGTCTTTGCTCGAGGATTCAGTGTGGCACATGTCCTCCTATCTTGGCATGTTGTTCCTCCCTGGCGTCGTTGAGGTCTTGTGAAAATTCTCATGACATATCATGTGGACATGATGGTTTTCGGTGTGCACTCTGGAGCGAGCGACGCTTGGGTGCCCGGCTGTGTGTGTCATGTGTTATGTTTTACCGACGTCTTGTATGTCTTGTGTGTTTTAGGTGTGGCTCGCTGTTGTTCAGATTTTCGCCCGGTTCCCCTTAATTAACCGAGTAGTCTGTTTTCTACCTGTTCAATGAATTTAGCCGCTCTCCTGCTAATGTTCAAAAAAAATTATGTATTCTGCAGAAATACGGGAAACTTCTTAGTCGTTCTTTATTTTATTCAAATTATTTATGAAGTGACTTGTTGTTACTATGTATCAATTACTACTACTCACAATTTCTCTCAACGCAACAGATTCAAAATTTATACCGAAAATACAATAGAACTCATCTTATGATATCGAAAACCACTTTTAATCATAACAACTTTTATATGTTTTACAAACATAATAATCTTGGGATCTATTTCAAGTAATCTTGTACTATTGTCTGATTAAATGTGGATGGTATAGATGGTTCCAAATTTCATGAATAATGGTATAGATATACTTTTCCAAATTGCCTATACTATTAGTTTTTCTTTAATAGTGTTATATTTTTTTATATAGAATTATTAGAGTAAATAAGAGGTATCAAAAAATTTGCCCGGTATCAAAAGTTTAGGCCAATTTAGCTATCATCTCCCCGATTATTTCTCAATATGGGATCACTAGTAGGAAAAGACTTACTCGTGGTATTTGGAAAGGTAGACTGGTGGCGTTCAGTCAGGGGCGGAGCCAGGATCCATACAAACCCCGGGCTTTTGAATTTAGTGTTGAAATTAGACTATTTGCTAAGTTAAATCAAAAAAATTCCCTAACATATAGGTAAGTACAAGGTTTACACCCAGGGCCATTGCCCCTGTTGCCAGGGGTGTGGCTCCGCCACTGCGTTCAGTCCACACACCACCAATCTCACGCCATTGGTAACCGATACCGGTGGCATGCCTTTTGAATGCCACCAGTAAAATATGGTCTCGTGATGTGCTATTTGAATGCCACCAGTAATATCCTCACTAGCGGCGTGTTCTGCGAACGCTACATGTAACAACATTAATAGTGGTGTTCGAGTTTAATTGAATGCCACTAACTTTTATTCGAAAATTAAAAAGTAATTTTAAATCATTAAATTTCTTAGCAATTATATATCAAGAACTAGATATTCATATACAGTAGCAATAAAAATAAAATAACATTGTCTAGAAGTTATTTTTACTGAATTTAACCCATGGTAAGGAAATCGGTAATCGTTAACTGCTCGGTTGGCTTGGGAGTAGCGACTAATCGGAATTCGGACGATTAACTGATTTAATCGGTCAGCTATTAATCGGTGCAACCTACAAAAATTAGCACCTAAAATACGTATGAATCCTCTTGCACCTCAACCATCTACCCTATTAAAGGCTGCCTTAAGCTCTCGGATGAGATCCTCAAGGCGCTCGAGCTCTTTTATCTAAGGTCTGGTTGGCAACTACGAGGAACTGGTCAAAAATGACAAGAAACTGGTTGGTGATGGCGGAAATCATGCTCCTGAAGGCAGGGATCGATTGGGAGCTTTGCAAAACCTACTTCATTGGGGCGGGCTAGCAGATGGATGTCGATATGTGTTGATAATTTTTCAACTTTTTTGACCAAGTGTAGTGGTTAATCGAGAACATACCTAGTAACCGGAGTGTCAGACCTATTAATCTGCTAAACGATTAACACAAAGGATTAATGGTAATCGACACGGCCAGGTCCCTAATAGCGAGTAATCGGCCTATTAATCGTTGATTCAGCCTATTTTTGAACATAGAATTTAACTAGCTAGACGGATAACATGGATGCATGGTGTACTAGTTAGCTAGTTAAGATATCTACTTCTCGTCATACTCATCATCGTACCCATCCTCATCATGTGACCAACTGGGGTCAATGCAATCAAAGCAAGTGATGTGATGCACATAGTAGAGGGTGAAGAGGATGAGGTCCCCCATGCTCATTTGATAGCGATTGAAAAATTGTGTCCAAGTAGCTTCACTGAAATAGGTGATAGTCGGCTCATTGGTAGTGAAATAGGTGATAGTCGGCTCATTGGTGACTTTAACTTGTGAAGGTGGGTTTGGGATTTTGTGTGACTCAATGACGACTTCAAATTATCTAGAGCCTTGCATTCTTTTGAAGACCTTCTCCAAAAATCCAAACCTCTGTCCCTCAACTTGCTGATCCTTGATGTAGAACCACTTCGACTGCCAATGTTGGACAAAATCCGCAGTTTTCAAGTCCAAGTAATTGACATCAGAACGAACAGATATAATTGCGCCTCCGACATCATGAATGATGGTGTCCGAGGCATTTTGGTGAATGAAAAAGAAGTGTTTCCACAGGTCCCAATGGGGATGGATCCTGAGGAAACTCCCACAGAGAGTGATGAAAAAAGCGATGTGGATAATGGAATTTGGCGTGATCTGGTAGAGTTGCATGCCATCCATGTTGGGGGGATAGAGGAAGGACAAGAACATTACTTGCCATCCATGTTGGGGGGATGACCCTAGGTAGGGTCAAGCTAAGTAAAAAGTGCAAAACCCTCATGGAATTGGACCGGGTCAAAGAATGACCCGGCCAAGTCATATAGAGGTCGAACGAATAAGGTCCAACTTATTCTGAGTCAGGTAGCTAAAACCTGATCCGACTGACATATGAGTTATGTCAGCTTATAGCTATTACGCATCATACGTGCAGGTTAAGGTTAGGCCAAGTAACGTGAGGCAAGGCCGAGTCAGGGGAAGCTTGCTCGAGAAGGAGAAGGCGAACCCCGAAGTCAACACTACGCATTTTCTCTCCTCAAGAATCTGCACAGTGCCAAGCGCTACAGACAAGAGACAGAGCGGTAGAGGAGTAGAAGAAGGTGATGGAGATGACAGTCCTCAAGCCCGAGGCTCACATGTGGTGGACTCTGAGTCTTTTCCATCGATAGAAGGGGGACACGAAAAGAAGCCCACCGAGTTACTATTTTGGGACAAGCATATTCCACGAATATGCTTGTCCACGTCATCCCTAGAAGGAACCAGGACACTCCTTTATAAGGAGGGGCAGGGCTTCCTGAGGAGGGGATCGATTAACTTTTACTTGGCACTTGTAGTAGCTTCTTCCTCTCGCTCAAATAGCTCGAGGAGCAAGTGTAGCTCCATTGGTATTGAATAAAGATCAAGTTCTAGTGTTCTGTGTGTAGAAACCACTACATCTTCCCTCTCTGGATCCCACTAGCATCCATTGGCCCCCAACTTAAGCCTACCCATGGCATCTGTCGTGCCACCACCACGACAGTTGGCGCCCACCATGGGGCAGGCAACGGTGCTAGCTGGAGTCAAGATCCGGAAGGGAAACTCCATCAACACTACCGAGAGCGTCGTCTCCGGCTTAGTCTAGAGATTCTACATCTCGGACTACGCCAGCGACAATGCTGACAGTTTCGGAGCAAGGCCACCCCCGTGCAACGGTGTCTTCATCAACCTTGGCGCCCACAAGATCTATGTCGGCGTCGGCATGTCTCGCCTCTACCCGCATCGAGTCATCCTCACGGGAGAGCCTCACCTCAGCGCTGCTAGCAGGCCGCATATCACTCGCCCTGTAGGCAGCATCGACAGCAGGAGCAGGAGCAGGAGTCGGACCAAGCAAGAACCCGACGACGGCAGATCCGACAACGGCTAAGCCGGTAACTGCAAAGCAGGCAGCAGCAGATCCGCTAGCGGAAAATGCACCCGAGGTGCATGAGGTAACCCCCAAGGCAGCTAGAGTTAGGTGGCCTCATTTGGAAAGGCCGGAGAATATCTTGCAGACAGCCATAGATAACCTAACAACACCTGTAGCACCCATTGTAAACCCGTAAAATGCATAGGACGAGTTAGAAGAGACTAGGTTAAAAATGTTAGAAGAGGCTAAGAAAGTATCTGCACTGCAGGAGTCCTTTAATCAGACCTTGAGAGAATATGCTAGGGAAAACAAGCTAGACACAAGTCCTACTCAGCTGGATGGTGTGAGAATGAAGGGAAAGAACCTCCTTAGTGATATTAACAAGGAGAATGAGTCTCGACAGGGTGATTCAGCTAACCCTGGGCTGCCGAGGTATAGTACCCTGGCAAAGAACCTTAGAGCGGCGAATGCTGCAGCTTCGGAATTGGAAGGTTTGACTGGTGAAGCCCGACAAAAGCAACAAGAAAGAGTGAATGAGTTGGTACATATCGCGAACCAGCAAAATGAGGATATACTCAGGGCTAACCCGGCAAAGCCGGGAGGTTTGCATTTGGTTCATTCGACTGGAGCTGACCCGGCATTGTCAGCTGCCGCGACATCTTCACCCGGAAATGGATCACGAAAGGATAAGGCAGTAACCTCAGGGAAAAGGAACAACCAGTTGGTTCCATATGATACGGTAGTGGCTGGAAAAGTGAATGAAAACAGAGGCAATGGAAGCCGAGGTAACAGTGGGGAGAGAAACCTCGGTCACGGCAACAAAGAACATGGGAACCTCGGAAGAGGAAATCCCGAAAATAATAACCCGGCTAAAGTGAGGCGTTACCACCCGCAAGATCATTAGCCGAGGCATGAACCTTGGCAAGGAAGGGATGCAGCACATGTTCCACATAACCCGGTGCAAAATATATACACTGATGGTTATTCGGAAATGGAGAATGCCGGATTTGCTGGGAAAAACCACCATACGGTGGAAGAAAGAGCAGCATATAGAAATTTGCCGCCGAATGATGTGAGGATAAAACTTGATAGGTTGTACAGGTCCGAGTTGTTAGAAGAACAGGGTCCTCCTGGTCCATCTTGTTTTGGGCCTCGAATTATGAGCGAACCACCTGTCCCAAACTTCCAGCTGGAGAGAGGCACAAAAACATATAACAGAATTACCAAGCCACAAGACTGGTTGATTGATTATGCCACAGCAGTGAAAATTGCAGGGGGGAACTTGAGATGGGTTGTGAGATGTGTGCCCCAAATGTTGGAAGGGCCGACCAGGGTATGGCTGAACAACTTACCAGCAGACAGTATCAATTGCTGGTTGGACTTTGAGGAGATGTTTGTCAGTAACTTTACCAGCACATACAAGAGGACGAATAGGCCTCAACAACTTGCAATGTGCAAGTAGAGACCGATATAGAATTCCTGACACGGTGGTGTAACCTCATAAACTCTTGTGAAGGGGTGATTAAGTCACAAGCGATTTCTTGGTTTGCACAAGGTTGCAGATACGCAAGTGTGTTATGGCAAAGGCTACAAAGAGATATTCCAACTATGTTGGACGAGACAATCAGAATAGGCGACTCATATGCACTGGGTGATCCAACTCAGCCTGAGCTTATGTCGGCAGAGCATCATGAGAAGCATGACCATTACACTCGTGATGGCATCGGATCAGCCAGGCAGAATGAATTCTGAAATAGAAGAAGAGAGGACATGCCAGATTATAGGTACAGTTCAAATCAGGTAGAAGCCGTGACTCAGGAACAACCAGGTGTAGGGAGCAACCAGCGCCAGAAAAACAGTTCTCAGCAATGGACACCGAGGAATGATGGAAAAAGCAATGGACTCCTGAACAAAAGAATCAATGGCAGGAGAGGCCTAAGTACACATTTGAGTCAATGCTGGATCAGCCGTGCAAGTTCCACACGCCATACCCGGCAAAACCAGCCAACCAGACAACTCGTCAGTGTGCATGGATGAAGAATGCAATGGGAAACTCAGCAGTGATGCAGTCACCACATAAACAACCACACCACTCACAACAACCATAGCTTACAGGAGGAAATGCGCAACAATTTATGATACCCCCACCACCTCCGAGGTATGAGAATCATGACCTAAGGGATGCGGTTCACCATGTGTCAAATCAAGGCCAAGATGGCAGAGGAACCCCGATAACAATGGGCATAATGAGTATAGAGAGCACCATCGGTCATACTGTGTATTCACCACGGAACAGCAGGACAGACAGAGCGTCCATCGTCGGCATATGGAAGTGAATGCTGTTATGCCGGCAGTTCCGAGATATATGGACTGGTTAGATCAAGAGATAACTTGGAGCATCAGGGATCATGCCAAACCCCGGGTCATATGCTTTATTTCTTGACCCAACGTTTGTTGGGCCCAGTATCAATGTGAAATTCTCAAAAGTGTTGATAGATAACGACAACAGTATCAACATCATATATAAAGATACAATGCATAAACTTGGCATCTCTCTGAATATGCTTCAATCGACCAAGACAACATTCCATGGAATTGTCCCAGGACTGTCCTGCGAGCCTATCAGGAAGGTCCGAGTAGATGTGTTATTCGGCAAAAGGGAGAATTGTAGGGCAGAGAATTTGGAGTTTGAGGTGGTAGAACTAGAAAGTTTTTCTCACGCATTACTCGGATGATTGGCTTTGTCAAAATTCATGACTAGTTGTCACATTGGCTACTGAAGATGAAGATGCCCGGACCACAAGGAGTAATCACAGTAGCTGATACGTCCAAAACATATCTACTTTCCCAAACACTTTTGCTAATGTTTCTCCTCTAAACTTGTGTGATTTGCATACAACTAACACATATAGACGTTGTTTTCAGCATAATTACCTTGGTGTCTAGTTTTTGTGCAGAAAATCAACTATAAGGAAAAATCTCAGAAAATATGCAAAAACTCCTATTTCACAAGAAGACACGGAGCCAGAGTACGAGACGGAGGGGAGACCTGAGGGGCCGACACCCCCCTACCGCGCGGGTGGTCCTAGGCCGCGCCTGGAGGGGGAGTGGCTTCCCTAGGCACCACCTTGATGCGTGTTTAACGCCCCAGTGGGAAACCCCAAGAGCAAGGTATGATGAAGCATAGTAGCAAGTTTTCCCTCAGTAAGAAACCGAGGTTATCGAACCAGTAGGAGGAAGGAAACGCCTCAAAGATGTTGCAAGCAACGTGGAAACCTGCACAACACAAACTCAAGACTTTGCCCCAACTAACAGTGAGGTTGCCAATCTCATCGGTTGACAAAGGATTAACTATATGGTGTGGAAGGTGATGATGGTTTGCAGCAAGTAAACAGTAACATTGGAAGATGTATCAATGGTAAAGATTGGACCGGGGTCCATAGTTCACTACAGGTGTTCTCCTTAGATAAACAAGCATGGCATGCTGGGTAAACAAATTACAGAAGGACAATTGACAGGACTGAGTAAGGCATAACAATGCAATACTAGACAAAAAGATCCTATGAGATTCGATTGGGCAATACAAAAATATACATAGACCCCCATCCAACCGCATCTATGACTAGAAGTCCACCTTCAGGTTATCATCCGAACCCCCTCCAGTATTAAGTTGCAAGCAACAGACAACTGCTTTAAGCAATGTGTGTAAGGTAAACAGTCCACATGTTCCATGAACAAGAGAACGCTGTTTTCTCCCTAGTGGCAACAACACATCTACAACTGAAGAGATTTCTGTCACTTCCCTTGGAAACTAGAGGCATGAACCCACTATCGAGCATAAATACCCCCTCTTGGAGTCACTAACAACTACTTGGCCAAGATAGCTACTAACAATGGAGACCATGCAAGATCACAAACAACACAGACATGATAGAATCAAATAGACAAAACCATTAATCAATATGACATAGTAATCTCAATATCCATCGGATCCCCGCAAACAAAACATGCATGATTACAAATAGATTAGATCTTGATCATGAACGGAGCTCACAAGATCTAGACATGAAAGCACAAGGAGGAGATACAACCATCTAGCTACTACATGGACCTGTAGTCCAAGGTGGAACTACTCACGCTTCATACCGGAGGCTGGCATGATGAAGAAGAAGGCCTCCGGGATGATCTCCCCTCCGGCAGGGTGCCAGGAAGAACTTCAGATCCCCCCGATCTAGGGACGATGGTGGCGGCGGCTATAGACGGTTTCATGGAGTTTTGATCGGGTGCCTAGGGTTTCTGCATTAGGGGCTTCTTATAGGCGAAGAGGCAAGGCAGGGGGGGGGGGGCACCAGGGCGGCTGCACCCCCCAGGCGCGGGGTGGGCCCACCCGCACGGCCAGGGGTGTGGCCCCCTGGTGAGCCTTCTCCGTCTCATCTTCTGGCTTCGTGTTGCCCACGGTAAAATATTGACTTTGGCTTTTGTCCTGTCCAATTCCGAGAATATTGATTTTCTGCCTTTCTGGAACCAAAAACAGAAGAAAACAGGCAACTGGCACTGTGGCAACTTGTTAATAGGTTAGTTCCAGAAAACATATAAAAACTCCTCAAAGTGTAGACAAAGCAAAGCAAAGTAGATAGTGAACAGGCATGGAGCATCAAAAATTATAGATACGTTTCTGACGTATCAAGCATCCCCAAGCTTAACTCCTGCTTGTCCTCGAGTAGGTAAGTGATAAAAGAATAATTTTTGAGGTGACATGCACCATCAAAACCAAGATCAAACCATTTGCAAGCGTTGAAAGCTGGGATCAAAGAACTCTAAACATGTGCATGAAAGATGGAGTTCTAACAATAAGACAAAGTAACTATGCATGCAACATGAAAGGCTACAAATAAAGATAATGAATAACATGCATTGAAAAACGTTTGTTTGTTTCACATGCAGAAAACATGGCATAGTGGCATTCATCTTGTCCCTCATAGAGTAGCAAATAGATGCATAGGATACCTTCAAAGTTCATAAGAGTGACTAGATACAAGTAGCACAAGAACAAGTAATATCAACAATATGCATCAATCAATAAGTTTTGGGACACTGCACATAGAACTATGAATGGCAACTATGCTCTCTTAATGGTGCCTAATGGTAGAAGGTGGAGACTCAATATAATAGTGGAAGAAAGGCCTGTCATAAAGGGAAGCAGGGATTTCAAGTTTCAAAAAGAGCTTCCAAAAATTATGGTACTTTTTTAGCTTTCAGCCCTCATTGCCCCTATCATAAGCATCTTGAAGTGATTAAGGTTAAAGTGAACAAAGATGGAGTATATGCTTGACAAAGTATAAGTTGGCAATCTCATGTCCCTTGAATACGAGGGCTGCACCACATGCTACTCAAGTTTAGTCCTGTAAGTTCTTGTCATAGTAAGTACATGTGTATCATATAAAACTGCCAAGATAGTACCCCTTGCACATGCTATAGGAGCTATCCCATAACCAAAATGACAAGGCAAGCAGACAATGAGCATCTCATCGATCTTTTTATTTACTATGTGCATAGCTTTTTATTGAGGATGCTTCACAGAATGCTCATTATGGTGATGCTGAAAGTTTCCACCATGATTAGACATGGCTTAGGGTAGCGGCCCAGGCGTTTCTCTAAAACAAAATACATAACTCCATGGACTTACAAGCTCCCTCTTTATTTCACACCGAGCATGATATCAACTGTGTACAAAGTACAAGTGCAATGTTGAAAATGTTCCCCGTGAAAGCATGGTTCTGCTAATTCCAACGTATAAGTGCAAGCATATACAACATAGATGACACAATGGTTCACGTTTATTAGGGGCAAACAATATAAAGTGTGCCATCAAGTTCGTGAGGGCTTTAATCACTAAGTTTTCACATAACAAAATAATTTTTAATTGGAAGATAGTTGAAAACAAGAATATACTTGGAATGGTGTAACACACCATGCATAGGAATTTATAGTGGACACTTTGTAAGAACTTGGTTTCTTGGAAGTTGGAAGCATGAGTAGAGCTTACTCATACAAGTGGAGGCTAGCAAAAGACTGGGAGCAACCAACTAAGAGAGCAATAATGGCCATAATTATGAAGAGCGACAAAACATTACTAATCAAAGCATAGAGTGGTACTACAAGTCAAGAACTAAATGATCATAGAGGCTATGGTGACTTGTTCATAGTCATAACATGGTTTGAGCATGTGCCAAGTCAACCCAAATGTCGTGGTATTGCCGACGAGTACGCCATGGAGGGGCCTCATAATGCGTGTTTAGAGATGTGGGGTACGGCGGACGGTTGACGGGTACGAGGTAACACAGCTTACCCAGGTTCAGATCCCACAATGGTGGCAGAATCCTACTCCTGCTATAAATCACTATAAGGGCAATACGCCGAGTTACAGAGATATGTTCGCTGTGTGAGGTTGTGTGAATCGATACTAGGTTGTTCCCCAAAGGCTCCCATAGGCCCGACTTATATAGTCGCCAAGTCCTAGGGTTACAGGGAAAAGTCCTAGCCGGACAGGTTACAGAGTCCTACACCGTCTATTACTAGTCTTGTGTATCTTGCACTCCAAGGCTCCGGGTACGCTGGTGACTCCACCGTAGCCTTCCTTTATCCGGCATGGGCCTCCCTTCTGGATCCATCTAACTGGGCCGCCCAGCAGGCCATAGGCCATGCTACCGACTATGGGTCACCCGGGTTACCCGGATAAGAGACAAGCTCTAAGGATACCCATATAGCATATCCCCAACAGTAGCCCCCGGAGAACTCCGAGATCTTGCGCCGTCTTTCCTCTCCTCGTGGAATGCTCCGTCTAGATGGATGTCAGCAATCCTTCAAGCAACATCTTGTAGTCCTCCCAAGAACCCTGCAAGGCTTTCTCCGTCTTCAACTTGTAAGTCGGAGAAATGTTGAATCTTCAATCGTACTCTTCTGTAGTCGGATTGAATCCGTCTATGTCAGATTCTTCGATGTGACGGCTTATCTACCCGTGTCAGCTAGGACGACGTAGGCTTAGGTCAGCGACGCCTCGTAACTCACACATGCAGAGAACGCAATCATATCCGATTTTCCCGCGCGAGCGATACAAACCGTTGGCGGCGACAGTTGGAGACGTGGAGAAATTTCCGCGCACGTTCGCGAACACGTTGTCTACGCGGCAACCGTCCGATCAAGCTGCACGAATCTTGACGCCGAGGATGATAAATAGTAACCGTGGGGAAATTTCCACTTTTTACCTCATTCTTCTTGCATCATCTTCTTCCTCCAGCCGCGCGTCTCCTCGAGCTCTCCGCGAGAAACCTTGAAAAAACCCTAGCTCCCATCTGTACCAGTCGCACCCAATCTTCACCCCATGTCTAGCAGCAGCACTTCTCCATCAATGGCGGCATCGAGCAAAGCCGCGGCGAAGCCGACGAGCTCCGTCGTCGTTCCCCCAGAGGGTTTGGTCATCCCCGCATCGGTGGTGATCGAGTCCACCGGCGGCGACCCAAATTTGGTGGCACTAGAGTCACTGGAGGAGGAGCCAGACTCGCACAAGGGCGACTAGCGCGGCTCGGACATCACCGACCACGATATCCAAGAGATGGTCGCCGAAGGCTACCTTCCCGTGACGGAGGGGTTCGCCTGGCGGGCAGCGCCGGCCGGCGAGGTGACACCTTCTCCCCAAGCCGGAGAAAAGGTGTACCTCAAAGCTCAGCTGGTACGCGGCGTTTCCCTGCCTATCTCCCACTTCTTCCTCTCCGTCTTAAACCACTATAGGGTCCAGCCCCATAACCTTTCCCCCAATAGTATCCTAGTGCTTAGCAACTTCGCGGCACTTTGCGAGGGATATCTAGGGATAAGGCCTAGGTTAGACCTTTTTGTGTACTTCTTCACCGTCAAACGTGAAGCCAGATATAGTAAGGAGGAGCTTAGGAACTGCAGCACCATAAGCTTCAAGATTCGACCTGGCCGTCGGTTCCCCGACATGGTCGGCCACGAGTCCTGCAAGAATTGGCAACAGACATACTTTTACGGCCCCGACATTCCTCTGGCGGGACGAGAAGTAACGTACCCGGACTTCGTGGACGGAGCCGCCGCTGAAGTTTCCACATGGAGATCCCAAGCCTCCCTCCCCTCCGACCTCGACGCTTCTCGCGCTATAAGGCGGATCGAATGGTTTGTAGAGACGGGTTTGACCGGCTTGGACCTAGCCATGTGCTGGTTCATCAGGCGAATCCAACCTCTGCAGCACCGCGCGAAGTACATGCACGAGTATACCAGCGACAGAAGGGATAGCCTCTGCATCTCCGTGGATAACTTCTCGAGCAACTCCGTCAAGCTCCGCCTGAAGGACATCGTCAAGGTGAAGGATAAGAAGCGTGGCTTCACCATCACCTACGACATGTTCGTAGATGGCAAGTGCCCAAAGGTAGGTATTTATTTTCCGTGTATGACATATACTCCAGTTCCTCCGTCTTCCAGATGTCATTTTATCTAACACGGTGATTTCTTACTTAACAGCTTAGCGATCTAGATGAGGGCAACCTGGCTGCCCAAATCTATGATCCAAAGATGAAGGAAGTCACGGTCGTGTCCGACGATGAGGTCCCGTTGGCGCGAAAGCGGAAGAGCTCCACCTCTGACGCTGCCGATGGAGGCAAGAAGAAGAAGACGGAGGGTGGAGCCTCCAAAAAGACTACCGCCGCCCTGGAGGGGGAAAAGAGAAGAACCACCAGGATATTTGCCAAAGCACCCCCTAGTGTAAGCTTCTCATTCTACGACATTGTCTATTTATCTGTCTTGTTCCTGTACTTATGCATTTTGCACGTTTCAGGAAGAAAGCCACGACCAGCCTCAAGAAGTCCTCCAAAACTTTGGGGGCTTCTCGAAATATCAAAGACATGCTGCATTGCGATGCCTCCCCCGCCATCGCCCCTGCTACCCCTGCCGTCAAGCCCTCGTCTGCTCCGACAAGCTCACAAGCTAAGGAGGCACCAGGCCCTTCCGTCATGGAAGTGGATTCTGGCGCCTTTACCGAACTCGCTGTTGTCGGTGAGCAGGCGACGTAGGAGAGCACCACTCAACAAATGGCTGAAGCTCTGGCTAAGGATTCCATCGGTGGCGGAAAGGCGGTGGTGGAAGCTGGTTCTTCTGCCGAAGGCGGTGCCCTTGCTCCCCAGAAACCCTTTGAGTTCCCAAAGATAGTCTACCGGCGCTCACACTGAGTAACACAACTCTGGTTCCTGGAGGAGTACCGACATCTCCGACGTGCGGTCTTGAGGAGCTCCTCCGACAAGCGGACATCTTGCAAGGAAATAGCATCTCCTTTGGCAAGCTGCTAGCCAAGAGCGCTACAAACCTCAAGATCATTGCACTTGTAAGTTTTACTTTGCCTTGTAGCCCCCGAGGATGTAGACGGAAAACCATAGGTTTTGCATCTATATGCTCTAAGAGTGACTAAGTTAGAAAAAACTCTCACTGTAGCCCCCAAGCATTTAGATGGAATGAACTATTCTGACTAGATGTTTTAAGAGTAGCATACGCAGTTTATAATTTTCAATACTGTAGCCCCCAAGCCTCTAGTTGTAACAGAATTAGTTCCGACTAGACACTTAAAGAAAAGATAAGCAGATATCCGAGTTAAAAACTTTATATAGTATCCCCCAAGCTTCTAATCGAGAACTTAATTAGTTCTGACTAGATGCTTAAAGAAAAGCTAAGCATATTGCTAAGTTAAAAGCTCTCGCTGTAGCCCCCAAGCGTCTAGGTGGAAAATTTCCGACTAGATGCTCCAAGTAGACTAAACAACGGTTTAACTTTGTTCTTTTTTCCACAGAATGAGAATGCTCGGAGGGGCATGGCCAATGACAAGTACCAGAAGATGCGCGCAGATCTTGAAGCCGAAAAGGGTAAAACTGCCATCTTGAAGGAACAAATCATCAAAAACAAGAGTCTGTTTTCTTTTTGCGCATTCCGTCTTGATTTTCTGCCTACATTCTCCGAGTACTCACTATGTACTTTGTTTTCTCCGACTTTGCAGAACATGTCGCCAAGGCCAAGGACATTGTCGAGCAGTCCAAGCACATCCAGCAGCTGGACAGCGAGAACAAGATCCTTAAGGAGGAGAGGAAAGAAATGCTGAAAATGCATGAGGAATCCATGAAAGCCCTGTAGGACTCCGCCTCCACGGAAATCAATCGCTTGAAGGAGGAGCTTGCGATCTTAAAAGATCAGAAGCAAGCTGCTGATGAGCAAAACCAACGCCACAGAGAGGCGTTTAAGCTCCTCCAACAAGAGAAAGAATCCCTGGCGGACACCCTCTGGCAGGCTAAGGCCAGCATCTTCAGAAAGTTTCCTCCTCCTTGTATTTCTGTAGTCTGGATACTTAGAATTTATTGAACTCATGCGCTTCTTGTCGGAAATTGCAGCTCCTATGGGTTTAACCCGATTGCCTCCTTTGGACAAGGAATGCATGGTTCTTGCCGGCAACTTCATCAACACCACCATCACCCAAGCCAAAGAGATTGCCAAGCCCCTTCAGATACACATCAAGGCCTCGGACTCCGTGGCAAAGTACTCGAAGATTCTCCACCGAGCCCCCGAGCGTGTCACAAGCTGGAAAGCTTCATGTGCACGGGCTGGCGCAAGGATGGTGCTGTCAATGGTGAAGGCACACTACGAAGGTGACGACATCAACACGGTGACCTCTGGTATCCCCGACGTCGACGATGACGACAAAGAGATTGATCATGAAGCCATCCTGTCGTCACTCGCGGGTTATGACACCAGAGTTGCTGAGCTGGTGGACATCGATGTCTTCGTGCCCATGAACACCATCGACAGCGTCAACCAAGATTCTTCTTAGTCCCACCACAGTGCCGACGTTGAGGGTGATTCTCCGGCTGGTGACGATGCTGCTTCCAAGTCTCCTGCGCCAAAGGAATGAAAAAACAACTTTGTAATATTTGTTTCACCTTTGGTGTATGCGCGAAAAAACTTGTTGATGTGACTTAAGGCGGAAAACAATGGTTGTTATTTCCTGCTACTTAAGAACTAGTTTCCAGCATGTATATATTTTTTAAGCAAGTGCTGGCTTATCTATTACTTTGGTTCTTATGCTTGACTTTTCATGAGTCAGAAGACTCGTTGTCGGAACCATGCGCTTAGGTGATGATGCCCAATGGCACCTTCAATAACCTGAGCACAAAATCGCCAACAATAAGTGCCGAAAGTCACTACTCTAGAATCCACATAAAAACGACAAAGAACGTGTAGACCAGAAAACTTAAGCTAGCGCCCGTAGGCGGAATTTTCACAAGTGCAAACGCAAGACTTGTGCATAAAGGTTTTACATGATCCAAAAATGAACACAAAAGGAGGTAAAAGACTCAGAAAATATGAGTGAACCAGAGAGCTTTATTTCATTGATCATATAAGAGATACACAATTAGATAAAAAATGCTAAGTGTAAAAAGGACGTAGCTGTGCTATGTTCCATGGCCGATCAAGATCCGGGTAATCATCATCTGGGTCACGTCGCTTACGCTTATGATCCTCGTTGGGTCTATCCTTTAGTTCACGTTTGTCAACAAGGTAGTAAGACCCATTGGGCAATGCCTTGCTTATGATGAACGGTCCTTCCCATGGCGTGGATAATTTGTGTGACTTCTTCTGCTTAAGTCGGAGCACCAAATCCCCCTATTTAAATGAGCGATGCCGAACACGGCGACTATGGTATCTGCGTAGCTTCTGCTGGTAGATGGCGGATCTTTGGCATGCCAAAACGCGCTCCTCCTCGAGAAGGTCCACATCTAGGCGTCTGGATTCTTCAGCGTCATCCTCGTCGTAGGCGGCAACTCTTGGTGCATCGTGAAGAATGTCGGAAGGTAGGATGGCTTCTGCTCCATATACCATGAAATAAGGGGTGTAGCCGGTGGATCTGTTGGGTCTAGTCCGTAAACTCCACATCACATATGGCAATTCTTCCGCCCAGGCTCCAGCTGCTCTATGTAGCGGTGCCTCAAGACGTGGCTTGATTCCCTGCAGAATTAATCCATTGGCTCGCTCAACCTGACCATTGGATTGTGGGTGTGTCACAGATGCAAGGTCAAGTCGGATGCCTTTCTCCCAGCAATAAGCCTCCACTTCTCCGAGTGATAAATTGCTACTGTTGTCGGTGATAATGCTGTGTGGGAGACCAAATCTCACCACTAGATCTCGGACGAACCTGAGGGCAGTTGCCCCATCAAGCTTTCTAATGGGTTTAGCTTCTATCCATTTAGTGAATTTTTCAACTGCTACAAGCAGATGCGTAAACCCACAAGGTTCCGTCTATAACGGTCCCACCATGTCCAGCCCCCAGACTGCAAACGGCCAAGTTATTGTATTGTTCGCAGTTCTTCAGCAGGAACATGTGGTTGTCGGGCATAATACTGGCATCCCATGCATGTCTCAACCAGCTTGTCGGCGTCCGCCTTCGCGGTTAGCCAGTAGAATCCTTGCCGGAAGGCTTTCGTGACCAATGATCGAGGAGCGGCGTGATGCCCGCAATCTCCGAGATGGATTTAACGCAGGATTTCCATACCTTCCATCTGGGAAACACACTTTAGGTATACACCAGTAGTGCTCCTTTTGTAGAGTTTCCCATTGATTATGGTATAGCCCTTTACTCGTCGTACTATTTGCCGTATTTCGACTTTGTTGTCCGGCAAAGTTCCGTGTTCGAGGTATTCCATGAACGGTTTTGTCCAAGCCAGAGAGATCTTAGTCACCATGTTGACGAAAGAGTCAGCTCTATCCGGGTTGTCGATGTCGGCCCCCTTCACGGATGGTGTGCGCAGGTGCTCTAGGAAAACTCCTGGCGAAATTCGCTTGCGCCCTGATCCAAGCTTAGACAGCAGATCAGCCGCCTCGTTTTGTTCCCTAGGTACATACTTGACTTCGTAGCCCAAGAAGCTCTTGGCTATCTCGTCCACTTCGTCTCGATATGCCGCCATCATAGGGTTCCACGCATTCCAGGTGCCAGCCACCTGCTGGGCAACCAAGTCGGAATCTCCACAGCAAACTATGCGCTTGATGCCAATATCCTTGGCTACACGTAGTCTGTGAATGAGTGCTTCATACTCCGCCATGTTGTTTGTAGCCTCGAAGTGGATTTGCAGAACATAGTGTAGCTTGTATCCTATTGGTGACTGTAGCAATACACCAGCCCCCGAGCCGTTGAGCAGCTTTGATCTGTCAAAGTGCATCACCCAATACTCTGGTTCCGGCAACGGAGTAACATCTGGAATCTCCGTCCAATCTGCAACAAAATCTGCCAAGGCTTGTGACTTGATAGCGTCGCGTCTCTTGTAGGTGATCTCGAAGGCGGCAAGTTCAATGCCCCACTTCGCGACCCTTCCTGTAGCGTCGCTGTTATTGATAATGTCGGATAGTGGAGTCTTTCTCACCACTGTAATTGGGTGCTCCTGAAAGTAATGCCTCAGCTTCCGAGAAGCAAGGAATACTCCATAAGCTATCTTTTGGTAGTGCGGGTACCGCTGCTTGGACTCCGTCAAGACCTCGCTCACATAGTAAACTGGTCATTAAACTCCATGCTCATATCCTGGTTTCTTCCGATCTACCACGACGACGATGCTGATAACCCGGTTGGTTGCCGCCATGTAAATTAACAGGGCTATCCAGGCTCGGGTGCTGCAAGGATGGGCGCTGAGGAGAGAATCTCCTTGAGCTGCTTCAATGCTGCATCTGCTTCGTCCGTCCACGTGAATTTGTCTGCCTTCTTCAGCAACTTGTACAGCGGCAGAGCCTTCTCTCGAAGTCGGCTGACGAACCGACTAACTGCTGCAACACAACCCGTTAGTCGTTGAATGTCCTTTAGGCATGTCGAACGGTTTTGTTTAAGATGGCCTTGATTTTCTCCGGGTTGACCTCGATTCCACGTTGGGAAACGATGAAGCCCAACAATTTGCCGGCTGGAACCCCGAAGACGCACTTCTTAGGGTTAAGCATCATGTTGTATTTCCGGAGATTATCAAAGGTTTCTTTTAAGTCGGAGATTAAGTCGTTTGACTTTTTAGACATCACCGCGATATCGTCCACATAGGCGTGAACGTTCCGACCAATTTGGTCGTGGAGGCAACGTTGCATTGTCCGCTGGTATGTAGCACCTGCATTTTTTTTAGCCCAAAGGGCATCGTGACATAGCAAAACGTGCCGTATGGGGTAGTGAACGAAGTGGACAATTGGTCCGATTTGCTCATCTTGATCTGGTGGTATCCTGAGTATGCATCAAGAAAACACAAAAGCTCCGAGCCAGCCGTCGAGTCAATGACTTGGTCAATGCGAGGCAAAGCAAATGGATCTTTGGGACATGCTTTGTTCAAGCCGGTGTAATCAACACACATTCTTAATTCATTGGTTCCCTTTTTGGGTACAAGTACAGGATTGGCCACCCATTGGGTGTGAAGGACTTCTCGGATAAATCTAGCCTTAAGTAACCTAGCTATCTCTTTGCCAATGGTGTGTATCTTCTCATCTCCAAAGCGTCGTAGAGGTCGTTTCACTGGTTTGCATTTTGGATCAATGTTTAAGCTGTGCTCGGCAAGTTCCCTAGGTACACCTTTCATGTCGGCAGGTTGCCAGGCAAAGATGTCCCTATTCTCACGGAGGAACTCGACGAGCGCGCTTTCCTTTTTGGGATCCAGGTTCGTCCCAATGGTGACGGTCTTGGAGGCATCGCCTACCACAAGTTCCACCGGCTTGGTATCGATGGCGGCCTTGAACGCAGGAGCGGAGTCAGAGATCTGCTTCTTCGACGCGGGCGTCTCTAAGTCATCGACCTTGCTCTGGATCTCTTTGAATTCTTTGCTGTAGAGGACAGCTTCCGCAACAGCTGCTTCATTGATCTTGCAGTCCCTTGCCTTGGTAAAGCTTCCGGATACGGTGATGATACCGTTTGGTCCGGGTATCTTGAGTTTGTTGTAGAAGAAGCATGGCTTGGCCATGAACGTGTGGAATATGTCGCGGCCGAATATGACGTGGTACACGCTCTTGAAGGGGACCACCTCAAAGGTCATGCGCTCTTGGTGGTAATTATTAACATCGCCAAAGGCAACCTGAAGTGTAATGCACCCAAGGGACCGAGCCTCCCGACCATGAACTACACCGTGGAAGATGGTGTTGGTCCGCCTTAGGTTTTCCTCCGTCAAGTTCATCTTTGGAAGTGTATCCAGGTACATGATGTTGATGCTGCTTCCACTATCCACCATACACTTGGTGAACTCCACGCCGTCAATCAAGGGGTTGATGACCATGGCATACTGGTTCTCCGTGGGTATAAGGTCTGGGTGGTCCGTCCTGTCCCAAGTTATTGGAACCTCCGACCAGCGCAGGTACTGGGGAACTGGGGGGAGAGTAGCCATTAGGATCCTCAGAGAGGTCTTCTGTTGTTGGACGGTGGGGTGCCAAGGAAAGTGTGGTAGACTGGAGCCTTCTTTGCGAAGGGGTTCTTGACCTTGTCGTCGCTCTTGGCGGCATGCTTGGGGTCAACGTCTTCGTCCATGTCACTCCTTGGACTCCTCCTCCTTCTTCTTCCCCTTGCCCTTGCCTCGCGGTCTGTTCTTCCAACTTCGCTTATAGCTGGACTCCGGGTCTTCCTTGAGGTCGTTGACGAACTTGCAGTGTCGATTGGTATGGGTGGCCTTGCCGTTGGCGTCGAGGTGTACGAGGCACGACATATCGCGGTACTCTTCGTAGGTTTGGGGAACACGGAGCGGTGCCGTGGTGGTTTCACTTCCTCGTTGTTGCCCACAACCAGCTCCCCTTCCTCGGCCACGTTGTCTACCTTCTCCTCGTCCTGCAAAAGTCATAGCGACCATGTCGGTAGATTGCTTTTCTTCTGGAGCGGTTTTCCGCTTTGTAATGCTGTTCCTCCGAGCTTGAGTTGGAACGGCCGTTGCCGGCAAGGAGCCACGAGCATCGTCGTCGGCAGCTGCGAACTCACTAGCCAACTGAATCATCTGGTTCAAGTCAAGCTGGTGATTGTCCTGCAAGCGCTTCAGCTTATGTCGGAGCAGCGTGCCCCTTTCCAACCCTTCGATGAAGGCGGCTATGGAGGTCTGAGCGTGCACTCCTGCGCAGGAATTCTTCATATCCAGCCAGCGGGAGAGGTAGGCGCGAGATGTCTCGTCTTTCTCTTGCACGCACCGCTGTAGATCGCCCACAGTGCAGGGACGCTTGTATGTACCCTCAATGTTCTTGGTGAACGCTTCTTGCATGTCCAGCCAGTTGTAGATAGATTTCTCCGGCAAGTTGTCGATCCATTGACGGGCCGTGCCCGCCAACATTAACGGGAGGTACTTGACGACGACGTTGGGGTTGCCTCCGGCAATCTCCACCACGTTGCCGTAGTCCTGCAACCATGTGGCTGGCTTGGCGGTGCCGTCATAGGGCTTGATGGTCTTGTCAATCCGGAAACCTTTGGGGTAAGTTGCGGACCGTATTGCAGGTCCAAAGCAACGTGGTCCTAGGTATGGTCCTTCCCGGGCCTCGTGGATCTTATCGATCCGCGAACATGCATCGTACAACTTCGGGTTCTTCTTCTTTTTGTCAACAGGGGATGGGCTGCGTGAATGACGCGGGCCTCCTCCGCCATGGTGATTTCTTGGTGGCAAACTCCGAGGAGGGATCCGACATCGATACTTCCGCGAACGTATCCTGCCCGTAGACGGTCCGTGCGGGCCTTGGTTCTTTCCGATCTTTGCCGGGAAACTCCGAAGAGAGATCCGGCATCGATCCTTCCACGAACGTATCCAGCCCGTAGGCGGTCCGTGCGGGTATTGATGCTCCTCCGACTCCCAGGGAACTAGTGCCCGAGTCGGTTTCGCCGATGAAGAGGTGGATGTCTCCGATAAGAACGATCGAACACCGTGTAGGGTTCGTCTTCGCCGGGATCCAGAACTCGTCGGGAGGGACGATTAGAATGTTGCCGGAGAAGAGAACTCGACCGATGGCTACGGTTTCACCGATTCCTGTGAAGATCTTGGTCCTCGCCCGCTGAAGAGCCTGAAGCGCCTCTTGCCCCACGGTGGGCGCCAACTGTCGTGGTATTGCTGACGAGTACACCATGGAGGGGTCCTCACAATACGTGTTTAGAGACGTGGGGTAAGGCGGACGGTTGACGGGTACGAGGTAACACAGCTTACCCAGGTTCAGATCCCACAACGGTGGCGGAATCCTACTCCTGCTATAAATCACTATAAGGGTAATACGCCGAGTTACAGAGATATGTTCGCTGTGCGAGGTTGTGTGAATTGATACTAGGTTGTGCCCCAAAGGCTCCCATAGGCCCGACTTATATAGTCTCTAGGTCCTAGGGTTACAGGGAAAAGTCCTAGCCAGACAGGTTACAGAGTCCTACACCGTCTATTACTAGTCTTGTGTATCTTGCACTCCAAGGCTTCGGGCATGCTGGTGACTCCACCATAGCCTTCCTTTATCCGGCATGGGCCTCCCTTCTGGATCCATATAACTGGGCCGCCCAGCTGGCCATAGGCCATGCTACCGACTATGGGCCACCTAGGTTATCCAGATAAGAGACATTCTATAAAGATACCCATATAGCATATCCCAACACCAAACAAATCATCAAAGCAAAATACCATAATACTATGCTTTTGTATGCTAAAACAACGCATGATTCCTTCAAGGCACACTAAGCAATCCCAATTGTTTGGAACAAGACATGCTACAATAATAATCACTAAGCATAAGGTCAAAACAACACCTAGCATGTCATGCTAAAGTCTAAGTTACAGTCAATGCATGCTCTCCTCTTGCACTTTCAAGCAAGAACTTTCTACTCCTTTCCAACACCAACCAACTTATTTGAAACAACACATCTAGAAAGGGGGTCCAAACTACTTTATTCAAGAAAACTAAACAAACTAAGCAAAGAAAACTAAAACTAAGATGCTCCAAGAACAACAAAACTGTGCATGAAACAATAAAAACAAAGTGTCTAGAAAGACCTGAGCTTTTTATTGATGAAGAAGGGGATGCCTTGGGCATCCCCAAGCTTTGACGCTTGTACCTCTTGGATATTTCTTGGGGTGACACCGTGGTGGCATCACCAATCTTTAGCTTTTGTCCATTCTTCATCTCATTACATCATTCTCTCTCTACACCTGAAATTTTTCCTTCATACAAAACTTCACACAATCTTCATTAGCAACATTAGTGTATTAAAAAGATAATAGACCTTTGGGTTTAGCTTTGGAACAGCAAAACTATTCACTAAAAATACAAGGTACTGTAGCAACTCCTTCAAAAATCTCAATTCCAAAAAGATATCTCAAAAAGGAATCAATAAGAAGCAAATGCAAATAATGGCAGAAATCTGTCAAAACAGACCAGCAGATAGAAAGCGATGTTTTTCAAAAGTGTTGAACTAACGAAAGTTAGCTAACATATTGAGGGATTTATTCATAAATTTTTAGCTCAATCCGACTTACATAGACTGCTCACGAATTTTTATGGTGGAGGACAGAAATCTGTTTTGGGACAGCAACTCCCCAAATCTTACTTCCCTCTCATTAGAGGTCATTCTTGGCACAAAAAGCAAACAAAAAGGATAAGGAGAGGTCATTACTGAAGTAATAACTTACAAGACTCAAGGAAACTCTTGGGTTATCTCCCAACAAGTACTTTTCTTTAACGCATTTAAGTTAGGCACAAGAAGCAAGAAATCAAGTATTTTCAAATGAGGAAGCATTACCTCTCTTGCTCCTACCTTTCTTACCTTTCTTCTTCCTCTCTTTTGGGAAAATATGATTGCTTATTGGAGGAGCAAAGTGCATAATGCCTTTTTCCACATCTATTATTGCTCCAAGGTGTTTCAGTAGGGACCCTCCAAGTGTAATCTGTACTTTGACTACACATTCAATAACAAGATAATCAGTAGACACTATTTTCCCTGAGATTTTTGTAAACACACCTTCAGCTATTCCAATGGGTAATAAAGTGGCATTATTAGTAAGAGATATTTCCTCTCCTCCTTTAGAAAGTACCCAATGACACAAAGACTCATAAATATCTATAGGCATAAGGAAAAATTCAGACATGATATCACAACGAGCATCAAAAGTTGCACTATTTATAGTGACTTTGATTGTGGGAAACCACTTTGAAGGTTCAAAATTCATTGGAAGATAATTATGGTACTACCTAAGTGTGTGATAGCAACTGTTCAAAGCAGTAGTACTAGACTCAAGAGTGTTCAACCTAGCAAAAATATCTATGAAAGAGGAATCAGACTTGCTAGGCTATTATAAATTATAATCAATTTCTTTATGGCATCAAAAGCTTCATCCTCAGTGCATAGCAAAATATCTTTATCAGCCACAACATCCAAAGCATATCTATAACAAAGAGTAATACCGCGGTAGAAACTATTAATAACCAGGCTAAGACTCATCTTAGGCTCAGTTTCCCTTTGTAAAGCAGAGATTCTAGACCAAGATTCTTTGAAACTCTCTTCACTTTTTTTTGCTTAAAAGTGAAGATCTCTTCCATGGGTCTCATAGAGATTGGACCAAAACCATACATGGTAGCAACTAGGGCAAGAACTAATTTTTTTGTGTTTTTGATAAGAGAAAGCAAACCAAACTAAACTAATTTGTTTGGAGTTTTTGATAAAAAGAGGCAAACAAAACCAAGCAAAAGAAACTAAGCAAACTAAAAACAAAGTAAAGAGAAAGGTTTAGGAGGACTCACCTTGTGAATACGTCCTTAGCCTCCCCTACAACGGCGCCAGAAAGTCTTGATGTGTGTTGAACGCCCCGTTGGGAAACCCCAAGAGCAAGGTATGATGCAGCACATCAGCAAGTTTTCCCTCAGTAAGAAACCGAGGTTATCGAACCAGTAGGAGGAAGGAAATGCCTCAAAGGTGTTGCAAGCAACGTGGAAACCTGCACAACACAAACTCAAGACTTTGCCTCAACTAACAGTGAGGTTTTCAATCTCACTATTTGCTGTAACAAAGGATTAACTGTATGGTGTGGAAGGTGATGATGGTTTGCAGCAAGTAAACAGTAACAGTGGAAGATGTATCAATGGTAAAGATTGGACCGGGGTCCATAGTTCACTACAAGTGTTCTCCTTATATAAACAAACATGGCATGCTGGGTAAACAAATTACAGCATGGCAATTGATAGGACTGAGAAAGGCATAACAATTCAATACTAGACAAAAAGATCATATGAGATTCGATTGGGCAATACAACAATATATATAGACCGCCATCGAACTGCATTTATGACTAGAAGTCCACCTTCAGGTTATCATCCGAACCCTCTCCAGTATTAAGTTGCAAGCAACAGATAACTAGTTTAAGCAAAGTGTGTAAATTAAACAATCCACTTGTTCCATGAACAAGAGACCGTTGTTTTATCCCTAGTGGCAAAAACACATCTACAACCGAAGAGATTTCTGTCACTTCCCTTGGAAACTAGAGGCATGAACCCACTATAGAGCATAAATACCCCCTCTTGGAGTCACTAGCAACTACTTGGCCAATATAGCTACTAACAACGAAGAGCATGCAAGATCACAAACAACATAAACATGATAGAATCAAATAGACAAAACCATTAATCATTCTGACATAGTAATCTCAATATCCATCGGATCCCCGCAAAGACAACATGCATGATTACAAATAGATTAGATCTTGATCATGAACGGAGATCACAAGATCTAGACATGAAAGCACAAGGAGGAGATACAACTATCTAGCTACTACATGGACCCGTAGTCCATGGTGGAACTACTCACGCTTCATACCAGAGGCTGGCATGATGAAGAAGAAGGCCTCCGGGATGATCTCCCTTCCGGTAGGGTGCCGAGAAGAACTTCAGATCCCCTTCGATCTAGGGACGATGGTGGCGGCGGCTACAGATGGTTTCGTGGAGTTTTGATCGGGTGCCTAGGGTTTTTGCATCGGGGGCTTCTTATAGGCGAAGAGGCGAGGTAGGGGGGCTACCAGGGTGGCTGCACCCCCCCTAGGCATGGGGTGGGCCCACCTACACGGCCAGGGGGTGTGGCCCCTGGTGAGCCTTCTCCGTCTCATCTTCTGGCTTCATGTTGCCCACGGTAAAATATTGACTTTGGCTTTTGTCCCGTCCAATTCCGAGAATATTGATTTTCTGCCTTTCTGGAACCAAAAACAGAAGAAAACAGGCAACTGGCACTGTGGCAACTTGTTAATAGGTTAGTTCCAGAAAACATATAAAAACACCTCAAAGTGTAGACAAAGCAAAGCAAAGTAGATAGTAAACAAGCATGGAGCATAAAAAACTATAGATACGTTTCCGATGTATCACCCCTCGGCCTCCCTCTTCGCCTATAATATGCCTCCTGACCTAAAACCCGGGGGAGGGGGTTGATGTTTTTACAGAAAGAGTGTCATTGCGCCGCTACCACCAGAAACCGCGATTCGGAACCAGAAAATCCGTTCTGGCACCCTGCCAGGACGGGGAATTTAGAGAGGATCATTGCCACCATCATCACCAACGCTTCTCCATCAACCATCCATGTTTCCCTCATCCATGAGTGAGTATTCCCCCGCAGTAGGCTATGGGGATGGTAGGGATTGGATGAGTTCTATCATGTAATCAAATAAGATTGTTAGGGCATGGTGCCTAGTATCTCTATTAGTGCTATTTGACTTTGTTGCAACTTGTTGTGCTTAATGCTTGTCACTAGGGCCCGAGTGCCATGATCTCAGACCTGAACTTATTATTGAATCATTATGATAGTATTGTTTGTGATCTTATTTGCAAGTTGTGTACACATATCCTTGTCCGGATCCAAAGGCCCCGAAGTGATAGAAATTGGGACAACCTGAGGGGATGGCTGTGATGTGAGGATCACATGTGTTCACGAAGTTTTAATGCTTTGCTCCGGTGCTCTATTAAAAGGAGCACTTTAATTCCCAGTAGTTCCCTTGAGGCCCCGCTGCAACGGGCTGGCAGGACAAAATATGTTGTGCAAGTTCTCATTGCGAGCACGCATGACTATATATGGAGCACATGCCTATGATTGTTTAGTACTTGGATGCTTATTCTTATTTATCTGCAATTGCCCTGTATCTTGAAGTTACATGTATAGACTTGTCTATGCAACGCCCGTCCATCCATCCCTATTCCTACCGCGCTCATATCGTACTGTTTGCTACTACTGTTATTATTGCTCTTGTTTTGCTGTTGCTTTGCTGTTTCTACTACCAAACTATTGCTACTGATAAACTTCTGTGAGAAAGAACTATTTATAGGTACAGCTGAATTGACAAATCAGTTGTTAAGGCTTGCAAGTATTCTTTGGATCCCCTTGTGTCGAATCAATAAATTGGGTAATACTACCCTCGAAGACTGTTGCGATCCCCTATACTTGTGGGTCATCAAGACTATTTTTTGGCGTCGTTGCCGGGGAGCATAACTTTATTTGTAAGTTCACTTGGATATACTATTGTTCACTGCTACTCCTTTCATCATGGGGAAGTCTCGTGATGGAAAGTTTCCTATTTTACCATCCACTACAAGAGGAGGAATAGTCCTAAACACCTCTGCTGCTCTTGATTCACCGTCTGTTATAAGTAAGCTTGTTACACCACCACCACATACTCATGCTACACACACTGCTACTACTGCTGAATCTGAAACTATTTCTGATACTCATGATGTTACTTCTACTATGCTTGATGCGAGTGGTTCATTAGGTCCTTTCATAGATGCTACTATGGCTAGTCTAGGAAATACTGAAACTCCTAGTGAAGACATTGTTACACCTATTAGCTCACCTGAGTCTAGAGAGAGATATGATATTAATGATGGTTACATTGAGTTTACTGATGAATTTATTGAGGAGTGCCGAAACACACATGGTGCTAGTGCTATTGAGAGTCTCCTTGAGAGACGTACCATTATTCCTAAACTATCCTCTGATCCTATGTTTGCCACCTATCCCATAGATATTAAAGATAGAGATTATGATTTCTCTCTTAATTTATCCTATTTAGACATTGTTGAGAAAAAACCTTTTTGTTGGACTAAAATGAGAGTGTTGTAGCTCATATGAATGAGCTTTACACTATGAGTGCTTTATCCTCTGATGATTTTAAAATGCGCACGTACTTTGTTACTAAGATCTTCCCTTTTTCACTAAAAGGAGAAGCTAAAGCTTGGTTTAATAGATTACCTCTTGGTTCCATTGTTAGCCCTGATTGTTTGATTGCTTCTTTCTTCCAGAAATATTTTCCTCCTAGTGCTAGACATGCTGCTTTGCAGAAACTTTTTGATTTTAAATAGGGAGAAGAAGAGAAATTGCTAGTGTCATGGACAAGGTTCTGTGCCTTGATTCATGCACATCCTGGATGTCCATTACCTAAAAATGAGCTTCTTGATATTTATTATAATGGACTAACTGATGATTATAGGACATACCTAGATAGCTTTGCTGATTGTGTTTTCAGGAAAATAACTCCTACAGATGCTGGAGAATTAATGGCTAAAATAAGCAAGAATTATGATGATTGGACTTCAACTGAGCTAAATAGACCTGAGCCTATTACTCCTGAACCAGTTGTGCCTGAACCAGTTCCAACACCAACACCAAAGAAGAGGGGAATGATTGCATTAAATGATGAAGTGATGAAAGAAGCTAAGAAATGTCTTAAGGAGAAAGGTATTAGAGCTGAAGATGTGAAGAATCTACCTCCTATAGAAGAATTATGTAAGCCAATTCCCCACTCATCTACTATTGAGGTACACTCTCTCCACTTTGATGAAGGTGATATTCCCCATGGTATGCCTCCTGATCAATGCTTAGAGGAACTTGACACATTTATTGTTAAACAAGGTAATTTTAATAAACAAGTTCAGAATCATTTATTGGAAAACTCTAGAGCTATTAATGAGTTGAAATATATTATGGAAAGAACTGCTAATGATATTAAAATGCTTTGTAAACACTTTCAAATGGTTCAAACCCAAATTGATTAACTTGCTAAGGTACAAAAGGATATGCTAGTTAATGCCTCAGGAGATAAACATGCTTATGGAATTAGAACTAGGAGTGGTATAGCTACTCAAGATCCTTTATATCCTGAAGGACACCCTAAAAGAATTGAGAAGGATTCTCAACAAGGTGAAAGTAGTGGTAGCCCTCGTAAGAGAAAGAAACATAAAATAGTTGAGGAACCACTTGAACCTGCTGTAGATCCTAATAGTATATTTGTCTCTAATGCTGAAAATGAGAGTGGTAATGATAAAAATGATGCTCCTGATAAGGAGGAAGTTGAGGAAGAACCTGAGAAGCACACTAAGAACACTAGGTACACTAAGGAAGGTTTTATTGCTAAAAAACATGGTAGTGAGAGAAAACCTTGGGTGCAGAAACCTATGCCTTTTCCAAATAAGAAACATAAGTCAAAGGAGGAAGAACACTACAACAAGTTTTATGAGTGGATGAAACCTTTATTTTTGCAAATTCCTTTGACTGATGTTATTAAATTGCCTCCTTATTCAAAGTATATGAAGGATATTGTCTCTAATAAAAGGAAGATTCCTAACGAGGAGATTTCTACTTTGCTTGCTAATTATTCCTTCAATGGTAAGGTTCCAAAGAAACTTTGTGATCCAGGTATACCAACTATTCCTTGATTTATTAAGAATAATTATGTTAGAATTGCTTTATGTGATTTGGGAGTTGGAGTTAGTGTTATGCCTTTTTCTCTCTACAAGAGACTCGAGCTAGAAAAGTTGATACCAACTAATATATCTTTGCAAATGGCTGATAAGTCAACTAATATTCCTGTTGGTATATGTGAGGATGTTCCTGTTTAGGTGGATCATAATTGCTTGGTTTTAACTGATTTTTTTATGCTTGAAATACCTGAAGATGATAATATGTCTATTATTCTTGGGAGACCTTTTCTTAATACTGCAGGTGCTGTCATCAACTGTAATCAAGGAAAAGTAACATTTAATATTAATGACAAAGAGCATACTGTTTATTTCCCCAAGAAGGTTGCTAAGAGCTATTGTCTAAACTCCATTGAAAATATTAAGAGCATCAAGGTTGGAGAAATATATTGTCCCATTCCACAAGAAAGTTTTGAAACTATTATGATTGGGACCATTGCTATCATGTTTGAGGTAACATAATCACTTTGTGGAATGAAAAGTTTTGTTTCATATTAGATTGTTTTGGTAACAAGACCTGATCAACCTTGTTAACAAAATGATTTTAATGAACAAAATAATGTTTTCACTATGGTTATACTTGCTCACTTTTACTTTTCTCCTTCCTAGTCTTTGCCTTTTCGCTTGTTAGCTTTGGTTTTGCTAGTTTTTTGCTTGTTAGAGTGTCTTAGAACTTCTGTAGTTTTGGTTTTGGTTTGCTTTTGCTTCTTCTAAAAAATCTTTTCTACGAGAAAATCAATTTTCATACCCTGAAAATTGGCCAAAAATAAAGTTTCCCGAAAAATTCCAGAATATTCATATTAAATTTTTCCTCGAAAAAAGGGACAGAGGGACACCTAGAGTGGCCCAGGGGCCCCCCAGGCCATCACACCCCCTGGTGGCGCAGCCAGCCCTAGGGGCGCGCCTGGCATGGGTGGGACCCACCTGAGGCCCTCGAAGTTGTCTCCTCTTAGCCACCTTCTTTCTCTCTCCGGAAAAACACCGAAAAACTTTATCAAGCTCGAGTTCTTGCTGTTCTTGCTCCCGATTTTCGATCTCCTTCTCAGCCCATCTTTGCTGCTGATTTTTGGAGGGATTGCTCCTTGGTATGTGCCTCCTCCGCTTGTCCAATTAGATTTGTGATTGGTAGATTGTATCTTGAGTATTTTTCTGCTATAGGTGTCAGGTTGTGTGAGCTTGCATGCTTGTTCTATGCTTAGAGATTTCATTTTTATGCATGTTTAGCCCTCTAGCAAGTTCCTATAGCAGTTTCTCATCATTTACCTACTTGTAAATCACTTGGTTTGATTTTTGTCTAAAATTTTCAGAAAGGAAGATGAGTGCATACCCACTGAATCAATATGATTTGATGGTAACTGATCCAATGAAAGTCCATCGTGAGAAAGGAGTCTTCCCTTCCATTTATCCATGCCCTGAACTTATGAGAGCCGCGGGGATCTTCCAAGATTTCCAAACTATGATTATCAATGCAGGGTTGGAACACTTTGTTGAAGGGGAACCTTTTCAATATGTTAAGCTAACCATGGGTGTAGTGCAGGACTTCCGGTTTACTTGTTCTTCATCTAATCCCATGGTCCATTATAAAATCTACAATCTAGCTGTCGACCTGCCTTTTGCTGATTTCTGTGCAGCTATTAGAGTGCCCCATTGGGGATCTTGTGAGAAGATCAAGGAGATGCCTTAGTCACTTATGGATTTATATGCTGAAATTTGCCAAGGTTTCGACTTCTCAAAGGAAAGTGGTAAAATTCGGAACATTCAGTTCCCATCCATTAGATATTTTGGCTATTTCATTACCAAATGTGTTCTTGCTAGAAAGATTGCTAGAAAATTATCTTATTTTGATCTAGCTTTTATCTCAGCAGCTTTGAATAGGGATAGAAATTATAACTTGGGTGATTTGATAGCTTACCGTCTTACCACTAACCGCGAGAGGGGTGGAATTTGTGGAGGTCTCATTGCCTCTAGATTGCTAGCTTTCCATGGTTTAGAGCCTCACCATTCAGATTATCGGTTCCCAATAGAGAGGCTTGATCTTGATTCCATGGTTCAGCATAATTTTGTTTCTTCATGGGCTACTGTGAGAAGTTTGCCATTTGAGTTATCCTTTGCCAAGCGTGGTTAGAGAGGGGGTAGGACTGAGAAAGTATTTTATTTGCCTGCACCTGCTTTGTTTAATTTTGATAACAGGCAAGGATGGTCGCTCACAGAGGAGGAGTTTCACACATACGTGGCGGAGCTCTCCCAGCAAGAGGAGAATGTTGGAGAGGATGCCGAAGATGATTCGGTTCAGCCCTCCAACATGGGAGAGTCTTCATACCAGCAACCCTCCTATGATTGGGGCGCGTCTTCTTCTTCATCGCGAGGGCCTGATTTTGATCATTCCTACCCACTAGGTTGGGGTTACTATCCGCGCTATTGAGCCCCACTTAGGCCAAAAGCCTAAGCTTGGGGGAGGTATACCGACATCACACTCATCTATATATCATGTCTCATTGGTTCTTTGTATATCCATTGTTTCACTTTCTTTTTGGTTTTTGTTTTTGCTTTCCCAAAACACAAAAATACCAAAAATATTTTCGTTGTTTCTCTTTGTTTGTTTCTTTGCTTGTTATCTTTGGTTTGCTTTAAAAGAAAAAATCCAAAAATATTTTGCTTTGTTTGGTTTTGCTTTGTGTGCTTGCTTTAAAAATCGAAAACACCAAAAATATTTGTTGTTCTTCTTTGGTTTTGTGAGTTATTTGCATGGTTCAGCCGTCCTCAGTGGAGTTTGGTTTCATGTTATTATTCAAGTCACACAAGTGAAGGGCAATAATGAAGATTAAGACAACTTGAGGTGTGGTAAGAGGCTGGTAGCGAACTCTATTTGTTTTCATTTTTGTACATATACTCATCATGGTGAGCATGCTTAGTTTGTTCATGTAAGGTGTATGTTATTTATGGATGCTTAGTAGTTCTTGCTCTCTTATGATTAGCTCCAGCTTACTAATAGTTTGTAGCATGTCATATGAATGTTTGCTTGCATTGTCCTATTCATAACTTGGTATGATATTATGGTATCCTCCTCTGAATGTTTCATGTGAATCGACTTGGCATGTGCTCACGCATGCATATGACTAAACAATAGTCAGTAAGCCTCGATGATTTATTTTGCCTCAGAGTTCTTGTATCATTTTCATGCCATAATTAGTCCTGTTTTGTTGCAAGCATGATTATGACAGTTATTGCTCTCTTTTTTGTCGCTCCATCTCTATTGCTAGCCTTCACTTGCACTGAGTATGAGCTCTACTTGTGCATCCAACTCCCCAAAACCAATATTGCCAACAGTGTCCACCATACCTACCTATTATCATCATTTGCTATTCAGTGCATATTCATTATGCCTTGTTTTCTTCCAAATAAAATGTTTGACTGTTTTGAGAAAGTTAGTTAGTAAAGATCTCACGAACTTGATGGCACACTTTATTCCTTGCACTTAATAAACCTGAACCATTGTAACTGTCTATGAAAGTTATATGCTTGCAAATTATAGGTTGGGAGTTAGCAGAACCGTGCTGTCACGAGGAACGCTTTCAACACTTATGGATATATATGCAGTTGATATCATGATCTTTTGTTTGCGGATGTCGTATGTGTGAAATAAAAGGTGAGCTTGTGAGTTCATGGAGTTATATATATGTGTTAGAGAAACGCCTGGGCCGCTATCCTAAGCCATGCCTAATCATGGTGGAAACTTGCAGCATAACCATAATGATCAATCTATGAAGCATCCTCAATAAAAACCTATGCAAATAGCAAATAAAAAAATTACTGAGATGCTCATTGTCTGCTTGCCTTGTCATTTTGATTATGGGATAGCTCCTGTATCATGTGCAAGGGGTACCCCGTTGGCGGTTCTCTATGATATGCATGTATTTACAATGACAAGAACTTACAGGTAACTAAAGTTGAGTAGCATGAGGAGCAGCCCTCGTACTCAAGGGACATGGGATTTCTAGTTTATGGTCTGTCAAGCATATAACTCATATTGGACCTCACTTTCACCTTAACCATATAAAGATGCCTATGATAGGGGCAATGATAGCTCAAAGCTAATGAATACCTTACTTTAAGCATTCGGAAGCCTTTCAAACTTTTCAAAACCTTTTCACCTCCTTGTTGAGTCACCACCTGTTCTATGAGCACCTTCTTGAGAGCATAGTTGTCATTCTTAGTGTAATGTGCTTGTCACAAAACTTGGTTAACTATGTCATGACTTTGATGCTTCTATCTCTGATATCTTTACTTCTAGTCTTCACTTGAACTTCAGAGGTGCCTTGGCAATTATATTGTGCTCTTCAAACAAAGGCAAGCAAGATACCACTCTATCATACCTTATTATGAGCATTGCAATGTTGCTTATGTTTATGTTTCTTGCTACTTATTATCATTGAGTTGGAATATCTTCATAGCTTGCAATGACTATTGAGTAGACTTAGTTGAATACTCCTTATTATAAATTGTCTAAGTATCCACTCCTATGGTGAGAATATATACATCATATGAAGCAAATGTGTTCGTGAAAGTTCTTTTATCGCACTCAGTTTTCAACTGAATTGCTTGAGGACAAGCAATAAGCTCAGCTTAGGGGAGTTGATACGTCCAAAACGTATCTACTTTCCCAAAAACTTTTGCTATTGTTTCTCCTCTAAACTTGTGTGATTTGGATACAACGAACACGGACTGACGTTGTTTTCAAAAGAATTACCTTGGTGTCTAGTTTTGTGCAGAAAATCAACTATCAGGAAAAATCTTGGAAAATATGCCAAAAATCATATTTCACCAGAAGACTCATGGAGACAGAGTACGAGACGGAGGGGAGGCCTAAGGGGCCCACACCCCCTGCCGTGCGGGTGGGCCCAGGCCGCTCCTGGAGGGGGTCTGGCTGCCCCAGGACCCTCCTCGGCCTCCCTCTTCGCCTATAAGATGCCTCCTGACCTAAAAACCGGGGGGTTCAACGTTTTTCCAGAAAGAGTTCCGTTGCGTTGCCACCACCAGAAACCACGATTCGGAACCAGAAACTCCGTTCCGGCATCCTGCCGGGACAGGGAATTTGGAGAGGATCATCCCCACCATCATCACCAACGCTTCTCCATCAACCATCCATGTTTCCCTCATCTATGAGTGAGTAATCCCCCGCTGTAGTCTATGCGGATGGTAGGGATTGGATGAGTTCTATCATGTAATCGAATAAGATTGTTAGGCATGGTGCCCAATATCTCTATTAGTGCTATTTGACTTTGTTGCAACTTGTTGTGCTTAATGCTTGTCACTAGGGCCCGAGTGCCATGATATTAGATCTGAACTTATTATTGAATCATTATGATAGTATTGTTTGTGATCTTATCTGCAAGTTGTGTACACATATCATTGTCCGGATCCAAGGGCCCCGAAGTGACAGAAATTGGGACAACCTGAGGGGATGGCTGTGATGTGAGGATCACATGTGTTCACGAAGTTTTAATGCTTTGCTCCGGTGCTCTATTAAAAGGAGCACCTTAATTGCCAGTAGTTCCCTTGAGGCCCCGCTGCAACAGGCTGACAGGACAAAAGATGTTGTGAAAGTTCTCATTGCGAGCATGCATGACTATATATGGAGCACATGCCTATGATTGTTTAGTACTTGGATGCTTATTCTTATTTATCCGCAATTGCCCTAGATCTTGAAGTTACATGTTTAGACTCGTCCATGCAACACCCGTCCATCCATCCATATGCCTACCACGCTCATATCCTACTATTTGCAACTACTGTTACTATTGCTCTTGTTTTGCTGCTGCTGCATTGCTGTTGCTACTACCAAACTGTTGCTACTAATAAACTTCTGTGAGCAAGAACTATTTCCAAGTGCAGCTGAATTGACAACTCAGTTGTTAAGGCTTGCAAGTATTCTTTGGCTCCCCTTGTGTCAAATCAATAAATTGGAGGTCATCAGTAGCCGAATACTATAGGAGGTCAATGGAATGTGCCTCGGTCGGATCAAATCTTGCCGATTGTTTGGTGATAGCAAGAGAGAAAAAGAGAATTCAGGAGGTAGCAGCCTTAGCTCAGTCGGCACGGCTTAACATGCCGTCACTTACTAACCCACATGGAAGTGTGTCCTTTCAGCCCACTAAGGATACAAAGAAAATACAGATTGATGATCAATTCCCAGAGCGCACTATCACCATTGGTGCCGGTCTGAATGATAAATAGGAAAGCGAGCTTACCAACTTCCTCTGTGAGAATCGGGATATCTTTGCATGGTCTACGCAAGATCTGCAAGGAGTACATAGGGAGTTGGCTGAGCACTATTTGCATGTAAGGCCAGGAGCAAGGCCGGTGAAGCAACCTCTCTGCCGTTTCGCCGAAGACAGGAGAAAAATCATAGGGGATGAAATAGCTCGGCTCCTTGCAGCCGGGTTTATTATGGAAGTGCTTCACCCGGATTGGCTGTCTAATCTGGTGTTGGTTGAGAAAAAGAAGGATGATCTGAACGTAGCTGTCGTTTGGCGTATGTGCATTGATTACACGAACCTTAACAAGGTGTGTCCCAAAGATCCTTTCCCTTTGCATAGGATCGACCAGGTTATTGATTCAACCACGGGTTGTTAACTATTATCATTTGTAGACGCGTATTCTAGTTTCTACCAGATACCGTTAAACCCGGCTAATCAAACAAAAACTGTGTTTATCACCCCGTATGGGGCTTATTGCTATCGTACCATGCCATTCGGCCTGCACAGGGGCCACGTACCAAATGTGTATGCAAAAATGTTTACATGATCAGATTGGAAAAAATGTCAAAGTATATGTTGATGATGTGGTGATAAAAACCAAATAGAGCCATACGCTCCTGGAAGATATCCGGCAGACATTCGTGAATCTAAGAAGATTCTGAATGAAGCGTAACCCAGAAAAATGTACCTTTGGTGTACCAGCCGAAAATTACTCGGTTTCCTCGTATCTAGCCGAGGCATAGAGGCAAATCCGGATAAAATTCGGGCAGTAGAAAGGATGGAACTACCGATGTGTCTTAATGATGTAGGAAAATTTACCGGATGCCTCGTGTCTTTAAGTCAGTTTATGAGTCGGCTAGATGAGAAAGCATTACATTTGTATCAGTTGATGAAAAAATTTGAAAAATTTACCTAGACACCTCAGTCCGATAATGCCTTCCATGAGTTAAAAAAGATGTTAGCCATAGCGCCAATTTTAGCCTAGCCGCTATCAAAAGAGCCTATGTTTCTCTATGTAGCAGCAACAAACCGAGTCGTAAGCGTTGTGATAGTGGTCAAGCGTGATGAGGAAGGTAAGTCGGTACAATGGCCAATTTATTACCTAAGCGAGGTACTGTCAGCCTCGAAGCAAAATTATCCACATTACCAAAAAATGTCCTATGGAGTGTATATGTCCGCTAAAAATCTGAAGCATTATTTTGAATAACACCCCATCAAGGTGATTTGTGAGGCACCAATAGCCGAGATAATGAGCAATAAAGATGCAAGCGGTTGAATAACAAAATGGGAAATTGAGTTATCCCCCTATCCTCCGCAATTTGATAGACGACATGCAATCAAATCTCAGGCAGTGGCCAACTTTTTTGTCGATTGGGCCGAAATGCAATATGAACCCACGCTGCCTGATCCGAATTATTGGACGATGCATTTTGATGGATCCAAACTATGAAATGGGTTAGGAGAAGGGATAGTATTAACCTCTCCAAAGAAAGATCAACTGAAGTATGTGTTACAAATAAACTTTACTGCATCAAACAATATAGTCGAGTACGAGGCACTCATCCATGGCCTAAAATGGCGAAATAAATTGGCAAACATCGGATCTTATGCTTCGGTGATTCGGATCTCGTAGTCCAGCAAGTATCAGACAATTGGGATGCATTGGATGCAAACATGGCCTTATACAGATTTCATGTACAAAAGGTTAGTGGTTATTTCGATGGATGCGAATTTCATCATATACCTCGGGCAGAAAACGACGTTGCAGATACCTTGTCAAAGCTCGGATCGACCAGACAATCGATTCCACCGGGTATCGCCTTAGAGGACCTAAGAAAGCCATCAATCATACCTTCCCTAGAGTCTAATCAATCCGTCTCTCGTCATATCAAAGATCCGAGTTTACCCCGATGGAAATTGATAAGAGAAATGAGCCGAATAACCCCGGGACTGATTCGGTAAACCCGGGGACTGACTCGGGGAACCCGGGGACTAATTGGGGAGATTCAGCAGAAATCATGTTGAGTGAAGTGATCGAAATTGATGAAATAGTTACCCTGGCGCACGAAGTGCCGGAATGGGCACAACCAATATTTCTATTCCTCAAAGATGAGATCCTACCGAATGATGAGGTCCTTGCTAGGAAAACAGTAAGAAGGGAAAAGGCTTACACGATAATAAATAGGGAGTTATATAAAAGAAGTGTAACAAATGCACTACAAAGATGTGTTAGCCCGACAAAAGGATAAGAAATCCTTTTAGAAATACATCAAGGGGAATGTGGGCATCATGCTTCATCCAAAGCCCTTGTGGCCAAGGCATTCTGACACGGATTCTATTGGCAAAGTGTGCTAAAGGAAGCAAAATAATTGGTAGCAAAATGCAATGGTTGCCAGAGATATGCCAGCAAAATACATATGCCTTCTTCCGAGTTAAAAAAAATACCCATCACTTGGCCATTTTCTGTATGGTGCGTAGATATGGTAGGTCCGTTTAAGCTGGCTCGTGGAAGCATGACTCACATTTTAGTCATGGTGGACAAGTTCACGAAATGGATAGAGGTAGAGCCAATAAGAAAATGTGATGGGCCCATAGCGGTGAAATTCGTTAAAGATATCATTCTAAGATATGGATATCCACACAGTGTCACTACAAATAATGGCACAAATTTCGCCGAGGGAGTCTTTGCTCGATTCTGCTGAGATAAGCGCATAAGGCTCGATGTTGCATCAGTAGCACATCCAACGTCAAATGGACAAGTGGAAAGGTCAAACGGACTTGTATTGTCCGGAATAAAACCTCGGCTCATAGAGGCACTCCAAAGGTTAGCAGGTTGTTGGATTGAAGAACTCCTAGCCGTGCTATGGAGTTTAAGAACCACCCCGAATAGATCAACGAGATACACTCCATTCTTTCTTGTATATGGGGCAGAAGTTGTGCTACCAGCCGACATAGTGCACGACTCGCCTAGAATCACCCAATACACAAACGCCGAGGTAAATGAAGTATCTCGACAAGACGATGTCGACTTATTAGAAGAAGCAAGAATTGGCATTGTCTAGATACACTATTTATCAACAAGATCTCAGACGCTACCATAGCAAGAAAGTAAACCCCCCGAGTCTTTAAGGAGGGAGATCTCGTGCTTTGGCTCGTGCAACGCATAGCCGGCATGCATAAGTTGTCACCTCCATGGGAGGGCCCATTCATCATGAGCAAAGCACTGCATAATGATGCATACTATCTTATAGATGCTCAAGCACCAGAGAAAAATAAGGCGGACAAATCCAGAGACGAATCAAAAAGACCATGGAATGTAGCTTTACTTCATCCATTCTACACTTAGAGGAAGTGTATTGTATCTCGTACTATCGTATGTCATCTTTGTATGTCGGAAATGAATAAATGAATGAAACCTCGGCAACTCGAGCACTAACTCGGGGACTACCCCATGTTATTTGTCCTTATGTTATATATTTGATATGTCGGAAATGAATCAATGAATGAAACCTCGGCAACTCGAGCAGTGACTCAGGGACTGCCCCATGTTATTTGTCCTTATGTTATATATCCAATATGTCGGCCTGCTTATATGTTCAATACCAAATCCGAGTTAGTAATGTGTTGACGCCAAAGGCCAAATCTCTGACTTATTATTGTCTAGAAAAGGACTTCACGATAAGCGAGATAAGTGCCAGCAGAAAATCAAACACGTGAAAAACGACTAAGAAATGAATCATGCGCGAGCCGACTCATGTTTTACTATCTTTTTTATGATTGTTGTAGTATATAGACCCAACCGCTCATCTTCAAACATCACTCTTAATCTCTAAAACACGAATAGTCAGATCTATTCATTTCAAACCCACCAATTAAAAATCGTAAATAGTGATTACACGCCAAGTAATTAACTTAGAACAGTAGCAACTTGGTGTTAACCACAACATCTGAAGAAATCCAAAGTTATACAGACCACATAGAACCAAAAGGACCAAATTTTCTTAAACAGCATACGTCCGGCATACCGGGGACTTAGCGAATAAGAAGTTTCTCAGCTCAAGTGTTGGTTACAGACGGATCATGGGTAGACGACGAAACAGTAGAAACAGGAGCAAGGGTTTCCAAAGTAGTGGACTTAGTTGCCACCGGAGGAACTTCGGTTTAGGCAGGAGCAACGACTTCAGGAGCAAGGTTCTCTGAAATAGGCACCTCGGTTATCATCAGAGGAGCTTTGACCTCAGAAGAACGAACATTTTCCGAAGTAACCTGGACCTCTCCGAAAGTTACCTCGGCATCGACAGAAGCTACCACAGTGTCCCGAACGGTGGCTGCCTGGCACGAGACCTTGCCCTGAGCTTGTGAAGCTTCGGTCCCCTTGGAGGAAGATCGGCCCTCAGCCTCTTGGTCCGAGTCATCTCCCGCTTGATCAGAACTTCCAGATTCCTCACAAATATCCTCTTTATCACTAGAATTTTCCTTGGATTCATCATCTTCTGATCCCGCAACATTCTCGTCGACATCATCTTGAAGGAAGCTTGGCCTTTCATGCCATTGATGCACGTCGGCATACTCCATGAATTGATAAGCACGGGCTTGCCATCGGGCGATATAGTCCGGATCAGTGATCCAAGTGGAGCCGCTGCGCAAATTCATCAAGATGTCAAGAGAGATGTTCTCATGACATGACAAAACAACTGTGAGCGCCATATCAGCCCCGACTCGCCATGCGGATGCCCTCCAAAGATTCAGCTGGGTTTGGCAGCCCATCAGCTTATCAGCAAGAACTTTGACCTTGGTGATATCCGGCTTATTCGGCCAGAGTACATGGAATACTCGAATGGCAGCATCCACTAGATCCTTTCCCATAACCTTCATGGGCTTGATGGCAGCAACAACAGCAATTAAGAAATCTTCCATGGAATACTCCTGATTCGGCTCATTGGGGACACCACAACAAGCACGGGCATCAACCACAGCTTTACAGCTCATAGAGTTAGACTACGGAAAATAATCTATGATACAAAGCATAACATAAGTCAATACAAATAATCAAGGATAATTCGGTTACTAGTCACAAGATAAAAAAGAGAACTTACAATGGATATATCGCAGTATTTTCTGAAGGTCGCTAGCCGATTGAACTCTTTTCTTTTGAAACCGAATGATGTCATCGGTCATGGACTTGTTCGATGACTCGGCTGCGTCGAGAAGCTCCTTATTTTTCAGGAGCTGGAGAGTTAGCAGATTTTTCTCGTCGGAGAATTCTTGGTCAACCTTCTCCAACTCGGATTTATGCGCCAGTTTCAAGGAGCAAACCTCGGCACGAAGCCGGGCTATCTCATCGTGTTTTTCCATTAGCTGCACCGAATGAGTTCCGACTTGTTCTAAAAAATACAGCATCATATCAGGCATAGATATGCACTCTTGATGTGATGATGCAGAGCTTTGTAATTCAGCTGAGCCGAGGGAACGGTACTATAAGATACTCGACAAAAAATCGGAAGAGGAGGGAAACAAGTAAAAGAGGATGGACGACTCACCTTCGAGACTAGAAATTTTCTTATTTAGCACGGTATTTTGAGTATCAACGTTGGCTAAATAAAGATGAATAAGAAGTCGGTTGAGAACCAGAAACTTCAACAAAAAATTTCAGCCTACACAGCGAATAACTTACCTGTTTTCTTCAGAATAGGAACCATCTTCTCATACTTGACATGTAGCTTCCTGAGAGAAAAGAGCAGTTTCTGGAATTCGGCGGTGCGTCGGTTGTGGGCAACCTGAAATAATAGAGCGTTATATGGAAGAAAATACTCAAAGCTAAACCTAAAAAAGATTCGAATCAAATAAAATTTGACTCGGATCTTGGTGGCTGGATATTTAAAGCCAAACATAAAAGACCCGAATCAAATAAAATTTGACTCAGATCTAGGTGGCTGGATATTTAAAGCTAAACCCAAAAGATCCGAATCAAATAAAATTTGACTCGAACTAGGTGGCTAGATATTTAAAGCTAAACCTAAAATATCCGAATCAAATAAAATTAGACTCAAATCTAGGTGGCTGGATATTTAAAGCTAAAACCTAAAAGATCCGAACCAAATAAAATTTGACTCAAATCTAGGTGGCTGGATATTTAAAGCTAAACCTAAAAAAGATTCGAATCAAATAAAATTTGACTCGGATCTAGGTGGCTGGATATTTAAAGCCAAACCTAAAAGACCCGAATCAAATAAATTTGACTCAGATCTAGGTGGCTGGATATTTAAACTAAACCTAAAAGATCCGAACCAAATAAAATTTGACTCGAATCTAGGTGGCTGGATATTTAAAGCTAAACCTAAAAGATTCGAATCAAGTAAAACTTGACTCGGATCTAGGTGATTAGATATTTAAAGTTAAACCTAAAAGATCCGAATCAAGTAAAACTTGACCCGGATCTAAGTGGCTGGATATTTGAAGTTAAAACCTCAAAGATCCCAATCAAATAAAAATTGACCCGGATCTAAGTGGCTGGATATTTGAACTTAAAACTTCAAGATCTGAATCAAGTAAAACTTGACTTGGATCTAAGTAGCCGAATATTTGAAACTGAAACTAAGAAATAAGGAAAATTGTCTAAAAATGCGTATGAGTTGCTATATGCGTAAGTAACAATGCTTTACAGTAAAAACTTCCATCCGAACGACAAAGTCATTCGGTCGAAAGATCGGGACTAGTGGATATATAGTATATTGTGCGCAGAAAATAAAGCATATACTGAAGCACGTACCTCGTTCATTTTGTCACTCTCAAGAACAACTTTAGCGGCCAAATGCAAACGGCTGCTAATGTCGGATAGCTAGAAAGGCTGATTACTCGGATTACCCTTGATCTGGTCAGCTTTGTTCCAGTTATTGACATATTCTACCAAAGATCCAAGACTCCCGCCACTCTCTGTGCGTGTTAGCACTAAGCCTTTGGCCTCTCGCGCTTGATGGGCATCTACCTTGGCCGCCGGGCTCTTATGAAGAACAATTTGTGTACCGGTAGCGGGGGCAGACCCAGATTTAGAGATAGATGCTCCCTTATGAAGCATGTCAGCAACACTCGGTTGAACGGAGCTCGACTTAGCTTTTTGGGCCGTCTTTGGTTTGGTAGTTGTATCCTTCTTGGCCTTAATGGAAGCCTCAGTAGCAGATCGAGATTGGGCGGGCTAAGCTAAACTTGGAGCACTTTGTTGGAGATATGCCCTAGAGGCAATAATAAATGTGGTTATTATTATATCTTTGTGTTTATGATAAATGTTTACATTCATGCTATAATAGTATTAACAAGGAAACATTGATACTTGTGTGATTTGTAAACTTAATTTGAAGTCCCTAGTATAGCCTCTATACATCACTAGCTTGTTGGTTGATAAATGATTGTGGTTTCCCTATCATGAACATTGAGATGTTATCAACAACAAGATCATATCGTTAGGAGAATGATATGGTGGACATACTCCTATAGATAAGCATAGCATAAAGATCAAGTCATTTTAATAGTTCAATTGCTATATGCTTTCTGATACATAGTAACCTAATTCCTTCGACCATGAGATCATGCATATCACCTTTACCGGATGGATGCTTTGATGACATCAAACACCACACCGTAACTGGGTGGCTATAAAGGTGGCCTTGAGTGTTCGAAAAGTATTGGTTGAGACACATGGATCAAGAGTGGGATTTGTCCATCCATATGACGGATAGATATACTCTGGGCCCTCTCGGTGGAATGTCATCCAATTAGCTTGAAAGCATGTGACTGGCTCACAAGGGATCACATATCACGGGAACGAGAAAAGAGTACTTATCGGTAACGAGGTTGAACTAGGTATGCAGAGATACCGACGATCATAACCTCGGATAAGTAAACTATCGTGAGACAAAGGGAAATTGGTATTGTATGTAAGTGGTTCATTCGATCGCCAAGTAATCGTAGAAATATGTGGGAGCCATATGAATTTCCAGATTCCTCTATTGGTTATTGTTCGGAGAAGTGTCTCGATCATGTCCGCATAATTCACGAACCGTAGGGAGACACACTTAAGGATTCGACGTTGTTTGAGTAGTTATGGTAGTATGAGAAAGAGACCGAATGTTGTTCGGAGTTTCGGATGGGATCCGGGATATCACGAGGTGATCCGGAATGGTCCGGAGAATAAGATTCATATAAGGAAAGTCCCGTTTCGGAGTTCGGGAATGATTCCGGTGTTTTCATCGGGAATGTTCTAGAAGGTTCCGGAATGTCCGGCACTCCGGAGGGGAAGGGGTACATGAATGTGTCATTGCAAGTTGGAATGGTTGCATCATGTACTAAGTGTCCTCGCTGTTCCAAATAAAGGATTAAATTGAATCCTAGTTTGAAAAGTCAAATAGCTAGTTTGAAAAGTCAAACGGCTAAAATTGGAAAGAGGAAAAGAGGAGGAAAGGGGAAACCAAGTTGGGGAGGGAATCCCTCCTCCAACCGACGGCGCCCCCTCCAAGCCGAGTTGGGGAGGGACTCCCCTCCATCCCCTTGGCCGCCGGCCCCTCCACCTATATAAGGAGGGGCAGGGCTCCCTCCTCCAGAGACACAAGTCCCTCACCTCAAACCCTAGAAGCTGCAGCCCTCCATAGCCGCTGCCACCCCCAAGGGTTTTGCCCTAGCCGCCGACTTGGGGTCCTCGGAACCCTAGCCGCCGGCTCTAGCCCCTCCTCCTTGGTGTGTCTAAATCCTAGATCGCCGAGGATCTCTCTCATACTCCACCATACTCGCTCCGGCTTAAGGCGAAGCCCTGCGAGATCTCCCCTCTACTTCCGGTACCACGCCGTTGTGCTGCCGGAATCACGAGGAGAGTACTACAACCTCCGCTGCCTGCTGGAACAAGGGAGAGGAAGGTCTTCGTCGAGTACCGAACGTGTGACCGACTGCGGGAGCGCTGCCGGAACGCAGCGCCGGAAGGATCCTCTACGCGATCTTGAGATAGGGAAGAGTACGACTACATCACCCACGAGAATCCGCTCTCGTTAAACACTTTGGAATCTTCGAGGGTAAGTTATTCCATCGACTCGTTGCTACAATCTAGTAGATAGATCTTGGCTTGTTTGTTTGTATGCGATAGAAATTTTTTGTTTTCCATGCTACGAAACCCTACAGTGGTATCAGAGCCGTGTCTATATGTAGATCTGTTGCACGAGTAGAACACAATGGTCATTGTGGGCATTGATGCTTTTATTGTCAATTGCTTCTTGTGTACTTTGCATCTTGCGGTATGTTGGGATGAAGCGGCCCGGGCTAACCTTACATGACATCGTTCATGAGACTTGCTCCACACTTGACATGCAACTTGTATTGCATAAGTGGCTTTGCGGGTGCATGTTTCTCCTAGCATAGTTAAGATCCAATTTACAATGGGTGATTAACAATACTAGTATCAATGTTGTGGTTCATGTTCGTAAGTTAGAACGACACTTATCGAAAGCCCCAAAACCACGTAAAATATGCAAAGAAAGTAGAGGCGTCTAACTTTGTTTTGCAGGGGTGTGCAGTGATATGATATGGCCATGATTGTGTTTATATTTGATGTATGCAATGTTCCTTATTGTAAGTTGGCAACCGGCAGGAGCCATATGGTTGTCTTTAATTTATGTTAAGACCCGCGTGTCTATTCAAAGTAGTTGTAATAGTTGAAGCCGGTGGACGACAACCATGGAGAAGCGTCATTGACCTTGATGCAATGCCGGTGATGATGGAGATCATGTTCGTGCTTGAAGATGGAGATCGGAAGCACAAAGAAGAAAGGCCATATCATATCATATATTATGAATTGCATGTGATGTTAATCCTTTATGCATCTTGTATTGCTTAGTAGACGACGGTAGCATTATAAGATGATCCCTCATGCACATGAATTTCAAGTCATAAAGTGTTCACCCTTAGTTAGCACCGTTGCTAAAGCTTGTTGTTTCGAAGCACCACGTGATGATCGGGTGTGTTAAATTCTGCAAGTGTATACAACGTGAGCAAGCCAGATTTGCTGATGCGGAAACTAAGGTTTGATCTTGACGAGCCTAGCATGTACAGACATGGTCTCGGAACACGGATCACCGAAAGGTAAAGCATGAATCATATAGTAGATATGATGAACATGACGATTGTTCGCCATTGAAACTATATCAACTCTCGTGATGATCGGTGTTGATGTAGTGGATTTGGTTCGTGTGATCACTAAAACAATGTGAGGGATGTTGTTTTGAGTGGGAGTTCACCTAGATTAACTTTATTATTAATTTGAACTCAATTTGTCATAAACTTAGTCTAAACTATTGCAAATATGTTGTAGATCAATGGCAGCCCCTACCATCAACTTTAATGCGTTCCTAGAGAAAGAAAAGTTAAAAAACAATGGAAGCAACTTCGCGGATTGGTTCCGCAATTTGAGGATTGTCCTCACAGCTGGTAATTTGACCTATGTGCTGGATGCACCGCTAGGTGACCCACCTGCAGCTGATGCTTCTGATGAAGTAAAGAATGTTTACCTCGCTCGGAAGAATCAGTACTCCATAGTTCAGTGTGCTATCTTGTATGGTTTGGAATCGGAGCTTCAGAAAAGGTTTGAGAATTCAGACCCATATGATATTGTCGAGGATCTCAAATTGATCTTTGAGACTCATGCGGCAATTGAAAGTTATGAGGCTTCTGAAAAGTTCTTTAACTGCAAGATGGAAGAGGGCAGCTCCGTCAGTGAGCATGTGCTTAAGATGTCTGGGCACGCAAACAAACTTCAAAGCTTGGGTATAGTGATTCCTAATGCTTTGGGGATTTACCGTGTCCTCCAATCACTATCACCAAGTTACAAGAACTTTGTGATGAACTACAACATGTAGAACATGAACAAGCAGTTGCCAGAACTGTTTGCTATGTTAAAGTCTGCAGAAGTGGAGATCAAGAAAGAGCACCAAGTGTTGTTGGTCAATAAGACCACCAAATTCAAGAAAGGCAAGTCTAAGCAGAAGGGACACTTCAAGAAGGGTGGTAAGAAAGTTACCACGCCGGCGAAGAAAACCAAGGCTGGACCTAAGCCTGAAACTGAGTGTTTTTACTGCAAGGGAGAAGGTCACTGGAAGCGGAATTGCCCAAAGTACTTGGCGGATCTAAAGAACGGCAACATCAAGAAGAAAGGTATATCTGATATACATTTTATTGATGTGTATCTCACTAGTACTCGTAGTAGTACCTGGGTATTTGATACTGGTTCGGTTGCTCATATTTGTAACTCGAAACAGGTGCTGCAGAATAAACGGAAGCTAGCGAAGAACGAGGTGACGATGCGCGTGGGAAACGGATCAAAGGTTGATGTGATCGCGGTCGGCACGCTACCCCTTCATCTACCATCGGGATTAGTTTTATACTTAAATAATTGTTATTTGGTGCCTGCGTTGAGCATGAACATTATATCGGGATCTTGTTTATTGCGAGACGGTTACTTGTTTAAGTCCGAGAATAATGGTTGTTCGATTTATATGAGTAATATGTTTTATGCACATGCACCTTTGATAGATGGTCTATTCTTATTGAATCTCGATAGTGGAAATACACATATCAACAACATTGACGCTAAACGTTTGAAATCAAGCGGTAATTCGACCTATATGTGGCACTGTCGTCTTGGTCACATTGGAGTGAAACGTATGAAGAAACTCCATTCCGATGGACTTCTTGAATCACTTGATTTTGAATCACTTGAAAGATGCGAAGCATGTCTGATGGGAAAAATGACTAAGACTCCATTTTCTGGTATGATGGAGCGAGCTACAGACTTATTGGAAATCATACATACCGATGTGTGTGGCCCGATGAGTGTAGCATCGCGCAGTGGTTATCGTTATGTTCTTACCTTCACAGATGACTTGAGTAGATATGGGTATATCTATTTCATGAAACATAAGTCCGAAACTTTCGAGAAGTTTAAGGAGTTTCAAAGTGAGGTAGAGAATCAACGTAACAAGAAGATTAAATTTCTGCGTTCTGATCGTGGAGGTGAATATCTAAGTTACGAGTTTGGCGAGCATTTGAAGAAATGCGGAATACTTTCACAATTGACACCGCCGGAAACACCACAGCGTAATGGTGTGTCCGAACGTCGTAATCGAACTCTCTTAGATATGGTTCGTTCTATGATGTCACTTACAGATTTACCGCTATCATTTTGGGGTTATGCATTAGAAACAGCCGCATTCACTTTAAATAGGGCACCATCTAAATCCGTTGAAACGACACCGTATGAATTATGGTTTGGGAAGAAACCTAAATTGTCGTTCCTTAAAGTTTGGGGTTGCGAAGCCTATGTAAAGAAGTTACAGCCGGACAAGCTTGAACCCAAAGCGGAAAAATGCGTCTTCATAGGATACCCGAAGGAAACTATTGGGTATACCTTCTATCATAGATCCGAAGGCAAAATCTTCGTTGCCAAGAATGGATCCTTTCTAGAGAAGGAATTTCTCTCGAAAGAAGTGACTGGAAGGAAAGTAGAACTCGACGAGGTTGTCGAACCTTCTCTCGAAATTGCGAGTAGCGCAGCACCGGAAGAAGTTCCTGTGGTGACTGCACCAATAAGAGAGGAAGCTAATGATGGTGATCATGAAACTTCGGTTGAAGTTGCTACAGAGCCTCGGAGGTCAACGAGAACTCGTACCACTCCAGATTGGTATGATCCCGTTATGAGTGTCATGTTGGTGGATAACACCGATGACCCCGAGACATATGAGGAAGCAATGATGAGCCCAGATTCCAATAAATGGAAAGAAGCCATGAAATCCGAGATTGGATCCATGTACGAAAACCAAGTATGGACTTTGGTGGACTTACCGGATGGCCGGAAGGCTGTCGAGAACAAATGGATCTTCAAGAAGAAAACATATGCTGATGGTAATGTTACTGTCTATAAAGCTCGACTTGTCGCAAAAGGGTTTCGACAAATTCAAGGAGTTGACTACGATGAGACTTTCTCACCAGTAGCGAAGCTAAAGTCTGTGAGGATTATGTTAGCAATCGCTGCATATTATGATTATGAGATATGGCAGATGGATGTCAAAACAGCATTCCTCAATGGAGACATTGATGAAGAGTTGTATATGATGCAACCCAAAGGTTTTGTCGATCCTAAAGATGCTAACAAGGTATGCAAACTTCAACGGTCCATCTATGGATTGAAGCAAGCATCCCGAAGTTGGAATCAACGTTTTGATAAGGTGATCAAAAGTTTTGGTTTTATACAAACTTATGGAGAAGCTTGTATTTACAAGAAAGTGAGTGGGAGCTCTGTAGCATTCTTAATACTATATGTGGATGACATATTGTTGATTGGGAATGATGTAGACCTTCTTAATAGTGTCAAGGAATATTTGAATAATAGTTTTTCAATGAAGGATCTTGGCGAAGCAGCTTACATATTAGGCATAAAGATTTATAGATATAGATCGAAACGCCAAATATCATTGTCACAGAGTACATATTTGGACAAAGTTCTAAAGAGGTTTGGAATGGAAGATAGCAAGAAAGGGTTCTTGCCCATGTTGCCCAATACGACCTTGAGTAAAACTCAAAGTCCGACATTGGCAGAAGATAGAGAAAGGATGAGTAAGACTCCCTATGCCTCAGCCATAGGATCTCTAATGTATGCCATGCTATGTACTAGACCCGACATTGCATATGCTGTTAGTTTAACTAGCAGATATCAAAGTGATCCAGGAGTGGATCATTGGACAGCGGTCAAAAACATCCTTAAGTACTTGAGAAGAACTAAGGATATGGTTCTTTCTTATAGAGGTGATGAACAACTCGTTGTTAATGGTTACACCGATGCTAGTTGGAACACCGATCCGGATGATTCTAAATCACAATCTGGATACGTATTTATTTTGAATGGTGCGGCAGTTAGCTGGAGGAGTGCAAATCAAAGCGTTGTGGCGAGATCTTCAACTGAATCGGAATACATGGCTGCTTCAGAGGCTTCACAAGAAGCGATATGGATGAAAGAGTTCATTACAGAGCTGGGTGTGGTTCCTAGTGCGCTGGACCCAATGTCTATCTACTGTGATAACATGGGCGCCATAGTCAATGCGCAAGAACCAAGGTCACACAAGAAGCTGAAGCATATCAAGCTACGTTTTCACGCTATTCGAGAACATATTCAAGATGGGGATATAAAGATTTGCAAAGTACACACAGATCTGAATGTGGCGGATCCGTTGACTAAACCTCTCCCGAGGGCAAAACATAACCAGCACCAAACTGCCATGGGTGTTCGGTATATTACCATGTAATCTAGATTAGATGACTCTAGTGCAAGTGGGAGACTGTTGGAGATATGCCCTAGAGGCAATAATAAATGTGGTTACAATTATATCTTTGTGTTTATGATAAATGTTTACATTCATGCTATAATAGTATTAACAAGGAAACATTGATACTTGTGTGATTTGTAAACTTAATTTGAAGTCCCTAGTATAGCCTCTATACATCACTAGCTTGTTGGTTGATAAATGATTGTGGTTTCCCTATCATGAACATTGAGATGTTATCAACAACAAGATCATATCGTTAGGAGAATGATATGGTGGACATACTCCTATAGATAAGCGTAGCATAAAGATCAAGTCATTTTAATAGTTTAATTGCTATATGCTTTCTGATACATAGTAACCTAATTCCTTCGACCATGAGATCATGCATATCACCTTTACCGGATGGATGCTTTGATGACATCAAACACCACACCGTAACTGGGTGGCTATAAAGGTGGCATTGAGTGTTCGGAAAGTATTGGTTGAGACACATGGATCAAGAGTGGGATTTGTCCATCCATATGACAGATAGATATACTCTGGGCCCTCTCGGTGGAATGTCATCCAATTAGCTTGCAAGCATGTGACTGGCTCACAAGGGATCACATATCACGGGAACGAGAAAAGAGTACTTATCGGTAACGAGGTTGAACTAGGTATGCAGAGATACCGACGATCATAACCTCGGATAAGTAAACTATCGTGAGACAAAGGGAAATTGGTATCATATGTAAGTGGTTCATTCGATCGCAAAGTAATCATAGAAATATGTGGGAGCCATATGAATTTCCAGATTCCTCTATTGGTTATTGTTCGTAGAAGTGTCTCGATCATGTCCGCATAATTCACGAACCGTAGGGAGACACACTTAAGGATTCGACGTTGTTTGAGTAGTTATGGTAGTATGAGAAAGAGACCGAATGTTGTTCAGAGTCTCGTATGGGATCCGGGATATCACGAGGTGATCCGGAATGGTCCGGAGAATAAGATTCATATAAGGAAAGTCCCGTTTAGGAGTTCGGGAATGATTCCGGTGTTTTCATCGGGAATGTTCTAGAAGGTTCCGGAATGTCCGGCACTCCGGAGGGGAAGGGGTACATGAATGTGTCATTGCAAGTTGGAATGATTGCATCATGTACTAAGTGTCCTCGCTGTTCCAAATAAAGGATTAAATTGAATCCTAGTTTGAAAAGTCAAATAGCTAGTTTGAAAAGTCAAACGGCTAAAATTGGAAAGAGGAAAAGAGGAGGAAAGGGGAAACCGAGTTGGGGAGGGAATCCCTCCTCCAACCGGCGGTGCCCCCTCCAAGCCGAGTTGGGGAGGGACTCCCCTCCCTCCCCTTGGTCGCCGGCCCCTCCACCTATATAAGGAGGGGCAGGGCTCCCTCCTCTAGAGACACAAGTCCCTCACCTCAAACCCTAGAAGCTACAGCCCTCCATAGCCGCCGCCACCCCCTAGGGTTTTGCCCTAGCCGCCGACTTGGTGTCCCCGGAACCCTAGCCGCCGGCTCTAGCCCCTCCTCCTTGGTGTGTCTAAACCCTAGATCGCCGAGGAGCTCTCTCATACTCCACCATACTCGCTCCGGCTTAAGGCGAAGCCCTGCGAGATCTCCCCTCTACTTCCGGTACCACGCCGTTGTTCTGCCGGAATCACGAGGAGAGTGCTACAACCTCCGCTGCCTGCTGGAACAAGGGAGAGGAAGGTCTTCGTCGAGTACCAAACGTGTGACCGACTGCGGGAGCGCTGCCGAAACGCAGCGCCGGAAGGATCGTCTACGCGATCTTGAGATCGGGAAGAGTACGACTACATCACCCACGAGAATCCGCTCTCGTTAAACACTTTGGAATCTTCGAGGGTAAGTTATTCCATCGACTCGTTGCTACAATCTAGTAGATAGATCTTGGCTTGTTTGTTTGTATGCGATAGGAAATTTTTGTTTTCCATGCTACGAAACCCTACACACTGGTCTACAAAGCCGAGGCAACAACACCTGGAGCAGGAGCCGAGAGAATAGCAACCTCGGCAGGAGTTGCCTTGGCGGGAGAAATCTTGGAGACATCGGTGGTAGGTGCCGGAACATTCGATTGATCCGGCATAGCAACGTCAACACCTTGATCAGGTGCAACCTTAACCCCCTCTAGCCTAGGTGGACTATTAGTCGGCATTAGAGGAGGATCGTCGCGAGCAGGACTCAGGACCTGGACATTATCTTGCGGAGGTGGCGAGGATGGCCGAGTAACCTGAGAGGTCATATTCGGGCCACTAGGATTGGAAGAAAGTGGGGCCCTGATGAGATAAAAAAATAACAAAATCATAAACAAAAAGAGAGAAACAAGAAATACTAATTTAGTCCGAGTAAACTGACTTACGCGGAAACCCCAGGCATGACTTTCCGCTTCGGATGCTTCTAGGAGGACTTCTTGATTCGTTTCTTGGGAGTTGCTTCGGAGGGATCGTTCAAAGCATCACGTTTCTTTGACGGAGGAGGAGCTTCGGTGGCAAGGGGCTCGGCCTCGTGCACCTGGCCAGCCGGGTTATCTAGGAAAGAATGAGCCAGGAATGCGTAAGAGATTGGCACCGCAGCAACTACCTAGAAAATTTGGATGTCGTCCGAGTCACCTTTGTCGGCACGGGTAGAAGCTTTTCCCCGAGTACGAGTAGGAGCAGCTTCGGGTTTTGTGATAAACTCCTCCAAATCTGGTTCCCCATTGTCCGGGGTACCACGATCGTCGCTCCAAGGGAGAGCGAGCACCTGATGATGCTCGACGTGGCACTTTGTTGGTAACCCCAAGCATAGGGTGTGAAGAGAAAGCATCAATTTTCCCTCAGTTGAGACCGAGGTTATCGAACCAGAAGGAGGAAGGAAACGTCACACAGGTGTTGCAAGCAACGCGGAGACCTGCACAACACAAACTCAAGACTTTGCCCCAACGAATCAATGAGGTTGTCAAGCTCACCGGTTTGCTATAACAAAGGATTTAACGTATGGTGTGGAAGGTAATGGTTTTTAGCAAGTAAACAAGTAACAACGAAAGATGTATCAATGGTAAAGATTGGACCGGGGTCCATAGTTCACTAGAGGTGATCTCCTTAGATAAACAACATGGCATGAAGGGTAAACAAATTACAGCAGGGCAATTGACAGGAACTGAGCAAGGCATAACAATACAATTACTAGTCAGAAAGATCCTATGAGATTCGATTGGACAATACAACAAGATACATAGACCGCCATCCAACTGCATCTATGACTAGAAGTCCACCTTCAGGTTATCATCCGAACCCCCTCCAGTATTAAGTTGCAAGCAATAGACAACTACTTTAAACAAAGTGTGTAAGGTAAACAGTCCACATGTTCCATGAACAAGAGACCGTTGTTTTCTCCCTAGTGGCAACAACACATCTACAACCGAAGAGATTTTTGTCAGTTTCCTTGGAAACTAGAGGCATGAACTCACTATCGAGCATAAATACCCCCTCTTGGAGTCACTAGCAACTACTTGGCGAAGATAGCTACTAACAACGGAGAGAATGCAAGATCACAAACAACACAGACATGATAGAATCATAAAGACAAAACCATTAATCAAACCAACATAATAATCTCAATATCCATCAGATCCCCGCAAACACAACATGAATGATTACAAATAGATTAGATCTTGATCATGAACGAAGCTGAAAAGATCTATACATGAAAGCACAAAGGAGGAGATACAACCATCTAGCTACTATATGGACCCATAGTCCAAGGTGAAACTACTCACGCATCATACCCGAGAGAAGGACTCCGGGATGATCTCGACTCCAGCAGGGTGCCGGGAAGAACTTCAGATTACCCCGATCTAGGGACGATGGTGGCAGCGGCTACAGATGGTTTTGTGGAGATTTTATCGGGGTACTTAGGGTTTCTGAATCGGGGGCTTCTTATAGGCGAATGGGGAGGACGAGGCGGTGGCCAGGGGCCCCACACCCCTCCCAGGCGTGGGGCAGGGCCCTCCCGCGCCTAGGGTGGGTCTGGCCGCCCTAGCCAGCCTCTCCGGCTCCCCTCTGGACTTCTTGTTCCCAACGGAAAGTAATTGACTTTGACATTTGTCCCGTCCAATTCCGAGAATATTTCTTTACTAACTTTTCTGAAACCAAAAATAGCAAAAAACAGGCATCTGGCACTGTTGCAACTTGTTAGTAGGTTAGTACCAGAAAACATGTAAAAAGCACCTCAAAATGTAGACAAGCAAAGCAAAGTAGATACTAAAAAAGCATGGAGCATCAAAAATTATAGATATGTTTCCGACGTATCAACATCCGCAAGCTTAACTCCTGCTCTTCCTCGAGTAGGTAAGTGATAAAAGAATAATTTTTGAGGTGACATGCACCCTCACAATAAAGATCCAACCATTTGCAAGAATTGAAAGCTGGGATCAAAGAACTCTAAACATGTGCATGAAAGATGGAGTTCTAACAATAGGACATAGTAACTATGCATGCAACATGACACGCTACAAACAAAGATCATGAATAACATGCATTGAAAAATGTTTGTTTGTTTCACATACAGAAAACATAGCATAGTGGCAATCAGCTTGTCCCTCATAGAATAGCAATATAGATGCATAGGACACCTTCAAAGTTCACAAGGATGACTAGAAACAAATAGCACAAGAACAAGTAATATCACAATATGCATCAATTAATAAGCTTTGGAACACTGCACACAAAATGACAACTATGCTCTCTTAATGGTGCCTAAAGGTAGAAGGTGGAGACTCAATAATGGTGGAAGAAAGGCCTTTTTGTAAAGGAAGCAGGGATTACAAGTTTCAAAAAGAGCTTCCAAAAATTATGGTACTTGTTAGCTTTTAGCCCTCATTGCTCCTATCATAAGCATCTTGAAGTGGTTAAGGTTAAAGTGGGAAAGATGGAGTATATGCTTGAGGAAGTATAAGTTGGCAATCTCAAGTCCCTTGAATACGAGGGCCACGCCTCATGCATACTCAACTTTGGGTCCAGGTAAGTTCTTGTCACTGTAAGTATTTGCATATCATTGAGAACCGCCAACGGGGTACCCCTTGCACATGGTATAGGAGCTTTCCCATAACCAAAATGACAAGGCAAGCAGACAATGAGCATCTCAGCAATCTTTTTATTTACCATATGCATAGCTTTTTATTGAGGATGCTTCATAGATAGCTCATTATGGTGATGCTGCAAGTTTCCACTATGATTAGGCATGGCTTATCATAGCGGCCCAGGCGTTTCTCTAACACATGATACAAACTCCATGGACTTACAAGTTCCCTCTTTATTTCACACCGGTGACATCCATAGACAAAAGAGCATGATATCAACTGAGTACAAAGTACAAGTGCGATGTTGAAAACGTTACCCATGAAAGCACGGTTCTGCTAATTCCAACTTATAAGTGCAAGCATATACAACAAAGTTGTCACAATGGTTCAAGTTTATTAGGGGCAAAGAATATAAAGTGTGCCATCAAGTTCATGAGGTCTTTAATCACTAAGTTTACACATAACAAAATATTTTTTAATTGGAAGATAGTTTAAAACAAGAATATACTTGGAATGGTGTAACACACCATGCATAGGAGTTTATAGTGGACACTTTGGAATAACTTGGTTTCTTGGGAGTTGGAAGCATGAGTTGAACTTACTCATACAAGTGGAGGCTAGCAAAAAGACTGGGAGCAACCAACTAAGAGAGCAATAATGGTCATAATCATGCAGAGCAACAAAGCATACTAATCAAAACAAAGAGTGGTACCACAAGTCAAGGACTAAATGATCATAGAGGCTAATGGTGACTTGTCATTGTCATAACATGGTGTGATCATGTGCCAAGTCAACCCAAGCAAAGCATCAAAGGAGAATACCACAATACTATGATTTTGCATGCTAAAACAACACATAATTTCTTCAAGGCACACTAAGCAATCCCAATTGTTTGGAAAAAGACATGCTACAGCAATAATCACTAAGCATAAGGTCAAAACAACACCTAGCACGTCATGCTAAAGTCTAAGTCACAGTCAGTGCAAGCTCGTCTTGCACTTCAAGCAAGAACTTACTACTCCTTTCCAACACCAAGCAACTTATTTGCAAAACAACACAGCGAGAACGGGCGTCCAAACTTCTTTATTCAAGCAAACTAAACAACCTAAGCAAAGCAAACGAAAACTAAGACGCTCCAAGAACAACACAAGTGTGCATGAAACAATAAAAACGAAGTGTCTAGACAAACCTGAGCTTTTTATTGATGAAGAAGGGGATGCCTTGGGCATCCCCAAGCTTTAACGCTTGTACCTCTTGGATATTTCTTGGGGTGACACCATGGTGGCATCCCCAAGCTTGAGCTTTTGTCCATTCTTCATCTCATTGCATCATTCTCTCTTTACACCCGAAATTTTTTCCTTTACACAATCTTCATTAGCAACATTAGTGTATTCAAAAGATATTAGACCTCTGGCAAAGTTTTGGAACATCAAGGATTTTCACTAAAACACAAGATACTGTAGTAACTCCTTCAAAAAGCTCAATTCACCTAAAGAGAACTCAAAAAGGAATCAATAAGAAACAAATGCAAATAATGGCAGAAATCTGTCAAAACATACCAGCAGGTAGAAACCATTTTTTCGAACATCTTCTGTTGCTCAAATCAAAAATTGTTGAATTAACGAAAGTTAGCTAACATACTGTGGGATTTATTCACAAATTTTGAGCTCAATCCGAGTTATAGAGACTCCTCATGAATTTTTTTGGTGGAGGATAGAAATCTGTTTTGGGACAGCAACTCCCCAAATCTTACTTCCCTCTCATTAGAGGTCATTCTTGGCACAAAAAGCAAACAAAAAGGATAAGTAGAGTTCATTACGGAATTAATAACTTCCAAGACTCAAGGAAACTCTTGGATTATGTCCCAACAAGTAATTTTCTTTAATGCCTTTAAGTTAGACCCAAGAAGCAAGAAGAATAAAGTATTTTCAAATGAAGAAGCATTAACATACATACTTACAAAGTCTTCAACTATGAAAGGTATCTCATACAAATGGGTTTTGGAGTATCCCTTCTCATCTCTCTTTGATCTACTACTTTCATCAAAAAGGTTTTCAGGAGCAATCCAATCAAAATTCTTTTCAAAGGCTTCATGCATTCCAACAAGCTTAAAGGGTATGCGTATCTTGAATTCTTATCTAGGCATAGATTTATCAGAAATACCCACAACATCTACACTTGAGCCTAGCATATTTAAACGCTCAAAAACCTTTTTGGCCTCCCTAGCAACATCATGAAATTCTTTTGATAAAGTTTCAAAGATGAATTCTCTCTTTTCAACATTATTTTCTTCTTTTAGTTTTAGGAACAATAATTGTATGAAGGGGTTAAAGCTAATAAACCTAGCCTCCAACATATGAACTAAAGAAGCTGCAGCAATCTCATAATTAGGAGCAACCTCTGCTATAGATTTTTCCTCAATATCTTCATGCTTGCTAATATGATTAAAGAATTCTTCAAAATTATCTTTCCCAATTATGGAGCCACAACCTATTGCAAGGTCTTTTTGGGTGAACTTTGGGAGCAACATGGCGAGCAAGAGCAAGGTGGCAAATAGAGTAGGAACTAATTTTTTTGTGTTTTTGAATAAAGCAAGCAAACCAAACTAGACTAATTTTTTTGGGTTTTTTGGAAAGAGGCAAACAAAACCAAGCAAAAGAAACAAAGCAAACTAAAAACAAAGTAAAGAGAAAGGAAGTGAAGGACTCCCCTAGTTAAGACGTCCTTAGCCTCCCCGGCAACGGCGCCAGAAAGTCTTGATGATGCTCGACGTGGCACTTCGTTGGTAACCCCAAGCGTAGGGTGTGAAGAGCAAGCAACAAGTTTTCCCTCAGTTGAGACCGAGGTGATCGAACCAGAAGGAGGAAGGAAACATCACATAGGTGTTGCAAATAACGCAGAGACCTGCACAACACAAACTCAAGACTTTGCCCCAACGAATTAGTGAGGTTGTCAAGCTCACTGGTTTGCTGTAACAAAGGATTAAACATATGGTGTGGAAGGTAATGGTTTGTAGCAAGTTAACAAGTCACAGTGAAATATGTATCAATGGTAAAGATTAGACCGGGGTCCATAGTTCACTAGAGGTGCTCTCCTTAGATAAACAACATGGCATGAAGGGTAAACAAATTACAGCAGGACAATTTACAGGAACTGAGTAAGGCATAACAATGCAATTACTAGTCAGAAAGATCCTATGAGATTCGATTGGGCAATACAACAAGATACATAGACCGCCATCCAACTTCATCTATGACTAGAAGTCCACCTTCAGGTTATCATCCGAACCCCCTCTAGTATTAAGTTGCAAGCAATAGACAACTGTTTAAGCAAAGTGTGTAGGGTAAACAGTCCACATGTTCCATGAACAAGAGACTGTTGTTTTCTCCCTAGTGGAAACATCACACCCACAACCGAAGATATTTCTGTCACTTCCCTTGGAAACTAGAGGCATGAACCCACTATCGAGTATAAATACCCCCTCTTGGAGTAACTAGCAACTACTTGGACAAGATATCTACTAACAATGGAGAGCATGCAAGATCACAAACAACATAGACATGATAGAATCATAAAGACAAAACCATTAATCAAACCAACATAATAATCTCAATATCCATCGGATCCCTGAAAACACAACATGCATGATTACAAATAGATTAGATCTTGATCATGAACGGAGCTCACAAGATCTATACATGAAAGCACAAAGGAGGAGATACAACCATCTAGCTACTACATGGACCCATAGTCCAAGGTGGAACTACTCACGCATCATACCGGAGAGAAGGCCTCCGGGATGATCTCCCCTCTGGCAGGGTGCCGGGAAGAACTTCAGATCCCCCCGATCTAGGGACGATGGTGGCAGCAAGAAGGTTTCATGGAGATTTTATCGGGGTACTTAGGGTTTCTGCATCAGGGGCTTCTTATAGGCGAAGGGGGAGGCCGAGGCAGCGGCCAGGGGCCCCAGACCCCTCCCAGGCGCGGGTCAGGGCCCACCCGCACCTAGGGTGGGTTTGGCTGCCTTGGCCGGCCTCTCCAGCTCCCCTCTGGACTTCTTGTTACCCACAGAAAGTAATTGACTTTGACGTTTGTCCCGTCCAATTCCGAGAATATTTCTTTACTAACTTTTCTGAAACCAAAAACAGCAGAAAACAGGCATCTGGCACTTTTGCAACTTGTTAGTAGGTTAGTACCAGAAAACATGTAAATAGAACCTCAAAGTGTAGACAAGCAAAACAAAGTAGATACTAAACAAACATGGAGCATCAAAAATTATAGATACGTTTCTGACGTATCAGCACCTCGGTATCTTCAAATTTCTGCAAAAAGGATGAACAAAAGTTAACAAAATGATCAACGGGGCAAAGGAAAATAACTCAGATAGAACAACTCAAATTCAAGTTACCTGAGGAGGGGGGTTATCACAGGAAAAGGGCCTCATGCCCCACGCCCAATCCTCAGCCATTTATGTCTTGAAAATAGCTCGGACACGTTTCCGAATCTGGGCATCTTCAAGTTCGACCGTGGAGACTCAGTTGGGATCTAGAGGACCGCTCATATAGCAAAGCTTATGAGACCGCTGCTGGAAAGGGCAGATCCAGCTGCTAATAAAAGAGGCCATCAAGTCTTCGCCGTGAAGCCTCGGCCGAATCAACTCTTTGAGTCAGAGCTCGAATGCCTCGGCAAGAGCATCAATCCTCTTTGGATTATAGTTCTAGTTTTGCCTAGAAGGATTACCGACTGAGAAGGCAGGGAGCCAGATCTTATCCTCCTTGCCAGTATTTTTCACATAGAAGAACGATCTATGCCATTTCTTGCAGGACTCTAAGCCTGTAACTTGGGCGAACAAAGAGTTTTTCCGGGGTGTGATGGACGCAGCCCCGCATTGGGTCAGAGATTTCTAAAGTGTTCGCAACATAGAAAACAAAAAATTTCCTACGATGGGAACAAAGCACCAAGATCTATCTACTAGATAAAAGCAATAGGTGGATATACATCCATAGAATACATACCCTCGAAGACCGTATAGCGTTAATGAGGTTGTACTCATGGATGATGTAGTCGAATGCTTGCCAATCTCAATATCGTGATGAAGTCCATCTCGTCCAGCCGGTCCAGCACCATCACGTCCAGCACCCCAAAGCAGTGGTCCATCCATGATTGCACACACGTCCGGGTACCCCGACAACCTCCGCACTCTCGCTCCAGCAAAGCAGCGGAAGCAACAAATCCTTCTAGAAAAAAGCCACCGGGAACATGTATCTCGCTGATCCGAGACCATGGGGAAATTCTAAAGGGGGAGAGAGAGATCCTTCGCGAGGAGGTGTAAGTGAAAAGTGAGAGGAGGGGGTCCTTTTATAGGGGAGGGGCAGCCCAAGGGGGCATGGCCGCCGGCCATGGAGGGTGCCCCCACCTCTCCCTCATTCATGTGGTGGTAGCTCCACTCATATAAAAACACCTCCACTCAGAATTCCACTCACATGCATTAATTTTCCACCAAAATTAATGCAATCTCTCATTTAATAAAATTCTTTTATTTATTTTATTCAGAATTTTGTTAATTACTCTAATTAACAAACATTCACATAAAACCCCTTATAACATTTCAATTTCACATGCAGAACCAGTTTCAACAATTTCAACTGAAACAGTTTTGGTGTCTAGTGAAATAAATTCCTGCGCTTTCTTTTTCTTTCTCTGACATATTATTTGCTCAAATGGTGTCGGCATCCCTTAAGTGTGTCACCCTATGGTTCGTGAATAATATAGACATGATCGATACCCCTCTCCGATCAATAATCAGTAGCGGGACCTGGAGATCTCTACTGACTCCCACATATTCAACGATGACTTCTGTGATCGTGTGAACCTTATACGCATGTAACTCAATCCCTTTGTCTCGCGATATATTACATGTCCGAGATTCTTCATCGGTATCTCCATACCTAGTTTGATCTCGTTACCGACATGTACTCTTTTCTTGTTCCCGTGATATAACATTCTAGTGATCAAATCACCGAGAGGGCTTAGAGTATATCTCTCCATCATCGGGATAGACAAATTCCACTCTTGATCCATGAGCCTCAACATAACACCTTCCTAGTACTGAACCCATCTTTATAGTCACCCTGTTACGGTGTGACGTTTGATGTTATCAAGATACTCTTCCGGTGTTAGTGATTGACATGATCTCATGGTCTAAGGACTAAGATTACTTTATATGATGTTATAGAAATATAAACACAATGACCTTGATCGTAATGCTATACTTCGGATGAATGTTCATCACATCATTCCAACAATGTTGTGACCTCGTTATTAACAACATCCAATGTCCATGATCAGGAAACATTTGTTGATCTTGTTAATCAACAAGCTAGTTTATAAGAGAGGCACAACTAGGAACTTTCCTTTTGTATATTAAACACACATGTATTAACATTTCCGTATTAATACAATTCTAGCATGCAAAATAAAATTTATCATAAATAAGGAATACGATAATATCCACCTTATTATTGCCTCTCGGGCATATTCCCTTTAGCCTCCCACTTGCACTAGAGACAATAATCTAGTTTGAAAACTTTGCGTATTGAACACCTATGGCTTTCCGGTGTTCCATATACGTGATTGCAAGTGGTTAACATAATCTACGGATCTAACGCTTTCAGGTCCGTGTGTATTTGTATGTCTTTGCGTCTTCACGCATCACTCATTCTCCAATGAGATGGCATTGTATAAATTTGGTCTTTTGGTGAGACCTTTAGTTCCTTGGGGTTAAATCATGTCGATACTATTGTCATACAATATATCTGTTGTGTTAGCCCGTTGCGAACCACACCTTAGTTTGATAACAAACTACTTGACACAAATTCTCTCCTTTGCTGCTACTATAGCAGTCATATACTTAGCCTTTTGTTGTAGTATCCGTCACAATGTCTTAACTTTGGAATTTATCTAAATCCATCATGGAATCTCCTTTCCATTACATTGTGCCACCCATAATTTAAATTGAGACAAACTTAATTTGTATCTTGTGACAAAACTAGTATCAATGTAACGCTTTACAATGAACTATTTGTAATTGTTTGTCACCTCTACAAAATTATATTCTTAGTTCTTCCAAAAGATCATAAGAATATCCTCACTATCGTCCAATGATCATTTTATGATTTATTCTAGTATATGCTCATAACACTTAGAGCATAGGACATATTTGGATGTGTACATATCATGGTATGATTGATCAAAACATTCTTGTGATTTTACTCATCAAGTTCAAAGCACTTGAATCTTGATTCAATTCTTTTCCATGCGACAAGAACCTTTTCTTGTCGTTTCTATATTGAACTCCTTCAATATCTCATATATGTACGTTTGGCATAACCATATCAGCGTCACAGTCTATCCATGTTGACATTCATGCTAAATATTCGGGTTTTGCCTAAGTCTTTCATCGAAATGAAATTCTTAACCTTTGTCAATAAAAGATACATCATTTCCGGTCAACAAGATGTCCTCCACATAATGTATTAGAAATATGTCTCACCGCTCCCACTTAATTTCTTGCAAATGCAAGCATCTTCATCGTCTCCTGATGAAAACTCCTTTTTCATCACGGTGAAGATTCCAACTTCGCGATGCTTACTTCAACCATTGAAGTTTGCATGCCCTTTTAGCATCCTTGGAATTTAACAAAACCCTTTGGACCGTGTCTTGTACATGTCCTAGGTAACCATTCTTTTAAAAGAATTTTGTTTTGTTTATTCATCTACCATATACCAAATTATATGTAGTGTTGCTACTTTAATCTGTCCAGACTAAATATCGCTATAAAAGATCAAATCTTGTCATATTCAACTCCTTGAACATTGTCGTAAAATACTTTTCCGACATGTCGACTATTTCATAGATGTGAAACATCCATGTCTATTTCTTTATAGATCCAAATACGACCGATAGGTTTTTACACCTTTCCGGGGGGTCTTCCAAGTTCAAAACTTGATTTCTCGTGTATGGAACTATCACGGATTTTATGGCTTCAAGCCATTTGACGGAGCCAGGGCTCATCATTGCTTCTTTGCATGTAGTCGGTTCGTCATTGTAAAACAACAATGATTTACTCTCAAATCTCAGCATTTGATTGTTTTACCCGACCTACTTGGTTCAATAGAAACTTGGACCTCCGTGACCACAACCTTTTAGGAATGTGAGCCATGAGCATTCTGGCTGCCTCCGGAATGTTTTTCGGTGCTATGCAACTCAGCACATATAGCTAAGGTTCGTTAACCTTATCAAAGTTCTATTGTCCTCATTCTGGCTGCCTCCGGAATGTTTTCCGGCGCTACGCAACTCAGCACATATAGCTAAGGTTCGTTAACCTTATCAAAGTTCTATTTTCCTCCCACTTAACTTTTGCAAAAAATTCCTTTTTCAAGAAACTTCACATTTCAAGAGACAAACCCTTTTGTCCTCGGTGTTATGGAGGAATACCCAATGGTTATTCGAAATAACCTACAAATACATGCTCATCCAACTTTGGTTGTAAACATCTTACTTATGCTTTATCATACCAAAATTTAATAAAGGACAACTTGGGTTTTACCCCAAACCAGGTGTCATTTCAACGGATCAAGATGGTGCTCTTTTCAGTGTAAAAGCGGTAGTCTCTAAAGCTTTAAATTTTTAAAACATAATGGCAGTTTTATAAATAACACGTTTGATCCAACCATGTCAAAAAAGGTTTCATTAAAAATCTCAAACACTCCATATTCCTATGGTGTTTCGGGAGATGCAAATCTAGGTGTTTTTGCTGAACTTGTAACTCAAATAAATCCCTTTATGATAAAATCATAAATTATTTATTTTCTTGTCACACTTGCAACTCAAATAAATCCCATTATGATAAAATCATAAATCATTTATTTTCTTGTTACAATGATTTTCCACTTCATCTTGAAAGTATTTGAACGTTTTCAAATACTTATTTCTCATTAAGTGAATGTTCACTCAAATTTCTGGAGAAAGCATATGAAGTTGAAATCCATCGCCTACGACTACACATAATGGACTACATACATCGATATGTATAAATTCCATTATTTTAGTCGATCATTCTTATTTGGCCTTTGAATAGTTCTAATTATCCCAAGGAAAGTCTCACAAGAGTCACTTGATCAAATCAAAGACTCCAAAAATCCATGAATATGGAGTTTCTTCATGTTTTCTTTCCAATATAATTTAAGCAACGATGTCACTTCGTAAGTGATCTTTCAATCATTTGTCCTGCAACATTTTAGCATTAGTTTTATGGATGTGATTTCTCCAACTAGATTTGTAAATCATCCATCTTACATGGAATGCGGTAATTATTTGAATAATCTTTGTTCTCATAATACCTGATTTAAATAACGATTATTAAAACAAATCTTGAAGGCATACTTTGATGTCAATGAGAAATACAAACAACGACTTGTTTGTTTTCGATGAACATCATCACATATTCTCTTGCTAGTTACTTAGGCCATTGTAGTTCATGAATTGCGTTGTTCTGTATGAAATTTAATACCAACCAATTCGGTATCCAATATCCAAGAACCACATTGTTTAACAAGCAAAGAATACAACCATAACATGTATATCATCTATATACCTAAAACTGGATATTTCCAATCCTTCCTTTTCTGCCAAACATATTTTATAGATTCACTTTCAGCATTTCCTTTTCCTTTTAAAAAGAATCTATCAACATCAACAGTGACGCCATATACATGACACATAGTCCAAAGCATGTATATTCAAATACTAATACCTTTGGACTTGCACTTTGAAGTAGATCACCATCATCAAATGATCGACGTTCTTTCAAAATCCATTCTTTAATAATCTTTTAGTGTAGTAAACACTTTACATGCATCTTCTATTCATCCTTATCCTGACGACTTTCATGATCAAGTTAATGTAGCTTATAAAGGCGAATCATGAGTATAACATTACTTTCCAAAACCCTTTTGGATGATTAGGATGTCTAGCATCTCCAACCTTTGCAAATTCTCATCCAATATGAGAACATATATTATACTCTCTCATATTGCAACCAAAACATTGTTTTAGATATTATTATATCTCCCCCACATGATGGTTTCTGAAATAATTCTTTCAGCTCCTAGATAACCTTGATATTTAAAAACAATCAAGAATCATGGAGGCAAACATGATACTTAAGATACTAACACTGGAATTGTTACTCTCGATTTAATACCAATTATTAAATTTCACGGAGTAAATAGAGTTTTCTGAAAGTTTGCAATAGGACTTTAAACTTTAGATTGACACTCAACACAATACGATACCAGTTCGTAAAGTAAATATCTAGAATCCTATAGTTCTATTATCTCCATTACAAGTATGCATAAGGTGGTGAACGAATGCCAATGACTACAACAAATTATGCAAATTCACTTTGATTTAATTTATGATAAATTGAGTTCTACTAATCCAAATTAGAAATGAAATCCCACTCAAAAACGATATCCCTCGTGTCTTTTTGGTGATTACATGAACCAAATCCACTACTCCAAGTCCGATAATTACGTGAGTCGGTGTAGCTTCAAAGGCGAGCATCAAATGAGCATCATATCTTCCATATGACTCATGCTTAACATTTCGGTCCGTGTTCCGAGGCCATGTCTGTACATGCTAGGCTCGCCAAGTAAGAACCTTAGTATTCGCGTGTGTAACTGTCTTACACCTGAAATATGATTGTGGATCCAAGAACACCCAATCATCACGTGATGTCTTGGAGCGACGTAACATAATCGGTGCATACTTAAGGGAGAACACATTTTTATCTTGATATCTAAATGAGGGATCAACTTATTATGCTAATAAAACGCCAAACTAGCAATACAAGATGCAACAAACATCACATTTGAATAAGTGAAATGACATGGTTCTTGCACTTGATCTCCATCATGTGCAACATGGTATGATCGCCATCATACCTCTATGTGTAAGGCCAAGGTCCATGGAACTTACACGTTATGTATATTGTAGTAGTATCGACTTATACTTATACTTACAACATCACCATATCATGACACTAGCCCAGCAACAATCTAAACTAGACGCCTCTAATTTATCCATTGCAATTTTTACGTGGCTTAGGGCTTTCGAAGATAGAACCGTTCTTACCTACGACCATGAACCACAACGAGGATAACCAAATTGTTGACAACTCGTTGCAAATTAGATATTGACATAGTAGGAGAGACGGACACCTGCTAGCCACTTATGCAAAACTAGTTGCATGTCAAGCGTGGAACAGGTCTCATGTGCGAGGACATGTAAAGTTTGTCATGGCCGCTTCATCCCACTATGCCACCAATATCCAAAATACAACTAAGAAGCTATAAAATGATCATCATCACCCACATACTCATATGTGTACTATCCGTGCAAAGCATCTACGCATAGATCCGGCTGTGATACCACTAAAGGGTTTGCAGCATAGAAAACAAAAATTTTCCTACGAAGGGAACAAAGCACCAAGATATATCTACTACATACAAGAAACGGGTGGATATACATCCATAGAATACATACCCTCGAAGACCGTATAGTGTTAACGAGGTTGTACTCGTGGATGATGTACTCGAACGCTTGTCGATCTCAAGATCGTGATGAAGTCCATCTGGTTCAGCCGGTCCAGTACCATCACGTCCAGCACCGCAAAGAAGTGGTGCATCCGTGATCACACACATGTCCGGGTACCCCGACAACCTCCATGCCCTCTCTCCAGTGAAGCAGCGGAAGCAACAAATCCTTCCAGAAAAAGCCACCGAGAACATGTATCTCGCTTATCCGAGACCATGGGGAAATTCTAAAGGGGGGAGAGAGATCCTTCGCGAGGAGGTGTAAGTGACAAGTGAGAGGAGGGGGTCCTTTTATAGGGGATGGGGAAGCCCAAGGGGGCATGGCCTCAGGCCATGGAGGGTGCCCTCACCTCTCCCTCATTCATGCTGTGAAAGCTCCACTCACATAAAAACGCCTCCACTCACAATTCCACTCACATGCATTAATTTTACACCAAAATTAATGCAAGCTCTCATTTAATAAAACTCTTTTATTTATTTTATTCAGAATTTTTCTAATTACTCTAATTAACAAACATTCACATAAAACCCCTTATAACATTTCAATTTCACATGCAGAACCAATTTCAGCAATTTCAAACGAAACAGTTTCGGTGTCTAGTGAAATAAATTCCTACGCTTTCCTTTTCTTTCTCTGACATATTATTTTCTCCAAATGGTGTCGGTATCCCTTAAGTGTGTCACCCTACGGTTCATGAATAATGTAGACATGATCGAGATCCCTCTCCGATCAATAATCAGCAGCGGGACATGGAGATCCGTACTGACTCCCACATATTCAACGATGACTTCTGTGATCGTGTGAGCCTTATACGCATGTAACTCAATCCCTTTGTCTCACGATATATTACATGTCCGAGATTAGATCATCGGTATCTCCATACCTAGTTTGATCTCGTTAACGACATATACTCTTTTCTTGTTCCCGTGATATAACATTCTAGTGATCAAATCACTTGCTTGCAAGCTAACTAATGTGATATCACCGAGAGGTCCCAGAGTATATCTCTCCGTCGTCGGGATGGACAAATTCCACTCTTGATCCATGAGCCTCAACATAACACCTTCGTAGTACTAAACCCATCTTTATAGTCACCCTGTTATGATGTGACGTTTGATGTTATCAAGATACTCTTCTGGTGTTAGTGATTGACATGATCTCATGGTCTAAGGACTAAGATTACTTTGTATGATGTTATAGAAATATAAACACAATTACCTTGATCGTAATGCTATACTTCGGATGAATGTTCATCACATCATTCCAACAATGTTGTGGTCTCATTATTAACAACATCCAATGTCCATGATCAGGAAACCTTTGATCATCTTGTTAATGAACGAGTTAGTTTATAAGAGAGGCATAACTAGGAACTTTCCTTTTGTATATTAAACACACATGTATTAATATTTCCGTATTAATACAATTATAGCATGCAAAATAAAAATTTATCATAAATAAGGAATACGATAATAACCACTTTATTATTGCCTCTCGGGCATATTCCCTTCAATTTCTCAAAAGGATGCAGAGATTTATCCGTCACAACATTGGCTCGGATTTGGAAAAATTTGGACCAAACTTATACGGAAGGCCAAAGTCCAAAGTGTCCTTCAGAAGAAGAAATAAAATCCGACAGAGAAGCAATTGCATTAGCCGATAGGTGATGAGGCTGAAGGCCAAAGAACTCTAGGAAACCTTTGGCGAAATCTCTAAGGGGAAGGCCGAATCCTCTAGAAAAATGTGACACAAAGACTACGTATTCACCATCCTCGACTATGGGGGTAGACTCCTTGTCGGGTAAGCGACACTGTACCTCGGCGGGAACTCGGCGGGTCTTGCGGAGCCATTCGATTTCTTGGCGGGTGACCGTGGATCCCTTCCATGAACCACGCTCTGGGCCCACATCGAGATCTTCTTCTCCGACGACGGCACCACTATGCGAGCTCGACATAGGCTCGTCGGAGGAGCCAACCAAGGAAGAATAACTGGCGGCGGGAAGCGGTCTTGAAGTCCAAGGCCCCGTTGCAACGACTGTGAGCGCGGTGGCAGTAGAGCGAAGGAACCATAGCAGAGGCTTGCTGCGGAGACAAGGCACGACAAGAGGAGACCAAATAGCAGCGGCGTGGTTGCGTGAACTAGAGCACTGAGGCTGCAGTGCAAGGAGGAAAATGAATAATATGGGAATGGGGAAAGTGAGTGAACCCTTTCCCTACTCCCCCCATTTATTACCGCCACAGCGAGCGATTGTGGGATCGCCGGTGCGCCGCGGTTACCGCGTAAGCACGTGTATCGTGTGTTGGCAATCGGTGATTGGAGCCATAGGAGAGGTCACATGGCGCAGGAGGAGATCCGGCCGCCATGACCGTTGCGTCGATCGAAGAGTCACTGCGTCGATAGGACCGCCCGCAGTAATCACTGTAGCAATGTCAGTAAACACTGTAGCGGTATAAAAAAATGAGGCAAAAAGGTAATGATTGAAACACATAGGATGAAGCTTATTAGAGAAGCTAAGGAAATGGTTCGGATAAGAATGAATGACTCGGGAAACGAGTTATACCTCAGAATAAGAAAACGAGTCAAGAAAAGATAAATCGGGTGAAGCACCGACTAAAGAATAAGTCGGCAACATGAACGTGGTGACTGAGTATCTGGAACCTGATGTGATCTAGCCAAATGATATCGACAAGACCGCACCAGCTTCGGGGACTAATGTTGGGGGATGACCCCAGGTAGGGTCAAGATAAGTAAAAAGGGGAAAACCCCCATGGAATTGGACCGGGTCAAAGAATGACCCGGCCAAGTCATATAGAGGTCGGTCGAATAAGGTCCGACTTATTTCGAGTCAAGTAGCTAAAACCTGATCCGGCCGACATATGAGTTATGTTGGCTTACAACTATTATGCATCATACGTGAAGGTTAAAGTTAGGCCTAGTCACGTGGGGAAAGGCCGAGTTAGGGGAAGCTTGCTCGAGAAGGAGAAGGCGAACCTCGAAGTCGACACTACACATTGTCTCTCCTCAAGAATTTTCACAGTGCCAAGCGCTACGGACAAGAGACAGAGCGGCGGAGGAGCAGAAGAAGGTCACGGAGGCGACAGTCCTCAAGCCTGAGACTCACGTGTGGTGGACTCTGAGTCTTTGCCATCGATAGAAGGGGACACGGAAAGAAGCCCGCCGAGTTACTATTTTGGGACAAGCATATTCCATGAATATGCTTGTCCATGTCAGCCCTAGAAGGAATCAGGCCACTCCTTTATAAGGAGGGGCAGGGCTTCCCGAGGAGGGGATCGATTCACTTTTACTTGGCACTTGTAGTAGCTTCTTCTTCCTCTCACTCAAACAGCTCGAGGAGCAAGTGTAGCTCCATTGGTATTGAATAAAGATCAAGTTCTAGTGTTCTGTGTGTAGAAACCACTACATGTTCCCTCCCTGGATCCCACTAGCATCGATTGGCCCCCAACTTAAGCCTACCCATGGCATCTGTCATGCCACTGATGACCCAAAAGTATAGGGGATCGCAACAGTCTTCGCGGGTAGTATTACCCAATTTATTGATTCGACACACGGGGAGCCAAAGAATACTTGCAAGCCTTAACAAATGAGTTGTCAGTTTAGCTGCACCTAGAAATAATTCTTGCTCACAGAAGTTTATCAGTAGTAATAGTTTGTAGTAGCAACAGCAAAGCAACGGTAGCAGTCACAGCAACAATGGAACAGTAGAAATAGTAACAGTAATAGTAGGATTCGAGTGCGGTAGGCATAGGGATGGATGGACGGGCGTTGCATGGATGAGTCTAAACATGTAACTTCAAAGAACTAGGGCATTGCAGATAAATAATAACAAGCATCCAAGTACTAAACAATCCTAGACATGTGCTCCAAATATAGTCATACGTGCTCGCAATGAGAACTTGCACAACATCTTCTGTCCAGCCAGCCCGTGGCAGCGGGGCCTCTAGGGAACTACTAGCAATTAAGGTGCTCCTTTTAATAGAGCACCGGAGCAAAGCATTAACACTCCATGAACACATGTGATCCTCACACCACAGCCATCCCCTCCGGTTGTCCCAATTATTGTCACTTTGGGGCCTTTGGATCCGAACAATGATATGTGTACACAACTTGCAGATAAGATCATAAACAATACTATCATAATGATTCAATAATAAGTTCAGATCTGAGATCATGGCACTCGGGCCCTAGTGACAAGCATTAAGCACAACAAGTTGCAACAAAGTAATAGCATTAATAGAGATACTAGGCACTATGCCCCTAACAGATCTTATTCGGTTACATGATAGAACTCATCCAATCCCTACCATCCCCAAGCCTACAGCGGGGGATTACTCACTCATGGATGAGGGAAACATAGGTGGTTGATGGAGATGCGTTGGTGATGACGATGGCGACGATCCTCTCCAAATTCCCCGTCCCGGCAGGGTGCCAGAACGGAGTTTTTGGATCCGCATCTTGGTTTCTTGTGGCGGCGGCGGAGAGGAACTCTTTCTAGAAAACTATCGAACCCCCCTGTTTTTAGGTCAGAAGGCAACTTATAGACGCGGAGGGAGGCCGAGAAGCTGCCTGGGGTGGCCAAACCTCCCCCAGGCGCGGGGTTAGTGGGCCCGCGCCTGGGGTGGTTCTGGGCCCCCCCAGGCCTCCCCTCTGTCTCCCCTTCTGGCTCCGTGGATCTTCTGGTGAAATATAATTTTTTGCATATTTTCCGGGATTTTTCCTGATAGTTCATTTTCTGCACAAAAACAAGACACCAAGGAAATTCTGCTAAAAACAGCGTCAGTCCGTGTTAGTTGTATCCAAATCACACAATTATAGAGGAAAAATAATAGCAAAGTGTTTGAGAAAGTAGATACGTTTTGGATGTATCAACTCTCCCCAAGCTTAGCTTATTGCTTGTCCTCAAGCAATTCAGTTGAAAACTGAGTGTGATAAAAGAACTTTCATGAACACTTTGCTTCATATGATGTAAATATTCTCAGCACAGGAGTAGATTCTTACACAATTCATAATAAGGAGTATGCAACTAAGTCTACTCAACAGTCATTGCAAGCTATGAAGAGAAACCAACTCAATAATAATAAGTAGCATGAAACATAAACATAAGCAACATTGCAATGCTCATAATAAGGTATGATAGAGTGGTATCTCGCTTGCCTTTGTTTGAAGAGCGTAATATAAATGCCAAGGCACCTCTGAAGTTCACATGAAGACTAGAGATAAACATATCAGAGATACAAGCATCAAAGTCATGACATAATTAACCAAGTTTTGGAACAAACACAAGAATGACAACTATGCTCTCAAGAAGGTGCTCACAGAATAAGTGGTGACTCAACAAAATTGTAAAAACGGTTTTTGTGAAGGTTTGAAAAGCTTCCCAATGCTGAAAGGAAGGTACTCATTAGCTTTGAGCTCTCATTGCCCCTATCATAGGAATCTTCATGTGGTTAAGGTGAAAGTGAGGTCGACTTTGAATTATATGCTTGACAGATCATAGACTAGAAATCCCAAGTCCCTTGAGTACGAGGGTCGCTCTGCATGCTACTCAACTTTGGTCACCTGAAAGTTCTTGACATTGTAAATACATGCATATCATCGAGAACCGCCAACGGGGTACCCCTTGCACATGGTACAAGAGCTTTCCCATAACCAAAATGACAAGGCAAGCAGACAATGAGCATCTCAGCAATCTTTTTATTTACCATATGCGTAGCTTTTTATTGAGGAAGCTTCATAGATGCTCATTATGGTGATGCTGCAAGTTTCCACCATGATTAAGCATGGCTTAGGCTAGCAGCCCAGGAGTTTCTCTAACACAATATATAAACTCCATGAACTAACAACTTCCCCTTTATTTCACATCGTCGACATCCATAAACAAAAGAGCAAGGAATCAATTGGATGAGATATCCAAAAAGTGTTGAAAGTGTTCCCCGTGACAGCACGGTTCTGCTGACTCCCAGTATATAATAAGCAAGCATATAACTTTCATGGACTAGTCATAATGGTTCAAGATTATTGAGCGCAAGGAATAAAGTGTGCCATCAAGTTCGTGAGAGCTTTACTAACTAACTTTCTCAAAACAGACAAACATTTTATTTTGGAAGAAAACACGACATATATAAAATATGCACTGAAGTAGAAAATGATGCCAATAGGTAGGTATGGTGGACACAGCTGACAATATTGGTTTTGAGGAGTTGGAAGCACAGGTAGAGCACATACTCAGTGCAAGTGAAAGCTAGAAATAGAGAGGGAGCGACAAACGAGAGAGCAATAACTATCATAATCATGCTTGCAACAAAACATGACTAATTATGGCATGAAAGTGATACAAGAACTCTGAGGCAAAATAAATCATCGAGGCTTACTGACTATTGATTAGTCATATGCATGCGTGAGCATGTGCCAATTCGATTCACATGAACAGTCAGAGGAGGATACCACAATTTCATACCAAAATATGAATAAAACAATGCAAGCAAACATTCATATGACATGCTACAAACTATTAGCAAGATGGAGCTAATCATAGACAAGCAAGAACTACTAAGCATCCATAATGACATACACCTTACACAAACAGGCTAAGCATGCTCACAATGATGAGTATATGTACAAAAATGAAACAAATAGAGTTCGTTACCAGCCTCTTACCATACCTCGAGTTGTCTTAATCTTCATTATTGCCCTTCACTTGTGTGACTTGAATAATTAACATGAAAACCAAAATCCACTAAGGACGGCTGAACCCTGCAAAGAACTCACAAAACCAAAGAAGAACAACAAATATTTTTGATGTTTCTCTTGGTTTGTTTTTTTGCTTTGGTTTGCCTTAAAAAAAATAGTCTTGATGACTCACAAGTATAGGGGATTGCAACAGTCTTCGCGGGTAATATTACCCAATTTATTGATTCTACACAAGGGGAGCCAAAGTATACTTGCAAGCCTTAACAACTCAGTTGTCAGTTCAGCTGCACCTGGAAATAGTTCTTGCTCACAGAAGTTTATCAGTAGTAACAGTTTGTAGTAGCAACAACAACAGTGGAACAGTAGCAATAGTAACAATAGGATTCGAGTGCAGTAGGCATACGGATGGATGGACGGGCGTTGCATGGACGAGTCTAAACATGTAACTTCAAAGAACTAGGGCATTGCAGATAAATAATAACAAGCATCCAAGTACTAAACAATCCTAGGCATGTGCTCCAAATATAGTCATACGTGCTCGCAATGAGAACTTGCACAACATCTTATGTCTAGCCAGTCCCCGGCAACGGCGCCAGAAAATAGTCTTGATGACCCACAAGTATAGGGGATCGCAACAGTCTTCGCGGGTAATATTACCCAATTTATTGATTCGACACAAGGGGAGCCAAAGAATACTTGCAAGCCTTAACAACTGAGTTGTCAGTTCAGCTGCACCTAGAAATAGTTCTTTCTCATAGAAGTTTATCAGTAGTAACAGTTTGTAGTAGCAACAACAAAGCAATAGCAGCAGTAACAACAACAGTGGAACAGTAGCAATAGTAATAGTAATGGTAACAGTATGATTCGAGTGCGGTAGGCATAGGGATGGATGGACGGGCGTTGCATGGATGAGTCTAAACATGTAACTTCAAAGAACTAGGGAATTGCAGATAAATAATAACAAGAATCCAAGTACTAAACAATCCTAGACATGTGCTCCAAATATAGTCATACGTGCTCGCAATGAGAATTTGCACAACATCTTCTGTCCAGCCAGCCCGTGGCAGCGGGGCCTCTAGGGAACTACTGGCAATTAAGGTGCTCCTTTTAATAAAGCACCAGAGCAAAGCATTAACACTCCATGAACACATGTGATCCTCACACCACAACCATCCCCTCCGGTTGTCCCAATTATTGTCACTTTGGGGCCTTTGGATCCGGACAATGATATGTGTACACAACTTGCAGATAAGATCATAAACAATACTACCATAATGATTCAATAATAAGTTCATATCTGAAATCATGGCACTCGGGCCCTAGTGACAAGCATTAAGCACAACAAGTTGCAACAAAGTAAAATAGCATTAATAGAGATACTAGGCACTATGCCCCTAACAGATCTTATTCGATTACATGATAGAACTCATCCAATCCCTACCATCCCCAAGCCTACAGCGGAAGATTACTCACTCATGGATGAGGGAAACATCGGTGGTTGATGGAGATGCGTTGGTGATGAGGATGGCGATGATCCTCTCCAAATTCTCCATCCCGGCAGGGTGCCAGAACGGAGTTTCTGGATCCGAATCTTGGTTTCTCGTAGCAGCGGCAGAGCGGAACTCTTTCTAGAAAACTATCGAACCTCCCTCTATTTTTAGGTCAGAAGGCAACTTAGAGACGCAGAGGGAGGCCGAGAAGCTGCCTGGGGTGGCCAAACCTCCCCCAGGCACGGAGTCAGTGGGCCTGCGCCTGGGGTGGGTCTGGGCCCCCCAGGCCTCCCCTCTGTCTCCCCTTCTGGCTCCGTGGATCTTCCGGTGAAATATATTTTTTGGCATATTTTCTAGGATTTTTCCTGATAGTTCATTTTCTGCACAAAAACAAGACACCAAGGTAATTCTGCTAAAAACAGCGTCAGTCCGTGTTAGTTGTATCCAAATCACACAAGTATAGAGGAAAAACAATAGCAAAGTGTTCGAGAAAGTAGATACGTTTTGGATGTATCAGACACCACCACGACAATCCGTATTCGGGTGCAGGCACGACCTCATCTCCAGGAAGCTTGAACGAATCCTCCTCCAGCAGATTGATTTTTTGTGCTTCGTGCAGGTCACGCATGGTGCACTTCAACGCCACCTAGCTGATGGCCCTTTTCTTCTTTGATGTGGCCTTGGCGGTGGAAGAGGCTCCCCTTGACTTGCCCATAGTGGCTCTCGAGGGGATGAACGGTGATGATTCGCAAAGGACTGAAGCAAGGACGCATCAGAGTAAAAAAATTGCATCCCTCAAGTTATAAAAAAAGTGGAGGCAAATCTGCACCGTTGATCAGAGGCAATGAAGCGCCAAGGTGAAGGGGATGATGACATGTGGCTACAACAACAAAACAGGAAAAATCATGAGCAGTAAAACCTCCGCGGTAAATATGGTGGCGATCGCATGACACCTTGATCTTCGCACTAACATGGGTGAAAGGATACAGATGTCGCCTAGAGGGGGGTGAATAGGCGATTAAAACTTTTCCGTGAGTGGCTCAACAAAGGCGGAATAAAACTAACATTTACTTTGTTAAGCACAAAACCTAGAACAACTAGGGTTCATCTATGTGCACCAACAACTTATGCTAAGCAAGACAAACAACTATGTGATAGCATGATATATACTTCAAGCATGAAGGCTATCACAAAGTAAGGTGCATAAGTAAGAGCTCAGGTATAGATATAACCGAGGCACGCGGGCGCGATGATATTTTACCAAGTTCCTCCCAATATGGAGTACGTCTCATTTGGAGAGGGGGTGGTATTAAACTGCCTACACCACAAAAGGCCTCCCTTGTTCTCCTGTGAATCTCACCCCAACGGGATTGATCCACACTTCCACTATCGGTGCACTTGTCGGTGGCAATCCGGAACCTCTCACAAGGTTGGAGCACTTCTCCACAACTTAATTGGAGGCTCCAACAACCACGCTTGGGGAAAGCTACCCAACTTAATTGGAGGCCCCAAGTAATCCACAAACCTGTAACACAACAAACCGTCTAGGGTTCCAAGAACCCAAGAGTAAAAAGCTTCTCAACTTTCACTCACCAAATCCTCCGGGGAGAACTAAAATCGATGCACCGAATGAAAATGGCAAGAACACCACAAAGGTGCTCCAATCCCTCACTCTCAAGTTCCAACAAAGCTACTAAAGATATTGGGGGAACAAGAGAAGAGGAATCAAAGAGGAACACAAAATCCCCCAAAATCTAGATCCCAAAGATACACTCATAAAGAGATGTTTTGGTTTGGTCAAAACGTGGATCTAGATCTCCTCTCTCTTCAACTCAAATATGTGCAAGAATCAATGGAGGGGAACAGATTAATCAAGCTAGAAGATTGAGAGCAAATGGGGGCAAAGCTTAGACACAAGGAGGAAGAAGAAGCTACTTGCTAAAATAGAGAAAGGGGCTATTTAAAGGGCCCGAGATTTTCTACCCGTTGGGGCCAGAAAACGTTCCGGTCTGGTAGTACCGGAAAGCCCCGGTACTACTGCACCTGCTAGTACCAGGCGTACGCTAGCTGGGCAAGCAAGGTGCGCGGCAGGGGATCTGGCGGCGCAAGCAAGCAAGCGAAGCGAGGCAACATACGCGCCAGGTGGGGCTAGCAGCACGTGGGCGTGGGGCCAGCTCTAGTCAACGCATGCGCGAGAGCGGGAGCGAGGCTAACAGCACGAGCGCGCGCGAGATCAGCAGCAGCGAGCGGCTCGTGCGGTGGCTGCGGCAGGAGGCGGGACATCCCAGCACGCGGGAGTGGCAAGCGGCTAGGCGGATGAGTAGCATGCGGGCGCGCAACGAGAGGCGAGCGAGCGGCTGCGCGAGGAGATGGGCTGGCGCTAGCGCAATGCGGCATGGAGCTGGGCCGGTACTACCGGCCCATCCGGGCGGTAGTACCGGGCTGAACCGATAGTGCCGGCTATAGCCACCGGGCCCGACAGGAGCTGCGCGCGTGGGTACTGGCTTGTCCGATACTAGGCCCGATAGTACCGGACGGCCCACAAAAAGCCTTTTCTTTTTCTTTTTCAAATAAGAATGACAGATATTCAAACGACTATAACTTTTGATTGGTAACTCCGATCGACCCGATTCCAATTGCGTTGGAAAGAGGACGACATGAACTACCCTATAAGAAGCGAAAATATTGGATATCACCAAGTGAGAATAATTCATGTATTTTTAGTGAGATACCTCACTTGGTGAGAATCCGGAAAACCTGCAAGAACAAACTTGCAACAACATATATAAAGGGGAGATCCGATATTGATGAACAAGAGCTTGTTATAGAGATTAACACAAGATCTATATCCTCACATGGATAAGACCAAATAACAACCAAATATGATGATGCAAGTATGCAAAGGTTTGAGCTCTCTCCGAACGATATGATCGAGTTACTCATTCGAGAACCCCTCTTGATAGTATGGCTATCTATCCTAAACCTGGCCTCCCACTAACAACATGAGACCAACAAAAGGGAAAACCTATCAAGATTATACCTTTGCCTTGAGCATTCCACTTGAGCTCTATGTAGACGAACTTGACCTTCTCACGATGGAATGCCTTTTTTGATTCCTTATCATCGATCCATGATCACCGAGGATGGTAATCATCAAACATGAGATCTTCTCTAGATGGCGTATTTTGAGCTTGCACAACACATCTTCTTCTCATTTCATCGACCTTGAAGCCAACACATGCTCCAAGCGATGCCAATTGATAATTCCTACAAGTGCAACTTAATACACACATTAGTCCATAAAGATTGTCATTAATTACCAAAACCACACATGGGGGCCCACATGTTCTTTCAGCGGGGCCACACGGTAAAATTAATGTAATAGGCCATGTTTGTAATATATGTACCCAGTGCTTAAGCATGGCAAGCATCTATTTAAATCATCCAAGTACGGCATGAGATCAAGTGTGTTGAATTAAGTGCAAAACCTAAACCCTAGTCCTCCCCCCTTTTCTCTTTGAAACCACCTTCAAAGGGTGTTTAAATTTTCAAAAGTACAAAACAAATGGAGCTCAAAAGGAATAAAAGGGCCCCACAATGTTTTACATATTTCACAAAAGCCATTGGTATTTTTGAAGTACCCAAAACATGTTTGAAATTGCAAATACAACACAGATTTTGAAAACAGAAAAAGGAAAAGGATTTGTTAAAAAAATATAGCCAGAGCACCCCCAGGCCGGCCCAAATCCTCTTCCTCCCCCCTGCAACCTTTCCTGCAGCACAGGAGCGGCCCAGGTCAGCCCACCCGGGGCCCAGGAGAAGGCCCGTACCCCTTCGCCGATGCCTGTCGTCGTCTTCCTTCAGACAGGCAGGGAGCTGCCTGTCGTCAACGGTGCCGTTGATCGCCGCCGCCTGCATCCGACCGTCCGCCGCCGTGTGGAGAGGGATAAGGTCTTCGCGAAGTCGCCCTGGCCATCCTTATCCACTTTCCCCCTCTCCAGCGACCTCCCTCCTCTCTCCCGCGCGAGGCCCCGAAACCCTAGCCCCGGGCTCCGCCCCTCGCCGTCGCTCCACACCGCCCCGAGGCCAGCCGAGCGTGCCACGAGGTCCGCCTCGCCTCCTGGAGCTTCTCTGCCAACCGAATCGTCCGCGCGCGCTCGGAATCGAGCCACCCAAGCAGGTTTCCACCGTCGGCCGCCGCCATGTCCGTCATCGATTCCGGTGTCCTCTATGCTCCTCTCGCGCCAACGACCCCTCTGTGAGCTTCCTTGTGAGCTCACGGTCCCTGTGACCCTCTTTGTTTCCCCTCTCCCTCTCCGAATCGTTGCCGTCGCAGTCATCTCCACGCGCCGCCGTCGGCCATCGTCGTGATGCCTGCTCCGGCGGCCTCTACCTAGCGGCGCCGCCCTGTTTAGGTTCGTGGTGACGCCCTGGTTCGATTAGGCCTATCTGCGCGTCCCCGTTCGCCTCCTAGCGCTGCCAGTCGCCGCCATCTGGCCGCTCTCCAGCGAGGCCTGCATGACGCCACGATGGCAGCCAGCCTGGCCCAGGCCCCACCTGGCACTCATAGTGGCTAGACCAGCCCCGGTGAGAAATGCCTGAACCTGTTTTGCGCGTGTGGCTGCTGATGTGGCTTCGGCCCCACCAGTCAGTCACTGTGGGTATGTTCAGATGTGGTAACAAAATCCCTAGGTTGTATTATGACGTCAGCCTGATGCAATAAAGGTTTAAATATTTCATAAAATGATTTAAATATTGGAAATTCAATAACTTATTATTTATATGTCAGAAAAATACAAATAATATATCAAAATGTTCAGAAAAATGAGTTCTACCTATTTAAGCTATAATCATACATTTATCAACAACTTTAATGACAAGTTTAAATAGAGAACAAAATCAACCCCTCTCATGTGTCTCCGGAGTTTTTCCGAGTTAGGGTTTTCAACCCTCGGAACCCCGATTAAGTTGCCGAGTATGTTTTAGGGTTTAATTTCAATGAAATTCAACTTGTCATATCATAATCCTTGTTTGAGCATTGCATTGATGCCATGTATTGATTGTCGCATTTGTTTCCGGTATTGGTTCTTCGCGATAGGATCCGAACCCGAAGCTGAAGTCAACAACACCGAAGATCCGTATATGTCTACTGACGGAGAAGGCAAGCATAGTCTCTCATTCTAAACCTATGTTTTATAAAGTATATTACTTTCTCGCTATGATGCACACGATTCCAATATGGTCTTTGGTCAGTAGTTAGTGTTACCTATCTGCTGCATAGTTTCCCTGTTGTAGCCTTATACTCCTGATCCACTGCTCCTAGCATACATAGGTCTGGCATCTGAGCGTTGCTAGAGCTTCTGAGATTGACAGCTTAGCCATGCATAATAGTAATGTCTGATATATCCGATTGATGAATCAGAGATGCCAGAGAATCTAGAACGGTAGGAGATGGTGACATCCTCGAAGGAGTTTAACTAAATATGCTAAGGCTTGTATGGGAGGCCACGTTGGGTGTGGTATTTGTAGTTCCATACTCGCCACAACTAGGAACTGAGTTCTTGCCTTTGGAACCGAGATGAGCGTACAGCCACACGGGGCTTGGGAACCCCTCGACTGACTAACTTTCATAGTAGATTCGATGAGTCACATAGTTCGGGCTTTCCATTTGGCATACGCATTAAAAACGTTTTCAAAAGAGGAGGTGATGGAGGTGCATCATAACAGGTAGGGAAGCGTGGACCGGGTTGCTTGGTGTAGATAGCGCCCCTGGTAAACCAACCTCGCCTCACATCTTTAAGTACCGGCTTCGGGATTTGACCCGTTACGGCGGAACCATACTTATTGCGTGACTCATGGTCTTGGCGAAAGCAAGGTAAAGGCCATGGTCAACCACCCTCTGCCGGCCTTTCAAGGAAGAGGGCTAATAATATTTGGTATTAAGAGTCGGTTGATACGTGTGGGTAAAGTTGTACACCCCTGCAAGGTATTAATCTTTTCGAAAAGCCGTGTTCACGGTTATGAACGCTTGGTGACCAGATTCTAAGATCATAGATAACGTTAATCGTTATAAAACTTGTTGATCCACATGTGCTTAAGGATGCTTCCTCTGGGTCGAGGGGGTGATCCTAGATAGGAGGTTCTGATGAAGCTGGTGGTTATCGAGATGTGATGAACAAGATGAAGAAGTCGCTATCTTATCCCTTTTTAAAAGATTCTGAGTAGACGAACCTCTTCTCTCTCTTGTTTACAAATAAAGATTGCTTTCCACAAAAGAAAATTCAGAGAAAGCTTTTCTAGCTAGAGCATGTAGATTCTAGGTTATCTAAGTCTTGCGGAGTACATTCTCGTACTCAGCCTTGCGCCATTGTTATTTTTCTACAGAGGATCTGGTTGAAACTTAAGGTGGCTTCTACGTTGATATCGACGAGTAGTTGGGGTTCCCAGGTAGCCGCTTGAGGACTATGGGATGGACGTCGCTTTTGTTAATGGCCTCTTAGGCCTTTTGCTAAGTTGTTGTGTAGAACAACATAATTTTCTTTCGTTGTGTGATATAATGTTGGGTCTTTGACCTCTGATTTGTAATAACTCTAATATCTTACTCTGTTAAGAGTTTAAACTTATGCTGTTGAATCCCTGTGTTCTATAATGTTACCGAATCATACTGCGATCTTCCGCGTTTGGGAGTTGAACTTATCTTAGATGGTGATCTGAGCTTAGTTTAACCCTAACCCCGGGGGGTGCTACAATTAATGTCGGTGCACCACCCACACATCAGCATGCACTGCAACAAATGGGCCCACCAGTGTCACGTCCCATCGGGTCTCTTTTTCTCACAAATCTACGGCACGCCATCTTCATCAGCAATGACGTCATGTGTGGTCAAGAAGTCTAAGTATATATATTCTAAGAATAGACTATGAGTCTATGCTCCGGTGCAAACACCCGAACAAAGGCTCGGGGCCTACTCCCATTAGGAGCGCTGACCGTGCACCTGATAAAGTTCGGGATAAATCAAGACTTGTGGGAAATGTCTTCGGATGATAAAACTACTTTGAGCCTATGCTCTGATGCAAGCATCACAACATAGCATCGAGGAATACTCCCATCAGGAGCGGTTGTCACACACCTGATAAACAATCCTCCTACGGAGTCGACATATCAGCAGGAACAGAGCATAATCTTTGAGCCTATACTCGAATTCAAGCATTTGTCTGTATCCTCGTGGGCTACCCCCATCGGGTGCACGATGCAATCTTCTCAACAGAAGTTAAACCTATAAACATTACAAACGTGTATCCTCATACAGTTACTCCCATCAGAGCGTCAATGCCACGCCCGATAAAAATATCAAGAAAGTCGACAACTTAAGTAATTCTAACAGCCAAACAAGGCAGTCGATAATTTTTTTTAGATTGCGTTCGCCGCGATAACATGTCTAAATGTCGTGTCTACGATATGAAGATACAACCCCAGGATTCGTCCTGCAAGGCCTGGTAATCACACACAAACGCGATCTGCTAGTATTGTTAGCCTCAAACTGAATTACGCCAGTAAATACCGAGTTCATGCCCCGGGACTTGAATTTGATATAGGTTCATGATGTTTTTTCCCGAGAGCAATTAGCTAATTCCTGATCAGTCGGATGCATCAGGCTCGTTATACCAAATCCCTACGACGATAAAATAAATTATAAAATTATGCCCACAGTAAAACTTCGGCTTACAGCTAAAACGATACTTTTCATACTCAACCCAAATCTATGATTCAGGTGTAGTCTCGGGGGCTAATGACATGGGTATGACCTATCAGGTCCCTATGATTAGTTACCCTAGGCGCATAAATAGTTACGGCACATGAAGCCCAAAGAAGTTCAAGAAGCATCCAACGGATAGAAGCATGTCTTGCCGAACAAGAAAGGACTATAACCCAACGTAGAATTCGTATTGTAATTGTAAATCTTTAATCTCTCCGGATACAGTTCTAGGATCCATCCTCTCATATAAAGGCTGTGAGGACCCGATGGGGAGATCATCTTAGTTTTCCAGCAATCCGTCGAAAGCTAGATCGAAACTAGCGAACCGGCGACTCTGCAACTGATCTTTCTCCATAATCAGACTACATCGACTCCCTTGTTTGTCTAATCAGCCAACAAAATCCTCAGCGTTCTCTTTTTCACGAAACCCTAAGTCCATAACCATGGGTATTGCTAAGGTTACCCCTCGGCACCGTGGGCTAGGGTTTAGTCCCTACCGGTGGCGCTCATTTAGTGAAAATGCCACAAGTACATTTTTTAGCCATGGTGTTCGCCTGTTTGGAATGTCACCACTATGTTTTTCCCACCTTCAAGTGTGGGACCAATTTACTGGTGGCGTTTGTGTTTTAAAAAAAATGGCACCACTAGGTTTTAGTGGTGGCGTTCGTGATATTTCAAACACCGCTATTATTTGGTCTGACAGTGGTGGCGTGTATTTTGTTTTGCACACCCCTAGGAAAATGAATTATATAAGGTTTTTCCTACTAGTGGATGGAGGCCCGGCAGGACATGTGTCGACATCGCAGCGGATCCCCCTCTCCCAAGAGATGGTCCCACCACGGGTCGTCCCGGGAGAGAGACTACCCCCACGGCTGTGTTGCAAGCGCTTTTGTCCTTCCCTACATTGGTGGATGGTTGATCGAGGCACGCCCTGGTCCTGGCATCGTCGACCGCATGCAAGAGTGTGCCCTATGATAGGGGTCTCGAGCGTGGAAGAGCTCTAGACCTGCTGGGTGGTGGGTCTCTGCGGGAGCCGAACTAGCGTCTCCAGGTCATGGGCTTGCGTGAGCCCTCATGGCGAGAACGTGCGGTGGGTCTCGATAGCGCGGGAGAATCTCTATTACGTACGGTATCCATGGTCACAAATCCTACTCTAAGCCATGCCTCGCGTATGCATGTGCAACGATGGGCTGATGATTTCTTCTACGACGGTGTGTGCAACTTTTTCTGTCAATCTTCCACAAGCTTCCGACTTTTCCACCATGTCGTGCACATTGCTCCTTCCGCATTTTTTGCGTGAACGGTTCTCGCCGTTTCGGTTCACCCCCCTCATCGGTTGCATCTGCCGCTCTGGTGAGGTGATGCTGCAGCCGCCGAAGGGCGTGACTTGAAATAGCTTGAAGTGCATTTCTTCAACTCTACTCCCAACTGCCATAAATATGGTTTGATGTCTTGATCTGCCACTTCTTCCCCTCCAGTGACCTTTCCCGAAGCGGGCAGCGGTGCTTAATCACCGACCAGGGCAGAAAAACAGTCGATTATCTATGTGCTTCCTTACTGAGGCGCTATAGTTCAGCCGATAGTAGCGCACAAGAAGGAAGCATGTAGTTGTTGGTTTAGTTGTTAAGCATGGATGTATGTTGCCCCAAACTGTCGTGTTCTTATGACAATTCTGGACAATGTTGAGTCGATGGACTTCCATTTTATCCGAACCATGGTTATCGAATGACACATGTGTCTTTTTTGTTTTTACGTGTTTTTTCTTGCTTTGGTTGCCTATTTTATTTATTTTTGTTTTTCATTTTGTTGCGTCTTCCTTTTTGGTTGCTTGCTCTATTCTTATCTCTCTTTCTTCTCTTGACAATGCACACAATGTTGAACTGTGAAAGGTATGCCAATATAAAACCGTTGAGATGTGAAACGTCGAAACATGAATGTCATGATAAAGAAAGAATGTATGTAAACTTGATAGATTGAATCATGTTCATCCACTTCTATTATTCTTATAACCTTTCTCTTCTACTTCTTCGTTCTCTTGATGATGAACTGAAATAGTTGAGACATGAATCGTTGAAAGAAGAGACTTACCGAAAACAAGAAGAGACATAAAAGATAAATCACGTGAAAAAGTATGCGAGAATGAAACAAAAACGAGATGAAAAGTTTGCACAAAAATGCGACAAAAAGTTTGTTGATGATCTTGCAATTGAAATGAAACGGTTGAGATGTGAATCATAGATGAAGAATTCAAACAAATAAACGCGACAGGGACCGAAGTAATGTGGATAAATCATGGAAACTCTGATGACGGCATATGAAGGCCAACTAAAGTAAGAAGTAGATGAGAAAAAAACAGGTCCAAAAAGAAAACAATGGTTGTTCGTGTTGCTATTGATGAACCAAAACAGTTGATATGCGATTTATTGGTAAGCAAACTAAGCATTTGAGAAACTAAACGTGATAGCAACCAAAAAAATGTGAATGCATAACATAGAAATTGGTAACGACGTACAAAGTCCAACCAAAATAAGAAGCAAATGTAAAAGTTGAATTGGAAAATATATCAACCGAGAGAAGCAGAACATAATAGAATAGTATGAAAATAAAAGAAAATGAACCGACCTTTTTTTGTTGGAGAACAATACGGATTTTTTGTATCTAAAATAATCTTAGAAATAAAATATTGGCGGTTTTCAAAGCAAACATGTTTTTTTCGGAAAATAGTATATATTAATATCATAGGGATATCAATTACACCCAGCCTCTGAAATAACACATGCCCTAGCGGCTCTACGGATGCACACAACCCACAAAAAAGAAAAAAGAATTACAAAAAAGAGAAAAGTCCCGCTACAGAGAACTAATCCTCAAATTAACGACAGTGACACCATAAGAACAACACCAGTAGTCCTCCCAGATCGCCACGGATCGGATCCACGTCCGAACCGGTGGTTCACCGCCGTCTCCACGAGGTTGCTTCGCCCGTGAACGCCGGCCAGACCAGCGCCCTGGCCGCGCCGCCCACCACCCGCTCACGCCACCGGGAAGACGCTGGTCTAGACGGGCCGCCTAGACCCACGACGAACCACCTCCCGAGAAGCCGAAGCCGGGTAAGATTTCCGTCGCTGCCAGGCCAGGAAACGCCGCCCCAACCACCGCCCACGTCCATCCCCGATGACCCAACCCCAGCCGCACCGATGGGGATGTACGCCACGCCCACCTCCCCTAGCACCGTTCGGTACCAGGGGCGCCGCCACCGCGGCCAGCGCCGGCGGCAGCGGCGGAAAGGAGGGGATCAGGGAGAGGAGAGGTTAGGCGGCGGGAGGGGATCCCCCGGCGGCGCCCTGGGGGTGTGCCACGGGAGGCAATCTTAATAATTTCCATTTGAACTACGTGTTTGTCTGACATATCAATCGCACTTCATACTTTTGATTCACGAGTAGAGTCCGTACGTCTCCGAACGTGTACCTCTTCTGCATTGTATGCGATGATAGGACATGTATGGTTTCCCATCAACTAATTTTCCCATCGCCAGTTTATAGAACATCGAACCTTATACTAAATATTGGATGATTTTGCTTTCTTTATCTTACAAATAATCTTGTATATAAGTCTTACTACTGTGATGCTTTCGTACAACATCATGACCACGTTCCCCTTATTCTTTCCTACATGAATGTTATGTGTTACAATGTTTGTCTGAGTTTGCTATGATAGTATGCACCATAAAAATAATGTTGTATGCGGTGATGGTAAAACGCAGACCCTTCCACGGTCCAAAGAAACACCATGCTTTCCTCTATCAAACGACGTACATTGTTAGCAATTTGGAAATTCAGACCCTTCATTCATGACCACGATACATGTGACTTGCTTATCCATGCCAGGTCTTCATGAGGCACACCGACGGTACGGGCAAAGTGTTTGTGGAATGCTTGGTCCCACCTCACCGGTTTAGAGTGCGTTCAACATGTTTCTAAACCGAATTATGTTACCATATGTATCAGAAAAAGTACCTTACTTTGAACGCACCCATGCAAAGGAATGATGCTCTTTTATTTTTGGGGCTTCTATGATGACAGTGATGATCATAGACTGTGTCATCGAATGTTCCCTCACACTATTTGTTCTCTCTACCTATCAACAAACGACATTCAGCCACATACCACGCCCGGTAGGGGGGAGGGATGTAGTTAACATTAGTATCGTATTATGATAAATAATTGTTTGCATGTTTCTTTAGTTTGGTTCTCAAGCAATTAACATCGTATAAACGATATCCAACTCACGGTATGAACTTTAATATCAAGGAGGTTTCATCCTTCTGCCCCTTTACATAGTACTACTCAGTTTTGCCATAGTGGTTTTCGTTACTTGCTCTACCCATATTTTTCCAAAATAAGTCTTGATATTTTCTCAAGGGGAGTGTTTTTGTTTGTCCAAACCCTTTTCCCATGTGGGTGACTCGCATTTGTGGGACCGACAAATGTTGACACGTGGGATCTGTTCATGTTCTTTTAAAAATGAGAGAACCAAGACTTGACGTTGAGACTGACAAAACATTACAGGTGAGACCACATCTATTTGAGTTGGGCCCCCTAACTCGATTGTTTTCATCTACATGGCATGTTTTGTTTAGGTTGACAGACTCATGTTATCTTTATTAATTATGTTTGAACCAATTTAAGTTATTTATGGTCATCCATGAAAGAAAAAAATATTTGTCACACCATTCACCTTAATTAAACTTAGTATCGAAAAAAAAATCAAACATGATTGAAGATATAGGAACTAAACCATATTTTAAACTCAAACTATCTAAACTACCGCAACTACCAACCCAGTCACTCCTCCACCTCTTTGGCATAAGGTATGGTGTGCACGCTGACAGAAGTTTCACGACGGCTAAACACTAAAGAAAGAAGGGTTAAAGGCGCCGGAAACCTCATGGTGGTGTCGGCGATGGCACTAGCCTCGCCCCCACGTGGTTTCTGTGAAACTACCCATCCCCAAGATTTTACCATGCCCACCACTACTCGAACCTCTCCTAGAGTGAATGAAGAGGAAACCGAACAGTGATGGGCAATGGAAAGTACAGGGAAGGGGAGAGGGGACCGCTTGGCACTCTTCATCTCCAGGGGCAAGCAGATAGAACAACGGAAATTCATTTTTAAAGTTAACTTCACATGAAGGAGTTCTATCTATTGACTCTTTTCTCTTTGAGATTGGTACGTTTGTCTATTTTTTAGCCCGCACATGGATGATGTCATGCTGACGTCACTAATTGAAACATAATTGAAACTGACTAAAACATCATTGAAATATTGAAACGGTCTGTGAATAGTACAAAAATGTTTTATAAGTTTCAAAAGTTTCATAGATGTTTTAGTTTTTTTGGGCATCACGTGGCTTACGACACGCTGACGTCATCGCTCCTTCACATGAATTTAACTTTATAAAATCCTTGTTCGATAAGACATTGACTGGGTCAAGTGAATGATGGATAAGGGGTATGGAAAGAAGAGACCAGGTGGATGTAGTGGTTGTCAGTCTCATCCAAGCGTTGCACATACCACCACTCACTCGTTCAATTCACATACATGTGTGATGGACAGTCAGTCATGTATCCTTGCTCCTCTTCCTCATCTTCGTAACGCTTGACTGGTTTTCATTTTCTACCTCGTCTTCCCTTGCCTTCTTGTGGTTCCTTGATTTAGCGCACACCACAAGCATCATGCTTATTTGTCCATCAGCTGACTTTGAGTAGTCCTTTCTTATTGAAAAGACCTTCCTCGATGCATAAACCCTAGAATGCGACGTAGTGAGAGGTTTGTGGGGGAGTGGTACACTTTTGAATTTTCATCAGCACTATCTTCAACATTGTTATTGTTGTTCCTTCCGAACTAAGAGTTTGGCTCCGTTGTCGCAGCCAAATCTAAATGGTTTTGTTGACGCTAGCATCTTGAATGTAGTTGTGCCCCAAACCATGTTTTCCTTTAAAAAACTATGTTCCCACAGTCAAATTCATGTGTTGGTAACATTAGCTCACTGATATTGATAACTTTATACTAGTTAATGTGATAACAAGAAGTACCCTTTGTAGGTAACTTCTCCTAAACTAACATCACCTACAAAAAAAGCTTGTTGTGTTTTTAAGATGAAGTTTACCGGCCTATGAGGCTTGTGCATTATGTATGGTTGTTGCATTGTTTCTATTAGTGTGTGCATTCACTATCGATATGCCCATTGATCTTTGTTCCACTCTTCTACTACGTAGTTTCGCATGTTGTAGCCGTTGATCGAGGCCATCATTGATCTGCTAGCAAACAAGGTATGTCTTTTAATTACAACAAACCACCCTTAGGTGTAAAATACATCATGATCATACTTCTTATTTAATGGAATGGTTTCCAGAGTAGGTATACTGCAACGACAACATATGATGACACCAATGGGAAACTAATAAAGTCATGATAGATAATTTCTAGCATACCGTATTGCTACAATAAAGAACAAGAAGTCAGTGACGGTTAACTATCCATGTCTTGGTAACTACTCAGGTCATGATGTATAACCCCCTCTATTATGAATTGCTAACTACTCAGCTCGCATTGTGGCATGTAATTTTAGAATACATGTACAAGGATAAGTATCACATCCACATGTTATTATTCATCCATACACACATATATCAAGCATAAATTATGCGGTTAAATACTAGATCTTTTTTTTCCAATTCAAATTTCTTATGGCATCATCACCTCTACCCTTTTTTATGCAGGTGGGGAATCTCACCTCCATGAGATAATTTCTTCATTTCTCCCCTTGCCTAATTCTGGTTGGTAGTTTTTGTGCCTACGCTAGGTAACTTATGCATCCATGGTTTGGTAGCTCGTGGCGCCAATTCCCCATATCCTAGTGAGGTTACCAGGTTGGATGGTTGCCGCCATGATAGGTTGTGAGTTGTTCCAATCTGAGGTAGAGGCGGAGTTGGTAGACGATGCTGTTTTTTTTCCTCATTTCTTGCATATGTTTGACGAAAAGGGGTATATACCGCAACAATGGTTTTAATATTCAGAGTTTACAATTTATGGATCACACATGGTGGATACATATATTATCCACTGCAATATAAAGAACATAAACATCTTATGCATTATGCAATCTATTAATAAGCCACCAACCACCTCGGTTAAATGTGGGGTAAGTTGTAGAAAATGAGCACATTCAGTTTTGTTAAAAACAATGTCATTTTGGCTGTTTCCGATGGCGAGGAAGTGGCGAAAGGGTGGCGTGATCTTTGTTGAATAAAATAATAGAGATGGTTGTATCCATCTTTTCGACGCAGAGCCCATGGTTTTAACCTCTCTTTTTTTGAAAAATTACGAGAAATCAACAGTGAATACATTCCTCGGGGTGGCGAAATTTACATTTTTCCAAGAACGCACGAGAAAGCATGCCTTTTTTCCGAGGAAGAACCAAAACAAATCAAATACAAATCCACACCAAATACCAAACTTGACCACACGGCCCAGGAGAGAAAAGGGGTGATATGTGATCTGACAAAATTCTCAAAAACATGTTACCTTGCTAAAAATAGCTAAACCCGTGCTACTAGTTTGTGTGAAGACACCAATTTTCAGAATCCTCCAAAGGGCACACCAAACAGGAAATTAGAAAAAAAAAAGGACTATTTTTCAAGAAAATCCTCGTGATTCATATAACTGGGAGCTGAAGATCAGTTTTAGGTCCATGTCCAGCAACATCCATGCGTAACTGCCTACGCTCCATGTCCTGATCGAGCAATGCCGCTGAATGCATGAGATGCCGCCGTGTTCTAGTTCCCTCCCAAGATTTGTGAACTGTACCGAGGACAGACGAACTGCAGGGCAATCGTGGGAATAAGTACACACTTCTCTGATGATGTTTCCATCATCTTGATATAGGAAATGCACTTCTCCGCGATCATACTTGCACATTCAGTCAGTCAGTGTTAAGCATTTCTGCACTTGGCAGTAGTGGCGTTCGTTCAGCATGTCAACACTTAACCTATTTGAATGCTTGAAACAGGGCATCAGCTTCTTCAGACAAAAGGACGTCTCTGAATAGTTCGACTCCTGGAATTAGTTGGTATCACGGTATGCATACGGTATTCCAGTGATATAGAGCTGCACTATATAATTCTGTACCCTATTTGACACCAGACTGAGGAACTGAAACACAACTAAAAAAATTGCAGAACTCTACTGGTCAGGTAAAACAGAGATGCTGCTCTCATGAAACACCAAATGGCACAAGGGACTTCACAAAGAGGCAAGTTTTCTCAGAAAATGCTCATAATTTACATCATGGTGGTACAAATCAAACCAAACCGCGCGAACGACACCACGTTTAGGCCTGACACACCTACAGCTCACATCCTTCGACAACAACTTACTTGCCGGGAACAAAGTTGGTGGCGAAAGCCCACGCGTTGTTGTTGACAGGGTCAGCAAGATGGTCGGCGAGGTTCTCGAGGGGGCCCTTGCCGGTGACGATGGCCTGCACAAAGAAGCCGAACATGGAGAACATGGCGAGACGGCCGTTCTTGAGTTCCTTCACCTTGAGCTCCGCGAATGCCTCAGGGTCCTCAGCAAGGCCGAGGGGGTCGAAGCTACCGCCAGGGTAGAGTGGGTCGATGATCTCACCGAGCGGTCCACCGGCAACACGATACCCCTCCACGGCACCCATTAACACAACCTGACAGGCCCAGATAGCCAGGATGCTCTGGGCATGGACGAGACTGGGGTTGCCGAGGTAGTCAAGTCCACCCTCGCTGAAGATTTGGGAGCCGGCCTTAAACCATACGGCCTCTCCAAACTTGACACCATTGCGAGCAAGAAGCTCGGGGAATACGCAGCCGAGCGCGCCGAGCATAGCCCACCGGGAGTGGATCACCTCGAGCTCACGGTTCTTGGCAAATGTCTCGGGATCAGCCGAGAGCCCGGCGGTGTCCCACCCATAGTCACCGGGGAACTCGCCGGTCAAGTAGCTCGGAGATTCACCGGAAAGCGGGCCGAGATAGAGCACACGGTCAGCACCGTACCACGGGCTGCCCGAGGAAACCTGCTTGGCTTTCGCCGCGGTCTTGCGCATCGTGACACGGGCCTCGCCGAAGGGAGCTGATGAAGCCACATTCTTGACTGCCTTGCCGGCAAAGGTCGAGGAAGAGAGGGACATGGTGGTGGTCGCCATTGAGCTACTAAGGCTGCTGTTGTAATGTATGTTCTCCAAAGATCTAAAGGTGTGTGTGGAGATGGTCTAAGATGTGAAGAACATGGAGCTATTTATGGCACCGGAGATGACAAGAGGGACTGAGCTTTGCCGTTTGAGCTGACAACAAAGTAGATAGAGAAAGATGGAGGAAAAATCTTGATCTCCGACTCCATTGGTGTAGCAGAGATCTCTTCATCTGTGAATACGTGGCAAGGCGAGAACCAGGGAAGCGAGATAGTTGTGGATAAGCCTAGATTTCCTTTGGGGTATGGCGATCTGTGATTCGATGATGGATCACATGTATAGTCAGGGCAGGTCAAGGTCTGCATGCAACGAGACTCTCTCTGCATCGCAAAAAAAAGGGGGAGTGAAATTTCCTCTTTGCTTTACTTTCCATGGTGATGAAGATGAACTATACAAGAAATCCCATTTATTCACATAACGGTTTGAGAATCGTGTAAAGCAAAACTTTACCTTCTTATCCTACAAAAGGAGACATTTATCAGACTGAGCCTAAAAAACAAAAATAAATATATTATACTACCTCCTCGTAATAGATGTCGAAGATTTGTCTATTTCGAGTCGGAGAAAGTATGTGATATCTTACAACCGACAGCATTACATCTTAACACATACTAACTGCAAAGCAAGTGGCAAGACCGTGTTCCTTTCACAAAATACTTACTGCACAAAGGAATTTATCTTAATTGAATAAAATTATTGGTTCCTTTTCTATGAGTTCTTAAAACATCTTATTGTGAAAAAAAATATCATGATCACTTAAGGAAGCGATGTTTTGTCACCCTTTCACACTGTTTTCCTGTCACCACACACGCAATGGCAACACAGAAATTTTTGATAAAAGAAATATATTAATATCGTGTAGATATTAATTACACCTAGCCTCTACATCAACAAGGCGTTAAAACATCCAGGATGCACACATCTAAAAAAGAAAATAAAAGGAGAAAAGGAACTCCACCATAGTGATCAAACAATGCAGCAACACTCTAACCACCAGCAATATGGTAGCACCCGGATTACAAAGGAGTTTCTCCAAAAGCAATGTCTTCAGAAAAAAACAATGCACAAGTGTTGTCATTGTCCGATAAACAATCTTGGGTTTTCACTCTAGAGAAAGACCGTGTTTTCAAAACAATGTCTTCAACAAGGTCACTGCCAGAAACAACCAATAAATGTTAGACCTTGGATTTTCACCCTCGAAATCAAAGACTTACTTAAAGGAGCACCACCAACAAAGAAGTCATCCAATGTTGCCTTCCCATATACGGCGGCTGCTACCGCAAGTCTCGTACCACTAGGCTCACAGGAACTTGTGTCCGATCTAGACGGGAACATATTCTGCAAGAAAAGTCTAAAGAACTGCATGCGAAGTAAAGTCTTCATAGCATCAATACTAAGCGTTTTCGTTGTCAAGTCCTCCAATCATAACCACCATGAAATTTTCCGCTTGTGTGAAACCTTGATATCTTGATGTACACATGTCCCATGGTGTAAAAAACAGATCTTCATGATACACCCACTAAAGCCGGTTAGACTGATATTGTAGGCACACACGACACTACTAGGAAAAACCCTATAGGAGTTAGGATTATAGGAGGCATATCCTAACCATATGCGCGTCCACTAAATATACAAGACGCACGGCTTAAGGGTGCGTCTTGTATATTTGAATAGTGGAGGCACATACGTCTCCTATATTTCATATACGGATAAGATCTGGCTGCCTCCCCTTATTCAAGCGCATCCGCTCCAATATGCACCTCGAGTAGTTCAACTACTAGGGGCTCATATGGACCAGATGTGCCTCCAATAAGATGGGTGGACCCGGTGGTGACAGGTGCCTCAATACTGGAGACACACCTATGCGTCTTTGGTATTGTGGATACCTTTGAAAAAGTTATACTATATTTTATTGTTCTTATTATGTTTAGACAATTTTTACATTAATAATGGCCTTTAAAAAAGTTACACTATATTTTATAGTTCTTATTATGTTTGGACAACTTTTACATTAATAATGGACTTTGAAACAAGTTACACTATATTTTATAGTTCTTATTATGTTTGGACAATTTTTACATTAATAATGGCCTTTGAAAAAAGTTACACTATATTTTATAGTTATTATTATGTTTGGACAATTTTTACATTAATAATGGCATTTGAAAAAATTTATACTATATTTTATATTTCTTATTATGTTTGGACAATTTTTACATTAGTAATGGCCTTTGAAAAAAGTTATACTATATTTTATATTTCTAATTATGTCTGGACAATTTTTACATTAGTAATGGCCTTTGAAAAAAGTTACACTATATTTTATATTTCTTATTATGTTTGGACAATTTTTACATTTAATAATGGCCTTTGAAAAAAGTTACACTATATTTTATATTTTTTATGTTTGGACAATTTTTACATTAATAATAGCCTTTAAAAAAGTTACACTATATTTTATATTTCTTATTATGTTTGGACAATTTTTACATTAATAATGGCCTTTGAAAAAAGTTATACTATATTTTATAGTTCTTATTATGTCTGGACAATTTTTACATTAGTAATGGCCTTTGAAAAAAGTTACACTATATTTTATATTTCTTATTATGTTTGGACAATTTTTACATTTAATAATGGCCTTTGAAAAAAGTTACACTATATTTTATATTTTTTATATGTTTGGACAATTTTTACATTAATAATAGCCTTTAAAAAAAGTTACACTATATTTTATATTGCTTATTATGTTTGGACAATGTTTTTATATTAATAATGGCCATTGAAAAAAGTTGCACTATATTTTATTGTTCTTATTATGTTTGGGCAATGTTTTACATTAATAATGGCCTTTAAAAAAGTTTTCAAAAAAAGTGTGACCATCAGGTTTCAAACCTGTGTGTAGCCAAGGGACTAGGTGTCTAGCCACTAGGCCAGCAATCTTTTTGTGATAAACATAGCCTCTCTATATTATTTGACTAAGGGCGTCGACTATAGGAGGCGCATCTAGTCTAAATGCGCCTCACATAAGTTAGGCTAGGGTATACTCACTCGACCGACACACATAGGCGGGGGTACTGCAGGGCTATGACACACACAGGTTCCACAGGGCACACACTCCTGCTCGAAGCCGCCGCCTGCCGCTGCCGCCTACCGCCGCGAGACCACCGGCCATCGAGGTGAGTGCCACTCCCCCTCCCCGTCCTACTTCCCCCTCCCTCCTCTTTTTTCTCCCAAATCTCACGAGCCTTTGCTCGTCGCCTTCCTGCAGTGCCGCTCACCGTCGTCTGCTTTGCAAAGGAGGAACCGCCCATGAAGGAGGAGGAGCCGCCCGTGGAGGTGCCGCCCGTCCTCGTCCGCCCATGGAGGAGCCGCCCGTTAGCTGTGGCCTCCGCTTCCTCGACCTCGTGCACTACCACCTCCTCTCCTCCCTTGCCCGTCGAGGTGAGACTCTCCCTCCTCTCCTCTCTACCCTCTCTAGTTTAGGTTGCTTTCGATGGCAACACAATGGGATTTGCCAAATGGGCGGTTGTAGGAGAATCCTTGCCTCCACCAGCTTCGGCCAGCCGCACGTCAAGCTGGTTGAGTTGACGATTGTCCTTGCTTAAACCAGTGATTACTTTGACATCTCCACACTGAAGCCCCTTTATCTTGAATTAACTTCTTTTAAGTAATTTCAAAAGCGTCCTTAAATCAAGACATATGAATAACTTTCTTTCAAGAATAACAGATATTCTGACTTTTTGTTAAGAAAATGACATTTTATCTACGGATACCTAGTTTTAGTAGGAAAGATCTCTGTACTTACTTTGTTCAGTATCTCCCTACCAGGAAAATCTATTTTCACATAATGTAGTTGAAATTAATAGCATGTGTCAAATTGCTGCTAGCTCTAATAAAGCAGAAAAATGCACCAACTGAAAGAAAAATGGAAGTTTGAGGGACTGACAAATAAACACCGATTAATCATTAACCACAGGTGCTTTCAAGTTCTACACAATTTCCACTGGTGTTGCATGAGACATGTACTGAGGTACATATGGTTTATGGGTTTATAAGGTTAAAAGGATGACTTGAACCTATCATAGGTCATAGCAATAAAACTATAAAAATGGTATTGTATTTGTGATTTTCGTTCATTATGTTCGACTCCAGATAACCTACAGTTTTTCGTAGTTGTACTTGTAGTTGATGACCAATCTTCTTGTTTCATTAACTGCTAGAGGTTTCTCAGAACTTAGAACAACATCCTACAAGTCATGTTGTTGGAAATAGAAACCATCAATTTTCTATAAAAAATCACATATGAAAAAAGTGGTGAACATGTTAAGAGGAAGCATTTTAGAGTTTGGTAATGCCCTACTAAGACATTTTCTTCATCTGTAGACCACCCGATGCAGTAAATTTAGATATAAATATTACAGCGATTTCTTTAAATGTTTGAGACTTGATATGGCACGGTAATGCCTAATTTAGATATAAATTAACTTGGTATAATTTGCAAGTGAATTTGCTTTGGCCAACAAATATGTACTATTTACATGACAACATTTATTTGAATGCTTTCTAGATGTTGAATCTAAGGAAAAGATCTATCTAGGGTGGATGTGATCTACAAGCTTAACTTGCATGTGCTTGTAGTTTAGTCACTATGACAGTGAATTCACTATGATATGGTTGAGCTTATATTCTTGAAATGATACTAGATTCCTCTTGTTTGATATGTTGCCCTAGTGGCTCTTGTTGTACTAGACTGCTTACATTAATTGGAATGTGTCCAGTAGTAATTGAAATGTGCCTAGATGGTACTAGATTGGTGTGCATAGATGCACTTAATGTGCCAGCATCACTTGGATTAAGAGGATTTGGCTTGCTTTGGGGCATTTGGTGGATCGGAGCTGCATCATTGTATACTAGCAATGCATTTTATTCATAGTTCATCCTGCTACAAACACATACACATCATCCTGTCACATGCACATGTATATAGTTAATGCATCCTTCTACAAGCACATACAAGTACTACTACAGCTCTAGTAGGTGTATTTTATTCATAGAACAAACTGCCCTTCTTCTTCTATCTGCTGCCTTCACCAAACTTCACCTTCTTCTTCTTTAGCATGTTGATCATATCTTTGCAATACTCAATGCCTTTTTTAATCAATAACAATGAACTAGGTGCTTTGAGCTCAGGAAGCAACCTTATGGAACTTCTTTAGGCAGGAGCATTTCTTTTGAATAAACCTTGGCAAATGGCTTCATGCTCTGCTATTGTTGGATCATCTGGCACTGCTACCTCACCCAACTTATCAAGTGCCTTTGCAGCCTTCCTCTCCTCCTTCTCCGCATTGCTTCTCTTTGAGTAAAACTTGGTCTCCATAGCCGGGAATCAAATGTCGATGTAGAGTGTGCTAGCTTTTATTGACATACAAGAGCACCTATGAACAATAGCATGCACACATAAGTAGAACAGTGCACAGTTCAAAGATGCTCACTAGCAAATGCAGCCAAAAATGGCAATTGTGCCTTTATTCCATTTTGAGGCATCTATCACTTCACCCATGCATTCTTTTGGACTACTATTGTCCCTTTGTGATCACTTCACCCATGCATCACTTCTGCCAATGCACTAGCTGTCCCTTTGTGCTCTCAGCAATGATCATACATGTGCACTATTTTTGTTTTCTCCTTGGTTTTATGGACATGTGCTTGCACTTCTGGAAATACAGTGAATCTAAATCACCACGTATATTTTTATTTATGTTTATTTTGTTGCATATGACATGTTGGAAGAAGTAGCACCCCGAGCATCGTCGTGTCCTCTTCTACGGCGGCAATCCACCGCGCAACAAGGAGATATATGAGCACTTAGTGAAGCATGGTTATGGCAGGACATTCATGACGTTAGCGAAGTAGGATGAACTTATACTCGGTTCTCGAGAGATGTGAACTTGGTGTTGTGTGTGAGGTACTAGTTGGTTGATGCGTGAACTCTCCTATGTCACGGATTAATTCAAGTTGATGTGTGATGTACGTGTATTCGTGTTGTTTCTATACTATGTTTTGGCCAATTGCAACTTTCTGAAAATTCTGTGTTGTTTATAATGTATTCTGAACTGTATAATATCTGTGTACTGTGTATTCTTGACTATAATGTAGTTCTGTAAAATTTAAAATTTAAAAATGCTATTTGAGGCGCATATGTAAAGCTATTAGAGGCGCATATGTCAGTCATACTCGAGACGCATTATTCCGACATAGTCAAGGCGCATCTGGTATGCAGCTTGTATACCCTGGATATGCGAGGCGTATATTAATATGCGCCTCACATATCCTGGATATACGAGGCACATATTAGATGCGCCTCGGGTAAAAAAATACTAGCAGCACTTGTCTTGAGGTGCATCCCATATACGCCTCGAATGACCTCTATGGTGCGCCTCGAGTAGGCTTTTTCCTAGTATTGTGATCGACCCCTATTCAATCAAGGTATCCAAGGAGCGCCAAATGCGCCACCATCTGGATCTTTATTCTGCAAGACATGGGCCCAAGATCTACCACATCTCGTTGTCCATCTCCGATAGAGAAGGAGGAGCCCTGCCCTGGCGCCCATGTATTTAGTTCTTCTTGGATTGAGGTTTTTTTCTTGATTCCTCTTTGCTACTTGTTTCCTAACATTCATTTATTTATTTATTTATTTTCTTTCTTAGGTTCTTTGTATTTAATAATTATTTTCATCATGTGGTTGGGAATGTGCTTGGGTATAATTTTCTTTTACTTATGATGTTCCTTTTATACATTTTATGTAATATTCTTTATTGATTATGGAGCACAAAACAAGTGGAATTCCATAGTGAATAACACAAAGACATCAAAGAAGTGCACACCCACAATGGACATGGAGGACATTTTCCATTTAAATATTTTTTTCATAATTCATTAACCATGATAAGTTTGATATTATTATAAGTTTTTGGTTATGCTTATCAGAATCATTTGATTAATCAATTAATGTTAGCATTATTGTATTTATGTAAAGCCTGTGTATATGTTATTTATATATTTCTACATATAATCAATGTATCTTATATACTTTTTAAATCATGATATCTCTAGATTATAATGCTTCATACTATATACTATTCTTGTTGCTATGTATAGATACTTCAGGTACTACTGCATATACCAATGAGCTAACGAGCCTTCCATGTGAATTTTGTTGTAAATAATGCCCTAGAGGCATTAATAATAGTGTCATTATCATATTTCATGTTTATGATAAATGTTTATACTCCATGCTATAATTGTATTAACAGGAAACATTATACATATGTGGTTTCATAAACAACATTGTGTCCCTAGTAAGACTCTACTTGGCTAGCTCGTTGATTAATGATGGTTGTGGTTTTCTAACCATAGACATGTGTTGTTAATTAATAGTGGGATCATGACAATAGGAGAATGACATGATGGGAAGACCAACTAAGCAAAGCAATTATACCATGTCACAAAGTTTAAATTTGCCGAAGTTGTTATATGTGAAGTATCTTAATCCTTAGACCATGAGGTTATGTTATTCACTTGAGGCGGAAGAATGCTTTGGGGGAATAAACCATCACACCATAAAAGGGTGACAATAAAAGTGTCTTTTAGCCATTTCAGGAAGTACTTGTTGGTTTGCATGAATCAAGACCGGAATTTGTCCATCGGAGAGATATAATCTGGGTCAACTCGGTAACACATTGCAAGAACGTGACTAAGGAGCTTGGTCACATGGATGTTGTATGACGATATGAGTAAAGAGTAGTTGCCAATGACGAGATTGAACTAGGTATAGTGATCAAGATGTTTGTTGCGCTTCAAACGGTGTCACACACTCACATGATGGATCCTCTTAGTTGGATAATGGAGTCGTCAATACATTTGACCGAATAACGTATGAGGACTTTACTCGGGTACGCAGAAGATCAAGGGTGATGCACCTCAATTTGTTCCGAGGAGGCCGATTTCACAGCACGATACGCAAGACAGTGAGTTGGCACTTTTTAGACCAGAAGCACAGTTACTTAGGAGGGACCCCATATGAGACTCTAGCGACTATTGGCTGAGCTAGTCATCCTAATCGCCCTAGCTCGGTTGTCGATCCTTCAAAACACCGAGTCACCAAAGAAACAGAAGCAGAGATAAGGGTTGAGGAGGTAAAAGTAGGTGAAAAGTAAATTGTATTGAAGTTGTCGAGTGTGTTCTTAATTCAATCGGTTGGCACCCCTTATAACTTATATGGGGCGGATGGTCTTTCCGTACAAACCTAGGAGACTTTACACGAGTACAATGTGGTTTCCTTTAGCAGGAAAATAACTCTAAAGCTAGGCAACTATCGTCGGCTTCGTACTGGACTCGAACTCCAAGCATATGAATAACCCTTTATAGAGTCATCTTTTCTTCCGTGTTGGTGCAATTTTAAAGATCTTTGAGCTTCTTTTCGGCCAAGTCATAGTATCCTTGGGCATAAGTCGATTATTGTCATCGGTTTCTAGAATTTTATACTTAGTAGGCCTTTCGATGCTAGAATTGCCTACTATCTGGACGGCTTCTTGATTATCCTCTGGATCCCCTTCATGCATCTACTATATTCACCCTTAATCTCCTGATGCTAGCTAGAATCTGAAAATCGGCAAAATGCGTCCATTGGCGACTCTCATCTCCCGGCTCAAACCACTATATTTTTATTGGCCCAAAACAGGTAATAGATGTCCCATGTTTCCTGGTAAAGCTTGAGTACCAGGAAATACTCTATGTAATCCGCTAAAGGTGATGTTTAAAATCATCTGCTACATATTTTATTCGAAGGGCGATACACTGTTATCAGTCGTTTCACAACGAGTTCAGGCAGATTGCCACACTCTTGGGTGAAATTATTTTAAGTATCGTTCATTGAGCGCTCGAGGAAGAATACCTCCTTCCATCATTTCCACTAAATACGAGTTATTAGTCTCGTGACTCGGTAAGGACCTTCCTAATTCGGTGGCCATTTGCCAAATTTATGACTACGTGAGCCGACTAGTAATATGACACTCTAGAGTAAGTCGCCAATTCAAAAGTCCTTTAGCCGAACTTTTCTGTTGTAAACCTCGGATACCTGTAACTTTTGTCTCTCGATACCTTTGAGAGTCTCTATTCGTTTTTCGACCACCTCATCAATGTTGTCCATCATTAGATTGTAATAATCCTTGGACAACAATCCTTTTTCTTACAAACCTTAAAGCATCAAGATTAACCTCTAGAGGTAAAATGTCCTCTTGTCCATAGGTTAAGTTGAAGGGAGTTACTTTAGTCGCATCATGATTTGATATCCTATGAGCCCATAGTGCTTATGATAACACTTCATACCATCGCTTAGGATAATCCTGAATTTTCTTCTTGATCAACTTGATCAAAATCTTTTTAGTAGATTTGATCTGTCCATTGGCTTGGGCATAGTAAAGAGAGGAATTGAGCATATTTATTCCCAGTGACTCAGCAAACTACTTCACCTCTATTGCCATGAAGGATGTTTCTTGATCTGTGTTGAGAGTCTATGGTATACCGAGTATGTCAACAATATGGTTAGTGATAAATTGTATTACCTCCCCGTTGGTCATATTCCTTAGGGGTACTACTTTAGACCACTTAGTGAAATAGTCAGTAGCAACCAGTATGAACCGATGCTCTTTTGCTGATGTTGGATGAATCATACCGACAAAATCTAGTGCCCATCCTTGAAAAGGCCACAGTTTTATAATCGATTGCATAATTGAAGCTGGCATCAGTTGTATGTATCCGAATTTCTGAGAAGCATCGCATCCCTTGTAGTACTTGAAGCATTCATGAATTATAGTCGGCCAATAGAATCCGGCTATTTTTAGCATCCACTTCATCTTGTGGGCTGACTGATGTGTACTGCATAAGACATCATGAACATCTCCCATGGTGACCTTGGCTTGATCTTCATCCAAGCATTTCAGAAGAAGATCATTCGTCATTCGGCAATATAGATCTTCCACTAAGCAATACTTCAAAGCTATTCATCGAATGGCTCTCTCTGTATTCTTGTTTGGATCTTGCAAGTACTGAATAATTGGTCTTCTCCATACCACACGCCCCGTACAACGATCCTACCGTGCAGCCATAGCGATTAACCCCCTCCCCCGACCTCACCCAACCCACAAAGACCACCGGAGAAGAAGACCAGCAACGTGATATCTTAATCAAGGGTACAATCCTCACTAGGAATGGAAAAACTCCGTTGATGTGTATACACCACGTTGTTTTCAATCAAATGCGTAGAAGTGACAAAAAATATGAGAGGAGTGTGTTGATACCTTCGATCCAGATTACGGATGTAGTATAAATCTTTTTCCCTAGTAGACCTAAGGTTTATCGAATCCTCGGGAAGCATAAAGCAAAGTGATATTACTTAAACGGACCTTCGAGAGTTTTAGAATTCCTTTTGTGTTTTCACCGGATCAAGAGTTTGCGATCTTTTTGTTGTTGATGATGATGGAGAAAGAGAGGGCCTAGGGTCTTCAGTTTTCACCAGTAGTTGTGCAAAACATCTGATGGGAATAATAGATAATAATAAAGTATGCATGTAATTGTTAAAGCAAGATAATTATATGTGGACAGTGCATCTATAAATGTTATTGCCTCCGCAACATCTTATAGCAATAACCTACTAGTCTCATCCATAGGAGAAAGAGAACTAATGATATGCATCATGATGTCACTGTTAATCCCAAGTAAATTCCTTACATACAGCCATACTGCCCATTCTGTCACTGCGGTTCCCATCCTGCAAATCAGCCATTACTCACACTCCCTTTACCTGGATCAATCCTCGGGGTCTTGGATACCTGATAAGTCCTTAGATTGAGGCAAGAGAGGGTACTACAATCATCATGTCATACAAACTAATACATGATCCCATCTATGATAATTAACATGCACAAAAGCTATATGGCTAGGCCGAAGCCCTTAACCCAAGGAGAATTACTCACACATAGAGATGAAATCAACAATTATAAATATTGTAATAGAGATCATAAGGTTGATAGAAAATAGTCTTACAATGTCGCCAAATAGAGAAGAGATCTACTATTACAAGTGGTGGAAGATTGCTATGATGGTGGAGAAGGGTTTAGAGGTTTAGATCTAGATCTATACCTCCGGCGTGGTGGCTTCTGGTGGCAGGGAGAGTTGAGGTCGAAAAGAAGCGTTGTTTCCCGTTGCCCGAAGCCTCTTTATATAGGGGTTCCTTCGCAGAAGTTGTTCTGTTTGACCTAATGAAGTCGGTGCAAACTATATGGCCGGAATAAAATTCTTGCCGTATAGTTGGTCGTTAAAGCTTCAACATTCACTTCACGGCTCCTAGTTTCTTTGACGTGATGGAAATCTCGTATCTTTGGCATTTATGTAGTGATTCCTATCATCATACGTCATTATCCGCGCAGGAAAAAATAGCAAGAAATAATTGCATACGCCTTTGATCATTAGGCATTAGTGGCAGAATTTAGAGAGATATTTTATCAAATATATGAATAATATCTAGTTTAAATGCGAACGTGGATGGCTTTCATAGCCATCAGGTTTCAACGGCTATGGTTTCTCCGGGCCGTTCAGGAGAAACATTTGAGCATCACTAGTCGAGTGCACCAAACGACGCCCCAAAGGCCAATGGGACACGTCAGGGAGAATAACGTGCCCAGCGGCGTGTCCCAAAGACATTTTTGGTCCTGCCACCGCCATATAGCTTGTCCGGAGCGCCGAGGGCATCCCTGCTCCACAGGGGACGTGCTCGGCGTCCCACGCAACGCACTACCAACACGGCACTTTGCGGGCCAGCCCTATCATTGGCACTACGGTTGATCAGTATTATTTATGATGTCATCTCCAACCTCTCCAAGGCCGCTTAATGGCGGTGTAGGTTCATCAGGCCGCGCAGGGAGTTATCATGATATCATAGTGTGGTGTGGCCAGCACATCATAGGGAAACATCCTGTCACAATGGCGCATGGCGGCACAGGGAGTCGTCCCGTCATCACAGTCGCCATTGATGTACGGGGCGGTTTGACTCCTGCACCTCTTAAATGTCGCATGCTTGATCCCAATGCTGGTATCAATGTGACAATTGCTCGGCCTTTATAAGCAGGCTGCACGCCACATTTATCCCTACAAGAGCTTGATTGCCGGTTCAATCTCCTAGCTCCTCCACACGCGCTCCATGGCTAGAGATTCCAGGGGAAGGGGCCACGGCCACGGTCGTTTCCAGGGTCGGGGAAGGGGCCACAGTCGATCACCTACGCCTTGGCTATCGTCGTCGTCGATGGAGGAGGATACGGACCCCCTCCCCCGACTTCCAGTTCTTCATCCCCATCTATGAAAACGTTTTGGGCAAGAAGATACTCCCGAACAAGTTTGCTCAATTTCTTGACGGGCAGAGGCCCCCCGCAGTGAAGCTGCGGGCAACATGTGGCAGCGTTGTCTTGTGCCCCATGGAGGTGTTTTTCGATGGGCAAGGCCACGTGTATCTCGCCAATGGCTGGGAGCAGTTTTCCATGCGCATAGCCTGGAGCTCGGCTACTTCCTAAGCTTCACATATGACGGCGATGGTATGCTCACAGTGAAGGCGCGTTCAACGGAACGATGTGCCATAGGCACTACTACATAGACAACAACGACAACGACAACGACGAGGATGATGTGTCATAGCCTTTATTTCTTCTATGTAAATCAAGTATCCCAATGCAATAAATCAAGTTTGAATGAAATATCATGTGTTTGGAGGCCGCGTGTCCCAAACACGACAGGGCGTGGCGGCGCCCCCAAGTGACCAATTCGGGCTTCTGCCGGATGTCGTTTGGAGGACACGACTAAAGATCCTGTTAGAGTGGATAAACAACAAGGTATCTCCGAGTCCTGAGAGAGCGATGATGCTGAATGCATGAGATGCCGTCGTGCTTTAGTTCCTGCCTATGCTATATGAACCGTGACGAGGACAGACCAACAGCAGAACAATAGTGCCAACAAAGTACACACCTTGGACCTACCTGATAATGTTTCCATCATCATGATAATTCCATTAAATTGGAACAGGAGTTGCACTTTCCATGATCATGCTTGCATATTCAGTAAGTGTTAGCATTTCTGCACTTGGCGGTCGTGGAGTTCAGCAGTAGCATTATACTCGTGATAGCAAATGAGTGCTATGGTATATCTTTAATTCTTTATAAAGATGAAAGTGTTTGAGGGTTACTTTTTCTTCTCATTCCATCGATTGGTGATGATTCAGTACCAAAGAGTGTATTTTTGAATGCTTGCAACAGGCTGGCCGCTTCTTCAGACAAAAGCACATCTCTGAATTGTTGGAATCATGGAATGCGTGGGTATCAGGGTATACGTCTGCATACAGTACTACAGTGATACAGAGCTGCACTATATAATTCTGTACCCAAAATGACGCCAGAGGAACTGAAACACAACTAAAAGATTTGCAAAACGCTACTGGTCAAGTAAAACAGAGATGTTTCTGTGGTGAAACACCGAATGGCCTAGAGGACTTCACAAAGAGGCATACTTTCCCCTAAAAATCCATGTTATTTACATCATGGTAGTACAAATCAAACCAACTCGCGCGAACTTCGCCGCGAGTAGGTCTGGCACGGTTGCATCTCGCAGCAGTCAACAGCTACTTACTTGCCGGGAACAAAGTTGGTGGCAAAAGCCCATGCATTGTTGTTGACAGGGTCGGGGAGATGGTCGGCGAGGTTCTCTAGAGGGCCCTTGCCGGTAACAATGGCCTGCACAAAGAAGCCAAACATGGAGAACATGGCAAGACGTCCGTTCTTGAGCTCCTTCACCTTGAGCTCCGCGAATGCCTCGGGGTCATCGGCAAGGCCGAGGGGGTCGAAGCTGCCACCAGGGTAGAGTGGGTCGACGATCTCACCAAGCGGGCCACCAGCAACACGATACCCCTCGACGGCACCCATGAGCACAACCTGACATGCCCAAATAGCCAGGATGCTTTGGGCATGGACGAGGCTGGGGTTGCCGAGGTAGTCGAGTCCACCCTCGCTAAAGATTTGGGAGCCGGCCTTGAACCATACAGCCTCTCCGAACTTGACACCATTGCGAGCAAGAAGCTCGGGGAAGACGCAGCCGAGCGCGCCAAGCATAGCCCACCTGGAGTGGATCACCTCTAGCTCACGATTCTTGGCGAATGTCTCGGGGTCAGCCGAGAGCCCGGCAGTGTCCCATCCATAGTCACCGGCAAACTCACCAGTCAAGTAGCTCGGGGGCTCACCGGAAAGCGGGCCGAGGTAGAGCACACGGTTAGCGCCGTACCACGGGCTGCCCGAAGAGACCTGCTTGGCTTTCGCCGTGGTCTTGCGCATGGTGACACGGGCCTCGCCGAAGAGAGCTGATGAAGCCACATTCTTCACTGCCTTGCCAGCAAAGATCGAGGAAGAGAGGGACATGGTGGTGGTCGCCATTGAGCTACTAAGACTGCTGCTGTGTTGTATGTTCTCCAAAGATCTAAAAAGGTGTGTGTGGAGATGGTGTAAGATGTGAAGAACATGAAGCTATTTATGGCACCGGAGATGACACAGGGGGACTGACCTTTGCCGTTTGAGCTGACAAGATAGTAGATAGAGAAAGACGAAGGAAAAAATCTTGATCTCCGACTCCATTGGTGCAGCAGAAATCTCTTCGTCTGCGAACACGTGGCAAGGCGAGAACCAGAGAAGCGAGATAGTTGTGGCTAAGCCTAGATTTCCTTGGGGTGTGGGGACCTATGATTCGACGATGGATCACATGTACAGTCAGGGGAGCTCAAGGTCTGCATGCAACGAGACTCTCTCTGCATGGCCAAAAAAATAGGGGAGAGTGAAATTTCCTCTTTGCTTTACTTTCCATGGTGGTGAAGATGAACTATACAAGAAATCCCATTTATTCACATAACGGTTTGAGAATCGTGTAAAAAAAAACTTTACCTTCTTATCTATCTATCTATCTATCTATATATATATATATATATATATATATATATATATATATATATATATATATAGGAAGGAGTGTTTCTTATAGTACCTACACTTTTTTGGACAGATTTACCCTCCCACCAAATCTTATATTACTACCAAACCACCGGTAAGTAAATTAAAAAAACTATTCGCCCGTTGTAAAAAAACTGTTCAAAAAACTGTTTGCCCCTTCGCTGTTCGTTTCTATATATATACGTGTCCCATTAGTTTAACCTCTCGTGGAGGAAAACAACTTTAGATCGGCTGTTTTCTGTGCAAAATCACCTCTCCACCATTCGTACGTCGTACTCAGCTTTGTACAAGGCGAGAGGACCAACAAAGACCGGCGAGATCGATCCATGCACGCATCCGGTTTGGTCTCCCGGGCTCGTTCGCAAGACATGCACGCGCGATTGTGACCGCCCCCATCGAGATGTCCATCGACCAACTCGATTAGCGCATCCGCCGCCGCTCACGGAATCATACCTATCCACCGCCACATGCCCGCGCGCTATACGAGAGTCGTGGTCTATTCGTCGTCGCTCGCGGACTACCGCCTGTCTGCTGCCATCCACCGAGCGCTGGACGGGTGCCGGCCTGACTGCCATAGCTCAATCGCACGACTAGACGGGATCGGCCACTTCCTATGGTTTGGCTCAGGTTCTTTACATCTCAGGGATTATGGACGGAATCGACCAGCACTCTGCATATCCTCCTATTCATCAGTCAGGTCAACCATCTCAAATTTGAGACTGCTGGGCATGGTTGAACATACCGAAGGAACACGGTGTCCACGACGCTGCGAGTCTGCTTCCCCAACTCTAATGCTCGATCGCCCTGTGGGATCTAAGCGCTAAGGTTACGGCGACAAGTGAAAAAAAAGGCTCGCTAAGAAACCCGGTTTGCAATCGGCCCGCATACCAGAAGAAGAATAGAGAAAGTAATTGGATCGATTTGTGTACGAGTCATGAGCCAACGCCTGGGTAACCCTAAACTAAAAGATTTCAGCCAAATGATGACTGCGCTCGCTGATGCGTACCTACAGTTTCGCTGCCGTTAGATGCCTGATGGCCGAAGGGTCGCTTCCAAATTGCAGATCGCCGATGACCCATATTGGAGAATGGCACACAACATCTACATGTTGATTTTTTGTTATGCTTGCCGAGGCACGGGAGCTTTGCACCAGGGATGATGAGAAGGCTGTCGCGGTATGTGGGCAAGCTCTTTGCGTCGTTCACGAGGATGCTCCTCGATTTCCAGCTGCATTGTATGGTACTCCCTCCATTTAGAAATATAAAATATTTTAGATTTGTGAAGGAGATGTATCTAGACATGTTTTAGTGTATAGGTTCAAATGAATCTAGACACTAAAATATGTCTAGATACATCTTCTTCACAAATCTAAAACATCTTATATTTCCAAACTGTGTTGTATGGTGGTACTCGAACAAGGTGAGCACAAACCGATGATTTTCAGCGGCATTGTATGATGGTATTCGAACAAGGTGGGCACAAACTACATACAGTAAGGCAGCTTCCTATGGACTTGGGGCCTAAGTTGCAGAACCAGTTGCACCCCTTTCAATATGGTTTCTTCTATCCAAATTTAGTGATTATCAATTTAGCGTGTGTCGTATGGAAAGTTTACAAGGCAATGTTGATAGTTGTGTAGTCGGCCATGTTTGCTGATGCACATATATGTTTTGTGATATCTCACTTAGCTTATCTAACAAATTGAGTGGCCAATCTTGTACATATATACATCCGTGCACTAGTGGAGAACGTGTCATGCGTCCCGGTTGGTAAGGGGCATTAGTCCCGGTTGCCCAACCAGGACGGGGCAATCGGGACTAAAGCCCGAACCTTTAGTCCCGGTTGTCCCACCAACCGGGACAAAAGACCATACACGTGGCCGCTGCTGCGTGCGAGGGGGGGAGGAGTTTTGACTAAAAGTTTTTTTAATTTTTTTTTTTTAAATTTAATTTTTTTTTTCAATTTTTTTTAAACCTTTGAATTATTTGACTTGTTAATCTCCCACGTCTCTCATTTTTAATACTAATTATACTTAATCTTAGTTCAAATCGTACTTACAGTCAAACTTCTCATCCGGTCACCCATCCTAGCACTACTTCACCCTCAGCACGCTTAACTTCTTCATTCCATCTCTCCCACCTGCGCGAAGGACCATTATATCTTGTTGTCAAGACTAGTATATCAATCTTATTAACTCATATCGATATGTGACACGTTTTTATTTTTTGAAATTAAGAACAACTATTTTTAGTAAACAATAATAAATAATTAATAATAACATTTTATTCTAATGAAAGTAAAAACTAATTAAATTAATATTTTATTCATTTTTGCCATTTATTCATTTAATATGACATAAACAATATCTTCAAATCTGTAAATCAAAATTTAACAAATAATATATCCATTATTATCAGAAAAATGCGAGGAATTCAAATATGACATAAAAAATACTAAAATAATTTAATTTCTAAAATAATTTCTGAAATAATTTTCTATGAGAGAACAACATAACTAGGTTTATATCGATCTCTTCTTCTATCGACTGTGTCTTGATTTAGCAGGTTTTGAAGACTCTTCATGCTATGGCAACACTTTCAAGACTCATATTTTGGATTCTCATTTTTATTTCTAGTTTTCACTTCTTAAAATGCAACGATGTTTCAAATACTTTGCATATAAGTGAGAGGGGCGGCGGGGGGAGGGGGGGGGTAAGGGGTATTAGTATTGGTCTAGGACTTTGTATTTGTCTAGATTTATCTTTTTTTACCCCAAGTCAGATGTACTATATATTTGCTAATTGGGCTATCAATAGATTTAAGTTGTTGGTCGTCTAACAAGTTGCACGTGCAGACTTGCTGTATGATTAAGTCTTAATACTAAACTTTGATTTGCGGGGACTAGTTTACACATTTAAAAAGAATAGAAGCGGGAGGCAGAAGTATAAGAAAGAAAAGATAATCAACTTGATACGGCTTGATGAATAGCATCAAACAAGTTCGACAGAAACGGGCGGGCAGGGTTCGAAGGATTTTATTTTTAGAATTTTTTATAACCTTTAATCCCGGTTCGTATCACCAACCGAGACTAAAAGTGGTGCCTCGGTGCCAATCCCTTTAGTCCGGGTTGGTAATACGAACCGGGACTAAAGGTCACACCTTTAGTCCCGGTTGGTGATACGAACCGGGACTAATGGTCCCGTCACCGGGGCACCCCTTTTAGTCCCGGTTGGTGATACGAACCGGGACTAAAGGTCCCGTTTGACCCGGGACTAAAGATTGCTGGCGTTCTAGCCGTTGGAACCGGGACTAATGCTCACATTAGTCCCGGGTCCAACCATAACCGGGATTAATGCTCCAAACTAGGGTGGACGTATGACTCTTTTTCTACTAGTGGTGTCTACTCTGGTTTGTGACTTATTTACTTTCTTTGTACATGCCACCAATGCCACCTATAAGTGAAAAAGAAAAAATATACAAAATTTCTCACCATTCCTACAATTTTTATGACCATTATACCCTTCCACCAATTTACATATTTCTACAAATCACCATGTGCATGTTTCGTTGCTTTATTTCTCCCAAACCCGAATGAACCATATCATGTTCTGATTCTCATCCCGGCCCATAAACCCTATCGTGGCAGCTACAACCGTACACCCTCTGAGCTTGGCGATCGAGGGAAAGTGGAGGAGCACACGGGGCAGCAGATATACCAGGTTCTGACGTGGCGCACAAGATGGCGCCCATCAGGGATGTCCACTTCTGCTCGATGTCGCGGGTCGGTGGTTGTTAGGTAGTAGATGCGGTCTATTTATTTTTTGTTTCACATCCCGCAGTTGATTTTCTCTTTTCTGCTGCACTGCTTGCATGCATCTGCCCTGGCCGCAAGGTGAAGACGCCCAAGCAGCTACGTGGTGCACATCCATATTGCTTGGTTGTCCGTCACTCACCATTCCTACAATTTTTATGACCGTTATACCCTTCCACCAATTTACATATTACTACAAATCACCATGTGCATGTTTCGTTGCTTTATTTCTCCCAAACCCGAATGAACCATATCATGTTCTGATTCCCATCCCGGCCCATAAACCCTATCGTGGCAGCTACAACCGTACACCCTCTGAGCTTGGGCGCCTTCAACTTTCAGCCAGGACAGATGCATGCAAGCAGTGCAGCAGAAAAGAGAAAATCAACTGCGGGATGTGAAACAAAAAATAAATAGACCCGCATCTACTACCTAACAACCACCGCCCCGCGACATCAAGCAGAAGTGGACATCCATATTGCTTGGTTGTCCGCCATGAGTTTCGTGTTGTTCCCTGTTGGTCGTCGGTCGGAGCTTGAACTGGCTAAAGGGCCACGCTATCCCTCGTCGCCACGCTGATCCCTGCGCACCGTCCAGCTACCTCGAGCCGCCATCCTGCTCTGCTGCTCTGCTGCCGCCGCCGTGCGCGTCACATGTTCCTCCAAACAGGAGGCACTGAGGCGTACGTATACGACAACAGCGACTCGGCCGATCCGTAGCAGACTCCTCAGCATCGGTTGTGTCCGGATACAAGTACGGGTCTGTGGCCGCAGTCTCCGATGGCGGCGGCCGAACAGTTCTTCTTCCCTTGATCAGAGCCGATCGAGTTTGCATCAGAGTGTTGGCCACTTCTAAGATCCCTATGTTAGAACAAGTCCGAGAAGATCCAGTCGAGACGGACACGGACTCGCGGGTGCTGTTCTCGGAGCGCATCGTAGGTCGATGACGTGCTCCATAGAGTCATATCAGACATTGTCTCATCTCATACCTCGAGGTACTATAATGCTCGGCCAGCGGCCACGCCGCCAGGCCGACGCGGTGCAAGAGCTGACTAGGAGTTCGTCGGGTAACTAACGCCCACTGTTGTAAGGCCACGTCGAGCGTTAGGGAGGCTATCAAGCGCGTTATGTCCGACACACTAGACAGCTGACCCGCTGAAATTGCCCTTGATCTGGTGCCAGAGGTGGAGAGGATATTGCAAATTATAGAACCAAATCCGAAGAAGACACAACGATGATCGGAGCCGTCAGGCCAGAATCCTCGGATGAATTTCGTGACCCAGTTTTCAGCGATCTGAAACACAACGCAGTGTTGTGCTAGCTAACTTCATAGCACCAAGGATTATGTCTCCTGACTTTACATGTGTGGATCAGTGTTCCTCTAATGCTTGGAAAAGACGCCTATGATTCAGTGAGTGAACGGCTGGATCGAAACCAAACGGGAGACCACATCAACCAAGAAGAGTCAGAAGGTGTTCTAAAAATAGTTTAGATACAACTAACAAGGGTGAAGATCTAGATTTGTTCCTAAAATAAGCTTGTATTCCGTTCCACAGATTATTAAGGGTGTGTGATGATTTTGTTTCTTCCCTCCCGGTGCAACGCACGAGCACTTTTCCTAGTCCTACAAAAGGAGACATTTATCAGACCGAGCCTAAAAAATAAAAATAAACATATTATACTACCTCCTTCTCAAATAGATGTCGAAGATTTGTCTATTTCGAGTCGGAGAAAGTATGTGATATCTTACAACTGACAGCATTACATCTTAACACATACTAACTGCAAAGCAAGTGGCAAGACCGTGTTCCTTTCACAAAATACTTACTGCACAAAGGAATTTATCTTAATTGAATAAAATTATTGGTGACATGCCGTGCCATTTTTTTGTTCCTTTTCTATGAGTTCTTAAAACATCTTATTGTGAAAAAAATATCATGATCACTTAAGGAAGCGATGTTTTGTCACCCTTCCACACCGTTTCTCCTGTCACCACACACGCAATGACAACACCAAATTTTTTGATAAAAGAAATATGTTAATATCGTGTAGATACTAATTACACCTAGCCTCTACACCAATCCAAGATGCACACATTTAAAAAAGAAAATAAAAAGATAAAAGCAACTCCGCCATAGTGACCAAACACTGCAGCAGCACTCTAACCACCAGCAATGACTGCACCCAGATTACAAAGGGTTTCTCCAAAAGAAATGTCTTCATTAAAAAACAATACACAAGCGTTGTCATTGTCCGATAAAAAATCTTGGGTTTTCACTCTAGAGAAATACCGTGTTTTCAAAACAATGTCTTCCACAAGGCCATGATACGTCGGAAACGTATCTATAATTTTTGATGCTTCATGCTTGTTTAGTATCTACTTTGCTTTGCTTTGCTTTGTGTACACTTTGAGGTGTTTTTATATCTTTTCTGAAACTAACCTATTAACAAGTTGTCACAATGACAGTTGTCTGTTTTCTTCTGTTTTTGGTTCCAGATGTAGGGTTTGCAGCATAGAAAACAAAAAATTTCCTACGATAGGAACATCTAAGTACCAAGATCTATCTACTAGATACAAGCAATGGGTGGATATACATCCATAGAATACATACCCTTGAAGACCGAATAGCGTTAACGAGGTTGTACTCGTGGATGATGTAGATGAACGCTTGCCGATCTCAAGATCGTGATGAAGTCCGTCTGGTCCAGCCGGTCCAGCACGATCAAGTCCAGCACCTCAAAGCAGTGGTGCATCCGTGATCGCACACACGTACGGGTACCCCGACAACCTCCGCGCCCTCGCTCCAGCGAAGCAGCGGAAGCAACAAATCCTTCCAGAAAAAGCCACCGGGAACATGTATCTCGCTGATCCGAGACCATGGGGAAATTCTAAAAGGGGAGAGAGATCCTTCGCGAGGAGGTGTGCTTTGAGAGGAGAAGAGGGGGGCCTTTTATAGGGGAGAGGGGGGGCACCCAAGGGGCATGCGCCCAGCCATGGGGCTACTCCCACCTCTTCCACATTCATGTGGGTGGAGCTCCCACTCAAAATGAAAAGCCTCCACTCCCATTAAAAAAGCCTCCACTCAAAAATCCACTCACATGCATTAAATTTCCACCAAATTAATGCAAGCTCTCATTTAAATAAAACTCTTTTATTTATTTATTCAGAATTTTGTTAATTAATTTAATTAACAAACATTCACATAAAACCCCTTGCTAGTATTCCATTTTACATGCAGTACCAGTTTCAGCAATTTCAACCGAAACAGTTCTGATGTCTAGTGAAATAAATTCCCGCGCTTTCCTTTTTCTTTCTCTGGCATATCATTTGCTCCGAATGGTGTCGGTATCCCTTAAGTGTGTCACCCTACGGTTCGCGAATAATGCAGACATGATCGAGACCCCTCTCCGATCAATAATCAGCAGCGAGACCTGGAGATCCGTACCGACTCCCACACATTCAACGATGACTTCTGTGATCGTGTGAACCTTTTACGCTAGTATCTTAATCCCTTTGTTTCACGATATATTACATGTCCGAGATTCGATCATCGGTATCTCCATACCTAGTTTGATCTCGTTACCGACATGCACTCTTTTCTCGTTCCCGTGATATAACATTCTAGTGATCAAATCACTTGCTTGCAAGCTAATCAATGTGATATCACCGAGAGGGCCCAGAGCATATCTATCCGTCATCGGGATGAACAAATTCCACTCTCGATCCATGGGTTTCAACATAACACTTTAGTAGTTCTGAAGCCATCTTTATAATCACCCAGTTACGGTGTGACGTTTGATGTCATCGAGAAACATTTCCGGTGTTAGTGATTGACATGATCTCATGGTCTAAGGATTAGGATGAATGACTTCGATCGTAATGCTATACTTCGGATGAATGTTCATCACATCATTACACTAATGTTGTGACCTCGTTATTAACAACATCCAATGTCCATGATCAGGAAACTTTGATCACCATGTTAATCAGCGAGCTAGTTTATAAGAGAGGCATAACTAGGAACTTCCTTTTTGTTTATTAAACACACATGTATTAACGTTTCCGTATTAATACAATTATAGCATGTAAAATAAACATTTATCATAAATAAGGAATACGATAATAACCACTTTATTATTGCCTCTCGGGCATATTCCCTTCATGGGTTGACTTGGCACATGCTCACACCATGTTATGGCTATGACAAGTCACCATTAGCCTCTATGATCATTTAGTCCTTGACTTGTACTACCACTCTATGCTTTGATTAGTAATGCTTTGTTGCTCTGCATGATTATGGCCATTATGCTCTCTTAGTTGGTTGCTCCCAATCTTTTCCTAGCCTCCACTTGTATGAGTAAGCTCTACTCATGCTTCCAACTCCCAAGAAACCAAGTTATTACAAAGTGTCCACTATAAACTCCTATGCATTGTATGTTACACCATTCCAAGTATATTCTTGTTTTCATCTATCTTCCAATTAAAAACTATTTTGTTTTGTGAAAACTTAGTGATTAAAGCCCTCACGAACTTGATGGAATACTTTATATTCGTTGCCTCTAATAAACTTGAACCATTGTGACATCTTTGTTGTAGATGCTTGCACTTATACGTTGTAATTAACAGAACTGTGTTGTCACGGGGAACGTTTTCAACATTGCACTTGTACTTTGTACTCAGTTGATATCATGCTCTTTTGTCTATGGATGTCACCGATGTGAAATAAAAAGGGACCTTGTAAGTACATGGAGTTTGTATCTGTGTTAGAGAAACGCCCAGGCCGCTAGCCTAAGCCATGCCTAATCATGATGGAAACTTGCAGCATCACCATAGTGACATCTATGAAGCATTCTTATTATAAAAAAGAGACACATTGAGAAAAGAGGAAAGAGAGAAAAAAGCACCATATTCCCATGGTACATAAGAAGATTGCTGAGATGCTCATTGTCTGCTTGCCTTGTCATTTTGGTTATGGGAAAGCTCCTGTACCATGTGCAAGGGGTACCCCATTGGTGGTTCTCAATGATATGCAAATACTTACAATGACAAGAACTTACATGTGACCGAAGTTGAGTATGCATGAGGTGTGGCCCCGGTATTCAAGGGACTTGAGATTGCCAACTTATACTTTGTCAAGCATATACTCCATCTTTGTCACTTTAACCTTAATCACTTCAAGATGCTTATGATAGGGGCAATGAGGGCTGAAAGCTAAAAAAGTACCATAATTTTTGGAAGCTCTTTTTGAAACTTGAAATCCCTGCTTCCTTTACAAAAAGGCCTTTCTTCCACCACTATTGAGTCTCCACCTTCTGCCTTTAGGCACCATTAAGAGAGCATAGTTGTCATTCTATGTGCACTGTTCCAAAGCTTATTGATTGATGCATATTGTGATATTACTTGTTCTTGTACTATTTGTTTCTAGTCATCCTTGTGAACTTTTAAGATGTCCTATGCATTTATATTGCTACTCTATGAGGGACAATCTGATTGCCACTATGATATGTTTTCTGTATGTGAGTCAAACAAACGTTTTTCAATGCATGTTATTCATGATCTTTGTTTGTAGCTTGTCATGTTACATGCATAGTTACTATGTCCTATTGTTAGAACTCCATCTTTCATGCACATGTTTAGAGTTCTTTGATCCCAGCTTTCAATGCTTGCAAATGGTTGGATATTTTATTGTGAGGGTGCATGTCACCTCAAAAATTATTCTTTTATCACTTACCTACTCGAGGACGAGCAGGAGTTAATCTTGGGGATGTTGATACGTCGGAAACATATCTATAATTTTTGATGCTCCATGCTTGATAGTATCTACTTTGTTTTGCTTTGTCTGTACTTTGAGGTGCTTTTTACATGTTTTCTGGTACTAACCTATTAACAAGTTGCCACATTGCTAGTTGTCTGTTTTCTGCTGTTTTTTGTTTCAGAAAAGTTATTAAAGAAATATTCTCGGAATTGGACAGTATAAAAGCCAAAGTCAATTACTTTCCGTGGGAAACAAGAAGTCCAGAGGGGAGCCGGAGAGGCAGGCTAGGGCGCCCAGACCCCCCAAAGCGCAGGTGGGCCCTGCCCCACGCCTGGGAGGGGTGTGGGGCCCCTGGCCGCCACCTCGGCCTCCCCCTTCGCCTATAAGAAGCCCCCGATGCAGAAACCATAAGTACCCGATCAAATCTCCATGAAACCATCTGTATCCGCCGCCACCATCGTCCCTAGATCGGGGGGATCTGAAGTTCTTCCCGGCACCCTGTCGGAGTGGAGATCATCCCGGAGGCCTTCTCTCCGGTATGATGCGTGAGTAGTTCCACCTTGGACTATGGGTCCATGTAGTAGCTAGATGGTTGTATCTCCTCCTTTTTGCTTTCATGTATAGATCTTGTGAGCTCCGTTCATGATCAAGATCTAATCTATTTGTAATCATGCATGTTGTGTTTGCAGGGATCTGATGGATATTGAGATTATTATGTTGGTTTGATTAATGGTTTTGTCTTTATGATTCTATCATGTCTGTGTTGTTTGTGATCTTGCATGCTCTCCGTTGTTAGTAGCTATCTTGGACAAATAGGTTCTAGTGACTCCAAGAGGGGGTATTTATGCTCGATAGTGGGTTCATGCCTCTTGTTTCCAAGGGAAGTGACAGAGATCTCTTTGGTTGTAGATGTGATGTTGCTACTAGGGAGAAAACAATGGTCTCTTGTTCATGGAACATGTGGACTGTTTACCTTACACACTTTTCTTAAAGCAGTTGTCTGTTGCTTGCAACTTAATACTGGAGGGGGTTCGGATGATAACCTGAAGGTGGACTTCAAGTCATAGATGCAGTTGGATGGCGGTCTATGTATATTGTTGTATTTCCCAATCGAATCTCATAGGATCTTTCTGACTAGTAATTGCATTGTTATGCCTTGCTCAGTTCCTGTCAATTGCCCTGCTGTAATTTGTTTACCCTTCATGCCATGTTGTTTATCTAAGGAGAGCACCTCTAGTGAACTATGGACCCCGGTCCAATCTTTACTATTGATACATCTTCCACTGTTTACTTGTTGCAAACCATTCATCACCTTCCACACCATATGTTTAATCCTTTGTTACAGCAACCGGTGAGATTGACAACCTCACTGTTCGTTGGGGCAAAGTCTTGAGTTTGTGTTGTGCAGGTTTCCACGTTGCTTGCAACACTTGTGTGATGTTTCCTTCCTCCTACTGGTTCAATAACCTCGGTTTCTTACTGAGGGAAAACTTGCTGTTGTGCTGCATCATACCTTGCTCTTGGAGTTTCCCGACGAAGCGCTGCACGTTGACGCAGCGCCATCAAGCTTTTCTGGCGCTGTTGCCGGGGAGGCTAAGGACGTCTTCAGAAGGGGAGTCCTCCTCAACCTTTCTCTTTCTCTTTACTTTGTTTTTTGTTTGCTTAGATTCTTTTGCTCGGTTTTGTTTGCCTCTTTTAATCAAAAACTCCAAAAAAATAGTCTAGTTTGGTTTGCTTCCTCTTATAAAAAACACAACTGCTCTAGCTGCTGCTGTTTTTGGCTTGCCCACTTTTGCCAAAATGAACTCTGCTGAGAACACCAAGTTGTGTTACTTCACTAGCACAAACAACAATGATTTCCTTAGCACTCCTACTGCTCCACCTGCTCCTGATGCTAGCTTTTATGAAATTAAGCCTGCTTTGTTGAATCTTGTGATGAGAGAGCAATTTCCTGGTGCTAGTTCTGATGACGCTGCTGCCCATCTCAATAACTTTGTTGAACTTTGTGAGATGCAAAAGTATAAGGATGTAGATGGAGATATTATTAAGCTCAAGCTGTTTCCATTCTCCTTGAGAGGGAAAGCTAAAGAATGGTTGCTATCCTTGCCTAGAAATAGTATTGATTCTTGGACTAAGTGCAAAGATGCTTTTATTGGAAAGTACTATCCTCCTGCTAAGATTATATCTATGAGAAGTGATATTATGAAATTTAAACAACTTGATAATGAACATGTTGCTCAATCTTGGGAAAGAATGAAATCTTTGGTGTCCCACTCATGGCCTCACTGCTTGGATGATTATACAGACTTTTTATGCAGGTTTGAACTTCTCTTCAAGAAACCTGTTGGATTCAGTTGCTGGAGGTACCTTTATGGGAAACACTTTGGGTGCTTCAACAAAACTTCTTGATAATATGATGGTTAATTACTCTGAATGGCACACTAAGAGAGCTCCACATGGTAAGAAGGTAAATTCCGTTGAAGAAACCTCCTCTTTGAGTGATAAGATTGATGTTATTATGGCTATGCTAGTTAATGGGAAAGCTCCTTTAGATCCTAATAATGTTCCCTTAGCCTCTTTGGTTGCTCAAGAAGAGCAAGTTGATGTGAATTTCATTAGAAACAACAATTTCAAGAACAATGCCTATAGGAGTAATACTTATGGTAATAACTATAGGCCTTACCCTCCTAATAATGACAATACTTATGGAAACTACTACAACAATGCTAGAAGTGCCCCCTCTAAACTTGAAGTTATGCTCAAAGACTTTATTATTAAACAAACCACTTTCAACAAGACTGTGGAGGAAAAACTTTTAACTGTTGAGAAAAATATTTCCTCTTTGTCTGAAGCACAGTCCTCCTTGATTAAAATTGTTGCTAAACCTGAAACCATGGGGAGTACCTTTGCTGCCACTCATGCCGTACAAGTTACTATTGATGAGAATGTTAGACTGTTAGCCTAACTTCAAGCTAAGTGGGAAAGGGAATGTAAGGTTTCCAACCTTTAATAAGGTAGAGATCCCTGTGTTTACAATGCTAGTCCCTGGATCAATAGCTAGCATCCACAGTTAAGATGTAATATCAAGAAACAAAGGTCATAATACAACTTTATAACCAGGAATAAAATAAATCATTACATCTTACATAACTCATTTGTCTATCACATTACATTGCAGCAGAATATCTATAAGCATGGGGTCCTTCATCTTCAAAGTGCCACAGGCAGTCATGTTGGTTATAGACTTGTAATCCTATTCAATAAACTTCACTAACATCAAACAAACCTGCAACATAATAAGTTGCAGCCACAAGGGTCAATACATTTGAAATTGTATTGGCAAGTTCACTACTATGTAGAAATAAGTGGATCCTATCATTACATGCATATTTGGCTAAGTAGGGTTTTAGGCTCATTTGCAGAAAGCAATATAGTTTTATCCTATCTTTTCAAAATAGTTTTGATCTTTTGTCAAATCTTTCTGAACTTCTTGGAAAACTCCAAGTGCTTCAAATCCCTTGTTGTCACCCTCAATTTTTTAACTTTGAGAAATTGGAATGTCGAGATCTTTCATAGCTTCAGGCCTTAGTTGCTCAGTGTTGTCCATAACCGGGGACACGGCTAAGTACTTAGAATTTTGATCTTCTGCAGAAGTTGTACACTTTACCCACATGACACAATCTCATCTTGATGCCACCAGTGGCCGCTGGATAAGTACTCACCAAGATGGAGTACTGGCAGATTGAGAATGTGACAAAGTCTTTCCATAGAAGTCCTCGCAATAAACAATGCTAGCTTGTCATCCAGGCACCAATGTAGGGTTTCAAGTTCCCTAGCACAAATCTAGTTAACCTGAAGATGCCAATGCATGGGTCTTCTACTATGTAGTTGACTAAGCCAGAGCCCATTTAGCATGTGGCTGTACACGGAAGCCACTGTACGAGAAACATGTTCAATCTCTAAGTCCCTGGGTGGTTTTCTTCTAGTGCACAACAAAAAGAGATAGCCATATAAACATGGTTCCTTTCGTTGCCACCTTGTCCAAAACTTGAGTATCCTTGTCCACCCAGGTGGTTCATTGAGTACTTGTTTTATTATATAAAACATATATCTTTTCAATACTTCATATAGTCATATCATGTATCCCATCCCAAATATATAGCTGGGCTAAGCATACTACAACTACAATGTTTTCACTAAGGAATATATAAGGGTATCCTATTAGGATTTAGCATAGCATAAAATATAGTAGTTCTTATCATGCATGTTTCAAAAATCCACTAAGTGTAATGAAAATAATAGGACTTGGATGATAGTGTCACTTGCCTTTTTAGTAGAGAATGTTGGTTCACTTCTTGATCTTGCAAATATCACACCCTTCTAATTCCACTACAATTCAATCAAACAAACACAATTAAACTAGCATTCCAACCAATATTCAAACAATTTGTCACAAATAAAATAATAGAAACAAGGTCATGCATGTAAGCATGCAAAGGATAGTTTTATTTGCAAGGTGGTTTCTATTAAGCTCTAAACATTATAAAGTTCAAAGTGGTCATTTTTTTAAAGTGGCGCAATCTAATTGGCCGGTACCGCTTCGGGTGGATTGAGCTCTCTGGACCGCTGGATTTCATTTGAATCATACGGCTCATATGCGCTCATACCCCTTCGCCTAGATCTATTCTTAGCCACAAGATTTACATCTAACGGTCACAGACGCTGGGTCAAAGATTGGCGGCGCTGCGCGGCGGCGAGCGGCGGAGCACGCTCTGGCGGTGGCGTCGTGGTGGTTCCAGGAAGCAAAGAAGACAGGGAAGTGGCTCACCGTGTTCGCGTGATCGAGGTGAAGCTCAAGGTGCTCTCGAGGAGGCAAGCGGCGCACGGGAACGACGGCAATTCCTCGCCGGAGTAGCTCCTGGCGACTGGCGGCTCTGGAGGTCGTCGGGGATGGGGCTGCAGGTCGCGTCGTGGCAAGGTAGGGGCACATTTATACGCGGGCTGAACGGGGGATGATGTGAGCATCAACAGGAGGTGCCGGGGCGGTCGAGACTTACTAGGGGAGGTCGCCGGAAAAGGGACAGACGTGGCGGCGCTCAGTTGATGACGAAGCCGAGCTTCTAGAGTGCGCAGGAGCGAACTGGTGCTATGGGCAGGTGCGCCTGGCGATGGGGAATGTGCTAGCATGCAGAGGGAGGCGAGGGGTGGCCATGGTTCGCCGGAATTGGCCGGGGAAGCTGTCGGTGACAGAAGGTTTCGAGCTCTCAATTGGGGCAGCCCTGGGGCAAAGAGGAGGCGCTGTTTTGGGGGAATGGTAGAGGAGGAATGGGCGGTTTAACGAGCGTGGTCGCAAGCAGGATTAACGTAGTCCTTTACGCGAATTCAACGCCGCATTCAATCGGCAGCAATGGTAGGGGAAGAACGGTCGTGGGTTGAAGACGATGACACGCTGGTGTGGGGCCTGCCTGTCAGTGAGGGAGAGAGAGAGGGAGATGGGGCCACCTGTCTGTGACTCTGAGGGTGCGAGGTTGAGTGAAAGAATACGTTTCGCTGGGGGAGGAAAGTTGGGCTGCGAGTGGGCTGCTAGGCCTGCTTAGTGGGTTGAGCCTTTTTCATTTTTTTTTATACAGAATGCCTTTTCTTTTTCTATTTGAATTTCTGTTTTGATTTTCAATCAAACAATTCAAACACCAAATGAAATCAAACTTCCACCAAACTTTGTATCATTTTTAGTTCTGTTTAACAATACAAACTAAAATCCAAAACAAAATAATTTTTTTATTCCTTTTAGGTTTCATTTAATAATTAAATAAATAGACCTTAGTCATTAATTCAAATAGGATTTGATTTATTTTAAAACTCCATTTGAAATCTAAATAATTCCAAAATCAATTCAGTAGTTTTTATTTGAAGTATAAAACACTTGGAAAACTTATTTAAAATAAATTAATAAGTTTTAGTGTTTATTTAAAATGGAAAGCCTTTACTTTAATAAAATTGGGTATTAATAAATTCTCATTATTTCATTTAAATAAACCTTTACTCTTTTTATCAAATAGGAATATATTTTTAAAAGCTTGGCCAAGATTTAATTTAGCTCAATAAAATAATCTTTATTTATTATTCTACCTTTTCTTTTGAAAACCAAATCTTTTTATTAAAAGATCCAAAAATAGTAATTCCAAATATTTTAACTTTATTGTTTATTTATCTTTTTAAATCCCTTTAGGATTTTATTTGATCAAAATAGGTTTTGATATTTCCCATTGGAATCAAAAAGTTTCTTCTGACCCTGAATTTCAACAAAGTTTTATTTTGTTTTTTTTAATTTTCACATTTCAAAATTTGGAAAATTTTGGGATGTGACAGGGAAGCTGAAATTGATAGAAACAATAGTGTGTGCACCATCACTAGAATGGATACCACTAAACCACAAGAAGTCCCTATTCCTCCACCTATAGTGCCTAACCCTAATGAGTCTACTACTAGTGATGCTAAGTTTGATTTTGATATAGATGGTTGCAATATTTCTGAAGTGATTCTATTCCTGCAAAATCTTGCTAGAAGTCCTGATGCTAGTGATATGCATGTTGCTTTCACCAAACACATTACAGATGCTCTTGTTAAGATTAAGGAAGAGAGGTTAAAACACAAAGCTTCTATTCCTAGGAAAGTAGAAGATAGTTGGGAACCCATTATTAATATGCAAGTGAATGATTTTGATCTCAAAGCTTCATGTGATCTTGGTTCTAGTGTCTCTATTATGCCTAGGAAGATTTATGAAATGCTTGATTTTCCACCTTTCGAAGATTGTTATTTGGATGTTCCACTTGATGATAATGCTAAGAATAAACTCATGGGGAGTATTAATGATGTTCTCATTATGGTTAACAATGCTTGTGTCCCTGTTGAATGCTTCTTGTCCTATTACTTTGGGACGACCTTTTTTTAGAACTGTTGGTGCCATCATTGATATGAAAGAAGGCACCATTAAATATCAATTTACATTCAAGAAAGGTATTGAATACTTCCCTATTAGGGGAGATAAGTTGCTTTTTGCTCCTCCTTTGAAAGCAAGGTTTGATGTTAACGCTTCCTCATTTGAAAATACTTGATTTCTTGCTTCTTGTTCCTAACTTAAAGGCGTTAAAAAAGTACTTGTTGGGAGATAACCCAAGAGTTTCCTTGAGTCTTGGAAGTTATTACTTCAGTAATGACCTCTCCTTATCCTTTTTGTTTGCTTTTTGTGCCAAGAATGACCTCTAATGAGAGGGAAGTAAGATTTGGAGAGTTGCTGTCCCGAAACAGATTTCTGTCCTCCACCATAAAAACTCGTGAGGGGTCTCTGTAAGTCGGATTGAGCTGAAAATTTACTAATATATCCCCCAGTATGTTAGATAACTTTCTTTAGTTCAACACTTTTTTATTTGAGCAACAGAAGATTTTCGAAAAAATCGGTTTCTACCTGCTGGTCTGTTTTGACAGATTTCTTTTTGAGTTCTCTTTTGGGGAATTGAGATTTTTGAAGGAGTTGCTACAGTAGCTTGTGTTTTTAGTGAAAAATTTTGCTGTTACAAATCTAAGCCTAAAGGTCTATTATCTTTTGAATACACTAATGTTGCTAATGAAGATTGTGCGAAGTTTTGTATGAAGGAAAAATATTCAGGTGTAGAGAGAAAATAATGTAATGAGATGAAGAATGGACAAAAGCTCAAGCTTGGGGATTCCACCCCGGTGTCACCCCAAGAAATATCCAAGAGGTACAAGCTTCAAGGCTTGGGTATGCCCAAGGCATCCCCTTCTTCATCAATAAAAAGCCCAGGTCTGTCTAGACACTTCGTTTTTATTGTTTCATGCACTGTTGTGTTGTTCTTGGAGCGTCTTAGTTTTCGTTTGCTTTTCTTAGTTTGTTTAGTTTGATTGAATAAAGTAGTTTGGACCCCCGTTCTCGCTGTGTTGTTTCAAATAAGTCGATTGGTGTTGGAAAGGAGTAGGAAGTTCCTGCTTGAAAGTGCAAGAGGAGCTTGCATTGACTGTGACTTAGACTTTAGCATGACATGCTAGGTGTTGTTTTGACCTTATGCTTAGTGATTATTGTTGTAGCATGTCTAGTTCCAAACAATTGGGATTTCTTAGTGTGCCTTGAAAGAATTATGCGTTGTTTTAGTATGCAAAAGCATAGTATTGTGGTATTCTCCTTTGATGCTTTGTTTGGGTTGACTTGGCACATGCTCTTTTGTCTATGGATGTCACCGGTGTGAAATAAAGAGGGAGCTTGTAAGTCCATGGAGTTATGTATTTTGTGTTAGAGAAATGTCTAGGCCGCTAGCCTAAGCCATGCCTAATCATGGTGGAAACTTGCAGCATCACCATAATGAGCTATCTATGAAGCATCCTCAATAAAAAGCTATGCACATAGTAAATAAAAAGATTGCTAAGATGCTCATTGTATGCTTGCCTTGTCATTTTGGTTATGGATAGCTCATGTACCATGTTCAAGGGGTACCCCGTTGGCGGTTCTCTATGATACGCATGTACTTACTATGACAAGAACTTACAGGTGACTGAAGTTGAGTAGCATAAGGTGTGGCCCTCATATTCGAGGGACTTGAGATTGCCAACTTATACTTTGTCAAGAATATACTCCATAGTTTGTTCACTTTAACCTTAATAACTTCAAGATACTTATGATAGGGGCAATGAGGGCTGAAAGCTAACAAGGACCATAATTTTTGGAAGCTCTTTTTGAAACTTGAAATCCCTGCTTCCCTTTATGAAGAGCCTTTCTTCCACTATATTTAGTATCCACCTTCTACCTTTAGGCACCATTAAGAGAGCATAGTTGTCATTCTTAGTTCTATGTGTAGTGTCCCAAAACTTATTGATTGATGCATATTGTGATATTACTTGTTCTTGTGCTATTTGTATCTAGTCACTCTTATGAACTTTGAAGGTGTCCTATGCATCTATTTGCTACTCTATGAGGGACAAGTTGAATGCCACTATGCTATGTTTTCTATATGTGAAAAAACAAACGTTTTTCAATGCATGTTATTCATGATCTTTGTTTGTAGCCTTTCATGTTGCATGCACAGTTACTTTGTCCTACTGTTAGAACTCCATCTTTCATCCACATGTTTAGAGTTCTTTGATCCTGATGACCCACAAGTATAGGGGATCGCAACAGTCTTCGCGGGTAGTATTACCCAATTTATTGATTCGACACAAGGGGAGCCAAAGAATACTTGCAAGACTTAACAACTAAATTGTCAATTCAGCTGCACCTGGAAATAGTTCTTGCTCACAGAAGTTTATTAGTAGCAACAGTTTGTAGTAGCAACAGTAACAGTAAAAAGGAGCAATAGTAGTAGTAACGGTAACAGTGGGATTCGAGTGCGGTAGGCATAGGGATGGATGGACGGGTGTTGCATGGACGAGTCTAAACATGTAACTTAAAGATCTAGGGAATTGCAGATAAATAATAACAAGCATCCAAGTACTAAACAATACTAGGCATGTGCTCCAAATATAGTCATACGTGCTCACAATGATAACTTGCACAACATCTTCTGTCCAGCCAGCCCGTGGTAGCGGGGCCTCTAGGGAACTACTAGCAATTAAGGTTATCCTTTGAATAGAGCACCGGAGCAAAGCATTAACACTCTGTGAACACTTGTGATCCTCACACCATAGCTATCCCCTCCGGTTATCCCAATTATTGTCACTTTGGGGCCCTTGGATCCGGACAATGATATGTGTACACAACTTGCAGATAAGATCACAAACTATAATATCATAATGATTCAATAATAAGTTCAGATCTGAGATCATGGCACTCGGGCTTGTCAACACCCGGATTTTTAATCCCAGATGCCTGTGATGCCATACATCGCAATCCCAGGATTACCATTTCTGCGAGACATAACAGAATTGGATACCATAGTACATCATCCATTACAACCGTACATAAGTTCTTACACAAATAGGGATCTCATGATCCAGTCCTTAATACAACATCAAGCAACGGAATACGTAATAATAACGGTAGCGTAGGCGAAGCTCCATCTTCGGGGTCACAGGCAATGCTGACGATGGGAGATGATCCTAGTTGTCGTAACCTTCCTGGGGTCCATCCTCCAGGTACTCTTCTTCATAGTCTGGCCACGGGAATAGCCAGGGACAAATCCATGAGTACTCTTTAAGTACTCGCAAACTAATACTAACAAGTGAAAGGGGTTTTTGATAATAGGACACTAGGCTCTAGGTTATTTTGCAAAAGCCAGATTTATCTCTACTAAGTTAAGGAGCAACAAATGATATTTGAAGTTTTATAACACCTAAATGGGAACTTGCAATTCCGATCACAACCCTGTCGTGGTCAAGTCAAGTCTCAATTCATTTCACAAGTCATTTTAAAAAGTCTGATGGGGGAACAGTATGGCCACTCCAACTGTCCATAACCGCGGACGTGGCTATTCGAATAGTTTGACACTCTGCAGAGTTTGTACACTTTCACCACAACATTCGATACATCCGTCAGGAACAAATCCTGAATTCACCATACTCAGTATGCGGATAATCAATCCTAACCTTTCAATTACACGCCCTAGTATAAGCACCTCTCCTGTGAGTTTGGCCTCCCAACCATGACCATCTGTCATCTTGGGTACTGCATAGGTGGACAATCTTCACAAGGTAGCCTCAGCTCAGACCTTCGTCGTGAGGGAACTAATACTAAGGTATATAAGTTTCCAATCAAGCCCTACCCAATCTTCGGGTATTGTGGTTGTACGATAAAATTGGAATGGTATCGCATCCAGACAACCATCAGTTTTATAAAGGGATAAGGCTCATGCCTAAAAATTTTCATCACCAAAATCATCAGGTGTTCGGAAACACATGTCCAAAACATTTCAATAGAATGATCCATCATTCCAAGGTTTTCATAACCATTTTTCCACCAAGTATTCCCACCTAAAGTTGATCAAGTTTTATGCTTAGCACTAGCATCTACAAGTGGGGGTAAGCACTAACTGAGGGGTGGTCAACTAGTGGAGTTTTGACTAAGTTCAGTCTCATGTATTAGGATGACATAAAGATTATCTAGCTTAGGCCAAATTTTATGCTCTGTATGCAACCTTCACATATCTTTCTGGGATCTACCAATCTCTTAAGTAAACTCTAAGTAAGAGCTTTGATAAAGAAATAAAGTAAGAAGCTTGCAAGTAAAACTAGGATTGGTTTATCAAGTGGATATGATCTCATATGCTTAAGGCATATAGTGGTCATGGTAACAAGCAAGTATTGGCTTGCATCAATATCCGTAGTATTAAGCTTGCCTTGTGCAGAGCAGTGGTTGAAGTTCTCCTCGGCTTCTTCTTCGTAGTATCCTCCTTCCTCCTCGTATCCTTGATTGGTACTAGCGTCTATGAATAAATACGAGGTACACAATCACCAAACAATACTTAACTACTTGCAATCATCACACACAAGGGTCCTATAGATGATCTAACATCATCTCTAATCATTACAAGATTAAGGCTTGGTTTAATTACTTTTATTTTTAGAAAAGTAATTTCTACTCATTGAAAAACTACTTAAGATTTAATATTCTCCAAACCAAACATGGGATCATGTTGACACATGTCATCACCACATATTTTAGTTCATGGGAATGTGATTTAAAGTGGTGTCACAATTTAATAAGGTTTTACCCTTTTATTTTAATTAATTAAAGTGACTAGAAATGCCTATGGGGCATTCTTTTATTACTTGAACATTATTTCTGTAAGTAAACCTATATATTTTTATATATTTTCAAAGGTATGGTTAAATGTGATTTTTGAGAGTTGGAATCAACTCAAAAGCTATTATGGTTTAAATTTGAAAAATGTTTGAATCCAGAAAATCTTCTGCCTTGTTATTTTTACCATGGGTGATCTATAGACCCAAATGACTTGAATCCAACGGGCTTGGATTCAGCATTTCAAGACCTTTCTAACAAAATTGGTTTCATTCAATTTGGTGCACTGAATCGATCTAGGTTGCTTTTTGAAGTTGGGTACAGAACTGAGTTTGAAATAAAATAGAAAAGGTTTAATTCAAATAACTGGGCTGCGCGGGAAAAGTTAACGGGCCGGCCTGCTAAGCGTAGCACTTCCGCGGGCTGCTTAAGTGGGTGTCCCCACTCGTCAGTGAGACAGGGGGTGTGAGGCGGTACGGGGCAACGTGGGACGTTCGATCTGGTTCTAATCCAACGGCTGGGAGTCATCGTCGATGTTGGGCAACGCCGGCGAGAAAGAAACCTAGCGCGGCCAGTGGGGGTTGCTGGAGGCTCACCGGGGTGCAGGCGAGGGTCGGCGAGGCGGGCGAACGACGAAGTCAACGACGGCGAATCTTATGGTACCGGTGGCTCCTCCTGGTGCGGCTCCAATCGCTGGCTCCCTTCTTCTCCAGAGGCTGCGGGCTCCGGTGAAATTCCGGCGATGCGCTGCTCGCCTTGCTCCGGGAATGGTGTGGCACGATCAGTGATGAGAGGGGAGTAGAATGGTGTGAAGAATTCGAGCGGGGGAGTCCTCTATTTATAGTCAAGCGAGGGGACCAACGGGGCGCACGGTGATCTCGTCGGGGGCGATGGTACAGGCGGCTATTGGCATGGGCGAAGGTAGGGGCGGTGCGGTGTTCCCTGGCGATGCTCAACAACATGGTTTCGAGGCGTGGGGCGGTGCGGCTTGGTCTGGAACACGCGACGCTCTGCGCGGCAGAGGCGGCGTCTTCGACGGCGAGCGGTGGCTGTGCGTCACGGGGCGACGAACGGGGATGTCTGGCGGTCTGTCACATCCCAAATTTTAGATTTGGTCTTGCATATCATTCATAGCATTGCATCATATCTTTCCATGCAAAACCGTCGAGTAGGAAGGTTCGGCGAAGCGCCGTCGTCAAAACCCTATTTTGTTTCGCCCCAAGTTTACTGCGGGGAGCTCTAGTAAGTCTTGCGACAACCACCCCTGTAGGTTCGAGTTTTCGCTCAAACTTCGACTGAAGGTTGTTCCCCTCGACGATACGAACCCGTAGGCGCGAGAATCGCTCCAATCGGAGTTCGTATGCAAAAGACTCGGACGTTTTAGTAAACCGCCGGAAAACGGCCCGAAAATCCGGACAGATTTCCGAGTTGTAGTCCAACCACGGACCGATTCTGATTCAGTTTTTTTTCTTCCGCGCGTGAGAGGCCAAATAAAGGCGGACCCGCCTGGCCCACCGCCACACCCGACCCCGCCGCCACACGCGCACGCCTCCCGAGGCCCTCGACACCGCCCGCCGCCACCTCGCCTGGCGCGATCGCCGCCCGCCGTCGCCGTCTTCCGCGCCGCACGCCGCCGCCTCCGGCCATCACCGTTCGTCGCCGTCAGGTGCATCGCGATCGCTTCGCCGCCCTCTTTCTATTCCCATACTTCACGTCGCCGTTCGTCGCCGCCCTCCGAACTCATCTACCGCCGCCATGACCGCCGCCTCCGCGACCGTCACCGCCGCCGGCCACCGCGAGCCGCGCCGCCGCCGCTTCTCACCGCCGCCGCGCCGCCTCCCCGCGAGCTCGCGCGCTGCCGCAGCTGCCTCGCCGCATGCCGCTACGCGCGTCATCGCATGCCTATGCGCACGCGTCATCGCATGCGTGCGCGCACACTTACACGCACGTACGCGCGTCGCCTCGCGCGCGCGATTATGTTTTTCCGGAACCGTAGTTGACGTGTGTACGTACCCGTGCAGGAAAAGTCTCGTCGCCGGAACCGTTCGTCGCCGCCGTCCGGAGTTTGCCGGAGTTCGATTCGCCGTCCGATTCCGGTAAGACAGCAGCCACCGTCAGATCTCAGATCAGCGGCTTAGATCGTTCGTTGACTGGTCAGCACTCCAGACGTTGACTAGTCAGACGCCCCAGACGTTGACTGGTCAGACGCCCAGTCAGCGCCCAGTCATCAGACACAGTTGACTGGGTCAATTTCGTTAATCCTATTAGTTGACAGATTTCGGTAGAATCTTGTAAATTGCGTAGAAATTCAACCGCTTGGCCAAAAATTGCAAATAAAATATGTACGCGTTCAGTGAGTCGTGTAGAATCTCGCTGTAGCTTTGGTTCAGACTTTTACTGTCAGGTTTAGTACAGTTTAATCAAACTACTTAGTGGCCTTTTTTGAGTAATAAATTCGTAGAAAAAGATTCGTAGCTCCAAAAATCACGTATGATATGTCCCTGAATTCGTATGAACGAGGGGAATCTCATCGTGAAATAAAAAGATAGGCTTACAGTAAAAACTTCTGCAGTATTTGTCTAATGGCTTTCTGCAGTGTTTTAATTACTCGGGATGTTTTATAACTCCTTTTTGAGTAATTCCAATTGGTACTGTTTCTTATCAGCGATGCCTATGCGGTAGAATTTTCCAGGATTTTATGAACTGTTTACTACCGGTAGTGAATTATTTAAGTTCTAGCTCTAGTAGTGATCACTACTTTTGGTTAATAGTTTCCCTTGCGCCAAATCTATTTTCCATGCATGTATTCGGTAGTAATATGTATTAGTATTATGTGGTGCAGCTATAGCACCAATTCACTTGCCGTTCTTGCATTCATGCATCATATTTGTTGCATATGTTGTGGATTGTTTGTTTATGAATGCAATTGTGTCGTGTAGATTGTGCTGAGTGCAATGCTTGTTCGTGTGAGGATTGTGCTCCGGACCGCTACAACCAAGGCAAGTAGATGCTACTTTGTTCATGATATCATCCTACTATTTTCAATGCATTGTCGTGTATTTTGTAGATGCATGTGTAGGATGATACTATCGCTATGCTATGTCCTATTATGTGGTAGGGCTTTCCTTGTAGATGAACCACCGTTGTAGATGTGCTTAGCCATGCTATGTTGAACGAGGGCTGGGTTACATCATTGATACTTGTTTTCTCAAAGTATTGGTTTGTGAAAACTAAAACAACTTAATCAATGAACCCCTGGGTGTGATGGTATTGATAAATTTTGGTGGTTTCATTGCGGAAAGGCACCCAGGTATCAAGAGAGAATGATTGGCTTCTTTATTGTGTAGCTTACGTGTACAACCATGTGCCAATAATGAAATGGGAGGTTGGTTGGACTTAGTAGGTTGTGGTAACTCGAACCCGCGTATCCAGAGATGTAGAATTTTGGTAGGTTGGACCGGTGCGCGTCGGGATTGAGGAGCTACTTCCCGAACAGTCTCTTCTTGGACTTCTCCCTATCATCACCCAATATGAGAGTGGTGGTACGAGCTGGGCTGGCCAAGTCACATGGGTAAAGTGTACTAACCTCTGCAGAGTGTATAATCTAATCGATTAGCCGTGTTCCCGGTTATGGACATCTGAGTTACTAGATATTGATTCCATGACATGTTTCTCGCTCATTCTAATTTCATAATTGCTTTAGTATTGTTGGGTTAACTTAATTGGGATCTTTTCAAAGAAAATCAAAAACTGTTTATGAAAGTAGGACAAATGTATTTGCAAATACAATCCAGACACAGCTCCACTTGCCAAATATGCATGTAGATGTTAGTACTATTGTCTCCATTACTAGCTCTACTTGCCATACATTCCATGTATTGACCCTTCGGGGCCGTTGCGTTTTATGATGCAGGTTATTCCGATTCTGATTGATCGTTATAGGCCACGGTACTCCACTCGGCACTTGTTCACTTGTGGGCAATTTGAAGATTGGAGGATTTACTCGCTTTTGTTGCTACCTGAACAATTTGAGCTAGCTTTATGCTAAGCTTTTATATTGTAATAATGGTACTCTGGATCTTTGTAGATCATGATACACGGTTATTTGATATGATTATCTATCTTACTCTATTGTGGGCCAATGAACCGATCCAGGGATTGGCATGTCACATAGAGGCCACGGTCTTATCAGAACCGGGGTGTCACAGGATGGTATCAGAGCCCGTGTGTCGACTGTAGGATCGTGACCTAGGATTGGATTAGGAAGCCATAGAATTATTAAGCCTATATTAACACTGTCTTTCCTCTTATGCCTTTCACCCTCGTATATTCTTACCATATGCTATTCTCACACTTTCCTCTTTTACTTGATAGATGGGAGACGTCAGGACTGAGTATGTCACCATGGAGTCACCAAGGCCCTTTGCAAGGCAGTTAGCTCAACTCTCTCAGTCATTGGGATTGCCACTGCCTATGTTCAAGGGAAGAAGGCTGTACACCTATGGATATGGAGAGGATGCATGGGAGATCACTACCTTCATATTCAGAGATGCCGCCTTGCCAAACCCCGCGCACTTGGTCTACACCAAGATATACTGCAACTGGGGACTAGGGATCAACTTGGCTGTACATGAAGCCCTGTCTCGCCAGTGCCACTATGTCCGACACCTACTGCCAGCAGATTCACCCTACCGTGATTATGGAAGGCGTGATGAAGAAGGGAACATTGTGATTACCCCGGGCGACAGGAACAACATGCCGCCCCGTCGGAGGCACATAGAGGACATGGAAAGGGAGAATGGAGCTCTAGCAGAGAAGGTGAGGATGTTGAAGGAGATAGCAGACTTTACTAGCAATGGAATGGTGGTCCAAGGACAGGAGATAGACACTCTGCATGAAGCTGTGGGCGTTCTGGAGACTGCCCTGATAGCCAGAGATGAGACCATATCCCATCTTCATGGCACTGTGCAAGAGAATACTCAGAGCATACAACAGTTGCAAGGGACCGTCCAGGAAAGGGACCAAACCATTGAAGCTATGACAGCCCAGATTGCCGCTCTTCAAGCACAGCTGAATCCACCCTCTGATGATGACAATGGAGATGATGGCAACAATGGGGATGATGATGACAGTGGAGACGATGATGATGATGAGGACGAGGATGACGATGATGGAGACGATGATGGTGGAGGAGATGAAGCTGTTGCTGTAGCAGCTGAGGATGAAGAAGAAGAGGAGGATCCAGAAGAGGTGGAGTTTGAAGTCTCAAGTGATGGTTCAGGAGAGGTGTACACTCCGCCGCCATGGTTGTACCGCGAGCCGAAGCGCCAACGCATGACCGCAAGGACCTACCTCAATCTCTTCAAGAAGTAGATAGAAGTCCACCAATTAGTCCACGTTAGGAGAACTCGTTAAGATTAGTCTCGATCATTGTGAAGCTTAGTTCGTGATAGATTAAAAGTGTTTAGTTGCTTATTTTTGTACTCCAATATCCTAGGAATTATTTGTGCGAATTTTAATGAAAGAGTTATGGCAATTTGGTTACTGTCTGTGTGTTTTTCGCTGCAGTTTTTCTGCTGATACAGCAGTACTGCGCGATTTTTCATATTTTTATGGTAACTCGGAAAAATCTGAAAAAACTTGGGCTGATGCGAAACTCTCTGCGCCATATGCACAAACATTGGCTAATTTTTCTGACGAGTTTAAGTCAGGCGTAAAAATTCGTGAAGGCTGCTAGACTGTTCTGGCAGAATTGCTGTTTTGGTGATTAGTTGATCTATTGTTTAGTTAACCATTGCCAACTCTTGCAAAACTATTTCAGTAGGTATATACTGCTAGGATAACACCTGGGATGTTGCTGGATCGCTTGTTTGTTGATGTGTTGCTTGCTTGTGATTGTCTGCTATTGTTTGTTGTTGATTGATCATATGCATGGGTAGAATCCTATTGTCGTAGTTGATTCTTTCTAAACTTACCTATGCTGAACCGCAGATGCCTCCCCGCCGCCAACCCACTGAGATGGAGCAGCTCATGGCAGCTCAGGCACAGCTGACCCAAGTGATGACTCAGTTCATGGCGAATCAGAACAACAACAATGGAAACAATCAGCCTCAGGGAGATGCTCTCACCAGATTTCTGAGGTTAAGGCCAGCTAAGTTCTCTACTGCAATGGAACCAATGGTTGCTCTCGACTGGTTGCGTTCAGTCAACAAGGATCTAGTAACTGTCGGATGCACTGATGCTGAGAAGGTGAGGTTTGCCGCTCACCTACTGGAGGGACCAGCCGCTTCTTGGTGGGACACATTTCAGATCACCCACCCGCTGGATACCGTGACTTGGGCAATGTTTGAGGAAGGTTTCAGGACCAACCACGTGTCTTCAGGAGTTCTGAGCCTGAAGAGGAAGGAGTTCCGCAACTTGCGCCAAACCAATCGCACCGTGGCCGAGTACATTGAGGAGTTCAACAACTTGTCCCGTTATGCACCTGAGGATGTTGACACTGATGCCAAAAGGAGGGAGAGATTCCTGGATGGCCTCAGTGACGAGCTTTCAGTACAGCTACTGGTGGTTTATTGCCCCACTTTCCAGGAGCTTATGGACAAGGCCAGAATCTTGGAGGGGAAGCACAAGCAAGTGGAGAACCGCAAGAGAAAGAACAACAATCACCACTCCGGTTCACACCACAAGACTCGCACTTCATATGATGGATACTCCAAGCATGGAGGAAGTGACCATGGGAGCCATGACCGCCGCGATGGACATCGTCATGACAACCATAGGAGCAGCCACCACAACCACAAGGGAGGACACTCTCACCACTCTGGAGGACACGGTGGACATGACCGCAACCGTGATCGCAACTTCGTGAAGAAGGATCTGAGTGAGGTGACGTGCTTCAAGTGCAAGCAGAAGGGACACTATGCTGACAACTGTCCGGAGAGGAAAGGCCTGAAGCCAACCAACGGTGAGAAGGCCACAGTGAACCACGTGAATGTGGAGGAGATTCCAGATGAGCCTGACCTTGTGATTGGTAAGTTCCCAATCAACACTTACCCTGCACTTATACTTTTTGATACTGGTGCATCGAATTCATTCATATCAAGGGAATTTGTGGATAAGTATAAGTTACCTACTGAGTCTATGAAAAGGTATATTAGAGTGAGTTCACCTGGAGGAGATATGATAGCTAGTGCGGGATGCCGCGACTTGACTGTGAGGATTGGAACATGCAACTTCATCGCACATCTAGTAGTGTTGGATTCACAGGGATTATATGTCATTCTGGGTATGGATTGGATGTCTATGCATGGGGGACACATAGATTGTGCACAGCGAGCTGTTTCACTCAAAACCCCGGATGGTAAGAGGATTAGATTCAAGTCGGCTGCACGACCGAGAAAGTTTAAGTTAAATTCTCTTAAGGGGGTTAGCATGGATACTGTGCCAGTGATTAGGGATTACCCCAACGTGTTTCCGGAAGAGCTGCCAGGTATGCCACCTGACAGAGATGTAGAGTTTCTTATCGACCTGATGCCGGGAACAGGACCTATAGCAAAGAAACCATATAAGATGGATGTCGATGAGCTGAAGGAATTGAAGAAACAGTTGAAGGAACAACTGGAAAAGGGATTCATTCAGCCTAGTGCGTCGTCATGGGGAGCACCTGTTCTGTTTGTGGAGAAGAAAGACAGCACCAAGAGATTAGTGGTAGACTATCATTCGCTGAATGAAGTAACCATTAAGAACAAGTACCCTCTGCCGAACATAAATGACTTGTTTGATCAACTGGAAGGAGCAAAGGTGTTCAGCAAGATTGATCTGCGATCAGGCTATTTCCAATTGAAGATCCGAGAGGAGGATGTACCGAAAACCGCCTTCACCACTAGGTATGGTTTATATGAGTATACAGTTATGTCTTTTGGACTAACAAATGCCCCGGCATACTTCATGACCATGATGAACAAGGTATTTATGGAGTATTTGGACAAGTTCGTGGTGGTGTTTATTGATGACATACTGATATATTCCAAGGATGATGCCGAGCATGAGAAACATCTGAGGATGATTATGGAGAAGCTGAGGAAACACAAGCTGTATGCCAAATTCAGTAAATGTGAATTCTGGCTTAACACTGTTGGATTTCTTGGACACGTAGTGTCAGGAGAAGGAATTGCTGTTGATCCAAACAAAGTGACTGCAGTAACTGAGTGGGAAGCACCCAAGAATGTGGGAGAGATTCGAAGCTTTTTGGGACTTGCTGGATATTACAGGAGGTTCATAGAAAATTTTTCCAAGATTGCTAAGCCGATGACTGAACTTCTGAAGAAGGAGAGGAAGTTTGAATGGTCAGATGTATGTGAAGCCAGCTTCCAGGAACTGAAGCGTCGACTAGTAACTGCGCATGTTCTGTGTTTACCAGACCTTCAGAAGGATTTCCAAGTGTACTGTGATGCTTCACGACAGTGACTTGGGAGTGTGCCGATGCAAGATGGGAGAGTAGTGTCATATGCCTCGCGACAACTCAAGCACCATGAGCGGAATTACCCCACACACGACTTGGAGTTAGCGTCAGTGGTTCATGCGCTCAAGGTATGGAGGCATTACCTAATGGGAAAACACTGTGATGTGTACACCGACCACAAGAGCCTGAAGTACATATTTACACAGAAGGAACTGAACATGAGACAAAGGAGATGGTTGGAACTTATCAAGGATTTTGATATGAATCTACAATACCACCCAGGAAAGGCCAATGTAGTAGTTGATGCTCTGAGCCGGAAGGTTTATGCCAATGGATTGACAATTGGTGAATTGCCTGAGGATTTGTGCAAGCAATTCAAGGACCTTAGACTGGAGGTAGTATCTGAAGGATACTTGGCTACAATGGAAGTCCAACCAACGCTTCAAGACAGAATCAGGAAGGCTCAAGTGGGAGACAAAGAGATAGATGGAGTTAAGGAAAAGATGAAGGAAGGTCGAGCAAGGGAATTCCGCGAGGATGAGCAAGGTACCTTGTGGTATGGAGATCGTTTGTGTGTGCCCAACGATCCGGAGTTAAGGAAGTTGATTATGCAGGAAGCTCATGACTCACCGTATTCCATACATCCGGGCAATACGAAGATGTATATGGACCTAAAGGACAGATTCTGGTGGAACAACATGAAGGGAGACATCGCAGAGCATATCGCCCTATGTGATGTATGTAGCCGAGTGAAGGCGGAACACCAGAAACCAGCAGGACTGCTACAGCCTTTGCCCGTGCCGGATTGGAAATGGGATAGAGTGGGAATGGACTTTATCACAGGACTGCCCAGGACCAGGTCAGGATATGACTCTATTTGGGTAGTGGTCGACCATTTGACCAAGGTAGCCCACTTTATACCGGTGAAGACGACCTATACGAGTGCAAAGTTGGCCAAGATTTACATGGACAAGATTGTGTGCCTACATGGAGTTCCCAAGAGTATCGTATCTGATAGAGGCACCCAATTTACCTCACACTTCTGGTGCCAGCTGCACGAGTCACTTGGTACTAGATTGGAGTTTAGCACAGCGTTTCACCCACAGACTGATGGACAGACCGAGAGGGTGAATCAGATTTTGGAGGACATGCTAAGAGCTTGCGCCTTGGCTCATGGTTCTAGTTGGGATGAGAATTTGCCGTATGCCGAGTTTTCCTACAACAACAACTATCAAACCAGCATCAAGACGTCACCGTTCGACGTACTGTATGGGAAACGGTGCCGAACACCATTGCTATGGGATGGAGTAGGAGAACGTCAGTTGTTTGGACCTGATTTGATCAAGGACGCTGAGGAGAAGGTCGCCTTGATTAGAGACAGACTGAAGGTAGCACAATCTAGGCAGAAGAGCTACGCTGACGCCAAGCGCAAGGAAGTGGTGTATGAGATAGGTGATAGAGCATACCTCAGAGTATCGCCGCTTCGTGGAATCAAGAGATTTGGAATTAAGGGTAAGCTGGCACCTCGATTTATTGGACCGTATCGAGTCTTAGCACGCAAAGGAGAGGTTGCTTATCAGTTGGAGTTGCCAGAGGCTCTGTCTGCTGTTCACAATGTGTTCCACGTGTCCCAGCTGAAGAAGTGCCATCCGGAGATGGTGGATACACCATTGAGGGACACTGTACCACTAGAGGAGGTTCAGCTTGAGAATGATTTGACCTATGAGGAGAAACCGGTCAAGATTCTGGAGATAGCAGAAAGGACTACCCGTACCAAGACAATCAAGTTTTGCAAGGTGCAATGGAGTCACCACACCGAATAGGAAGCCACTTGGGAGCGTGAAGATGACATCCGAGAGGACTACCCACACCTATTTGCTAGCCGCGCCGAATCTCGAGGACGAGATTCATCTTAAGGGGGTTAGTCTTGTCACATCCCAAATTTTAGATTTGGTCTTGCATATCATTCATAGCATTGCATCATATCTTTCCATGCAAAACCGTCGAGTAGGAAGGTTCGGCGAAGCGCCGTCGTCAAAACCCTATTTTGTTTCGCCCCAAGTTTACTGCGGGGAGCTCTAGTAAGTCTTGCGACAACCACCCCTGTAGGTTCGAGTTTTCGCTCAAACTTCGACTGAAGGTTGGTCCCCTCGACGATACGAACCCGTAGGCGCGAGAATCGCTCCAATCGGAGTTCGTATGCAAAAGACTCGGACGTTTTAGTAAACCGCCGGAAAACGGCCCGAAAATCCGGACCGATTTCCGAGTTGTAGTCCAACCACGGACCGATTCTGATTCAATTTTTTTTTCTTCCGCGCGTGAGAGGCCAAATAAAGGCGGACCCGCCTGGCCCACCGCCACACCCGACCCCGCCGCCACACGCGCACGCCTCCCGAGGCCCTCGACACCGCCCGCCGCCGCCTCGCCTGGCGCGATCGCCGCCCGCCGTCGCTGCCTTCCGCGCCGCACGCCACCGCCTCCGTCCATCGCCGTTCGTCGCCGTCAGGTGCGTCGCGATCGCCTCGCCGCCCTCTTTCTATTCCCATACTTCACGTCGCCGTTCGTCGCCGCCCTCCGAACTCATCTACCGCCGCCATGACCGCCGCCTCCGCGACCGTCACCGCCGCCACGCCATCGCCGCCGGCCACCGCGAGCCGCGCCGCCGCCGCCGCTTCTCACCGCCGCCGCGCCGCCTCCCCGCGAGCTCGCGCGCTGCCGCAGCTGCCTCGCCGCATGCCGCTACGCGCGTCATCGCATGCCTATGCGCACGCGTCATCGCATGTGTGCGCGCACACTTACACGCACGTACGCGCGTCGCCTCGCGCGCGCGATTATTTTTTTCCGGAACCGTAGTTGACGTGTGTACGTACCCGTGCAGGAAAAGTCTCGACGCTGGAACCGTTCGTCGCCGCCGTCCGGAGTTCGCCGGAGTTCGATTCGCCGTCCGATTCCGGTAAGACAGCAGCCACCGTCAGATCTCAGATCAGCGGCTTAGATCGTTCGTTGACTGGTCAGCACTCCAGACGTTGACTAGTCAGACGTCCCAGACGTTGACTGGTCAGACGCCCAGTCAGCGCCCAGTCATCAGACACAGTTGACTGGGTCAATTTCGTTAATCCTATTAGTTGACAGATTTCGGTAGAATCTTGTAAATTGCGTAGAAATTCAACCGCTTGGCCAAAAATTGCAAATAAAATATGTACGCGTTCAGTGAGTCGTGTAGAATCTCGCTGAAGCTTTGGTTCAGACTTTTACTGTCAGGTTTAGTACAGTTTAATCAAACTAATTAGTGGCCTTTTTGGAGTAATAAATTCGTAGAAAAAGATTCGTAGCTCCAAAAATCGCGTATGATATGTCCCTGAATTCGTATGAACGAGGGGAATCTCATCGTGAAATAAAAAAGATAGGCTTACAGTAAAAACTTCTGCAGTATTTGTCTAATGGCTTTCTGCAGTGTTTTAATTACTCGGAATGTTTTATAACTTCTTTTTGAGTAATTCCAATTGGTACTGTTTCTTATCAGCGATGCCTATGCGGTAGAATTTTTCCAGTATTTTATGAACTGTTTACTACCGGTAGTGAATTATTTAAGTTCTAGCTCTAGTAGTGATCACTACTTTTGGTTAATAGTTTCCCTTGCGCCAAATCTATTTTTCATGCATGTATTCGGTAGTAATATGTATTAGTATTATGTGGTGCAGCTGTAGCACCAATTCACTTGCCGTTCTTGCATTCATGCATCATATTTGTTGCATATGTTGTGGATTGTTTGTTTATGAATGCAATTGTGTCGTGTAGATTGTGCTGAGTGCAACGCTTGTTCGTGTGAGGATTGTGCTCCAGACCGCTACAACCAAGGCAAGTAGATGCTACTTTGTTCATGATATCGTCCTACTATTTTCAATGCATTGTCGTGTATTTTGTAGATGCATGTGTAGGATGATACTATCGCTGTGCTATGTCCTATTATGTGGTAGGGTTTTCCTTGTAGATGAACCACCGTTGTAGATGTGCTTAGCCATGCTATGTTGAACGAGGGCTGGGTTACATCATTGATACTTGTTTTCTCAAAGTATTGGTTTGTGAAAACTAAAACAACTTAATCAATGAACCCCCTGGGTGTGATGGTATTGATAAATTTTGGTGGTTTCATTGCGGAAAGGCACCCAGGTATCAAGAGAGAATGATTGGCTTCTTTATTGTGTAGCTTACGTGTACAACCATGTGCCAATAATGAAATGGGCGGTTGGTTGGACTTAGTAGGTTGTGGTAACTCGAACCCGCGTATCCAGAGATGTAGAATTTTGGTAGGTTGGACCGGTGCGCGTCGGGATTGAGGAGCTACTTCTCGAACAGTCTCTTCTTGGACTTCTCACTATCATCACCCAATATGAGAGTGGTGGTACGAGCTGGGCTGGCCAAGTCACATGGGTAAAGTGTACTAACCTCTACAGAGTGTATAATCTAATCGATTAGCCGTGTCCCCGGTTATGGACATCTGAGTTACTAGATATTGATTCCATGACATGTTTCTCGCTCATTCTAATTTCATAATTGCTTTAATATTGTTGGGTTAACTTAATTGGGATCTTTTCAAAGAAAATCAAAAACTGTTTATGAAAGTAGGACAAATGTATTTGCAAATGCAAGCCAGACACAGCTCCACTTGCCAAATATGCATGTAGATGTTAGTACTATTGTCTCCATTACTAGCTCTACTTGCCATACATTCCATGTATTGACCCTTCGGGGCTGTTGCGTTTTATGCTGCAGGTTATTCCGATTCTGATTGATCGTTATAGGCCACGGTACTCCACTCGGCACTTGTTCACTTGTGGGCAATTTGAAGATTGGAGGATTTACTCGCTTTTGTTGCTACCTGAACAATTTGAGCTAGCTTTATGCTAAGCTTTTATATTGTAATAATGGTACTCTGGATCTTTGTAGATCATGATACACAGTTATTTGCTATGATTATCTATCTTACTCTATTGTGGGCCAATGAACCGATCCAGGGATTGGGATGTCACATAGAGGCCACGGTCTTATCAGAACCGGGGTGTCACACGGTCTCCTGGGTCGGTGGTGATCGTATATGCACGCGGCGAGGGCGGCGCGCAGTCTGTAGGCTTCGGTCGAGGGTGGCGCTCTGGCGCACGCTCGGCATGGTCACTGGCGGTCTGGGCGCGGTCCGTGCGTGTGGTCCAGTGGCTGGCAGGGTTCGAGCGCTGGACAGGGAGTGGCGATGGACGGTGGGCTGCCTCCCAGAGAAGGTTGGCACGGCTTAATCTTCTCCTAGCTTGCTGTCTCCACTGGGGTGGCATGGGTGTGCTCGACTGTTCACCATTGATGGCAATGCCAAGCTTACAATGGGGCTAGTGCTTGGTTTAACTTGCTAGATGATCTACTGAGATGGTTGTGACATAGAGAGGGAACAAGTTAGGCTTCAATCATTGCTCACTATAGTGTTTAGATTTTGTATGATTTGTTTCTGCAATGTGTTTGATGAAATGGCCGCATGAATTCAAGTTTTGAATTTTGAAAAGATTTTTGGTGGGTGTGCTAGATTGGTTCTGGTGAATCTGCAGATGCTTGGGTTTTGAAAGTTGAGCTTGTTTGAGTGGTTTTTGAAAAAGTGGGATCTTCCCATATGATAAAGATTCAATTTTGAATTGTCATTTAAACTATGCATTTGAAAGTTTTTGGATGATCACAAAGTGGGCCTTGATACTTTGTTATGAGTACAATCAAGGGGTGCAAAGATCCAGAAAAGTTTCTGTTAGGTTCTGAAAGTTTGAGACAGCCAAAGTAGGCATGGGAGTTAAATTGGTCAAAATGACCATTCACTCATTTAGCTTTGTTTTGATTTTTTTTGTCTTTGTGAAAAGTTTGGGAAATGTTTAGATGATGTTTATTTCACCTAAGAAACATTTTACAAGCAAAGAAACACATAAACAAGGTGGTTCAAAAGAATTCAAAATAAAATGCATACACATATGCATGCTTTCAAAATTTTATTTAGAAAAGTTTTTGTCAACCCTAATTTTGATGCTTAGTGTTTGATGATCCAAGTTTAGTATTTTTGGGATGTTACAGGGCCCTAGTGACAAGCATTAAGTACAACAAGTTGCAACAAAGTCAAATAGCACTAATAGAGATACTAGGCACTATGCCCTAACAGATCTTATTCGATTACATGATAGAACTCATCCAATCCCTACCATCCCCAAGCCTACAGTGGGGATTACTCACTCATGGATGAGGGAAACATCGGTGGTTGATGGAGATGCGTTGGTGATGATGATGGCGATGATCCTCTCCAAATTCCCCGTCCCGGCAGGGTGCCAGAACGGAGTTTCTGGATCCGAATCTTGGTTTCTGGTGTAGGCGGCGGAGCAGAACTCTTTCTAGAAAACTATCGAACCCCCCTCGGTTTTAGGTCAAAAGGCAACTTATAGGAGAAGAGGGAGGCCGAGGGGGTGCTTGGGGTGGCTGCACCCCCTCCAGGCGCAGCCAGTGGTGGGCTCGCGCCTGGGGTGGGTGTGGGCCCCCCAGGCCTCCTCTCCGTCTCGTCTTCTGGCTCCGTGGATCTTCTGGTGAAATATAATTTTTGGCATATTTTCTGGTATTTTTCCTGATAGTTCATTTTCTGCACAAAAACAAGACACCAAGGTAATTCTGCTGAAAACAGCGTCGGTCCGTGTTAGCTGTATCCAAATCACAGAAGTTTAGAGGAGAAACAATAGCAAAGTGTTCAATAAAGTAGATACGTGTTGGACGTATCAAATCCCCCCAAGCTTAGGTTATTGCTTGTCCTCAAGCAATTCAGTTGAAAACTGAGTGCGATAAAAGAACTTTCACGAACACTTTGCTTCATATGATGTAAATATTCTCAACATAGACTAGATGCTTAGACAATTCATAATAAGGAGTATGCAACTAAGTCTACTCAATAGTCATTGCAAGCTATGAAGAGAAACCAACTCAATAATAATAAGTAGCATGAAACATAAACATAAGCAACATTGCAATTCTCATAATAAGGTATGATAGAGTGGTATCTCGCTTGCCTTTGTTTGAAGAGCACAATATAAATGCCAAGGCAGCTCTGAAGTTCACATGAGGACTAGAAGTAAAGATATCAGAGATACAAGCATCAAAGTCATGACATAATTAACCAAGTTTGGGAACAAATACAAGAATGAAAACTATGCTCTCAAGAAGGCGCTCATAGAATAAGTGGTGACTCAACAAAGTTGTGAAAACAGTTTTGAAAGATTTGAAAGGCTTCCCAATGCTGAAAAGAAGGTACTCATTAGCTCTGAGCTCTCATTGCCCCTATCATAGGCATCTTCATGTGGTTAAGGTGAAAGTGAGGTCCACTCTGAATTATATGCTTGACATACCATAGACTGGAAATCCCAAGTCCCTTGAGTACGAGGGTCGCTCCGCATGCTACTCAACTTTGGTCACCTGAAAGTTCTTGTCATTGTAAATACATGCATATCATCGAGAACCGCCAACGGGGTACCCCTTGCACATGGTACAGGAGCTTTCCCATAACCAAAATGACAAGGCAAGCAGACAATGAGCATCTCAGCAATCTTTTTATTTACCATATGCATAGCTTTTTATTGAGGATGCTTCATAGATGCTCATTATGGTGATGCTGCAAGTTTCCACCATGATTAGGCATGGCTTAGGCTAGCGGCCCAGGCGTTTCTCTAACACAACGTATAAACTCCATGAACTCACAACCTCCCCTTTTATTTCACATCGTCGACATCCGTAAACAAAAGAGCAAGGAATCAACTGGATGAGATATCCAAAAAGTGTCAAAAGCGTTCCCCGTGACAGCACGGTTCTGCTGACTCCCAGCATATAATTTGCAAGCATATAACTTTCATGGACTAGTCACAATGGTTTAGAATTATTAAGCGCAGGGAATGAAGTGTGCCATCAAGTTCGTGAGAGCTTTACTAACTAACTTTCTCAAAACAGACAAACATTTTATTTTGGAAGAATATTCGCTTAAGTGGCAAATGATGCTAATAGGTAGGTAAGGTGGACACAGCTGGCAATATTGGTTTTGGGGAGTTGGAAGCATAGGTAGAGTACATACTCAGTGCAAGTGAAGGCTAGCAATAGAGAGGGAGCAACAAATGAGAGAGCAATAACTGTCATAATCATTCTTTCAAAAAAACAGGACTAATTATGGCATGAAAGTGATACAAGAACTCTGAGGCAAAATAAATCATCGAGGCTTACTGACTATTGATTAGTCATATGCATGCGTGAGCATGTGCCAAGTTGATTCACATGAACAGTCAGAGGAGGATACCACAATATCATACCAAAGTATGAATAAAACAATGCAAGCAAACATTCATATGACATGCTACAAACTATTAGCAAGCTGGAGCTAATCATAGACAAGCAAGAACTACTAAGCATCCATAATGACATACACCTTACACAAACAGGCTAAGCATGCTCACAATGAAGAGTATATGTACAAAAATAAAACAAATAGAGTTCGTTACCAGCCTCTTACCACACCACAAATTGTCTTAATCTTCATTATTGCTCTTCACTTGTGTGACTTGAATAATTAACATGAAACCAAAATCCACCGTGGATGGCTGAACCCTGCAAAGAACTCACAAAACCAAAGAAGAACAACAAATATTTTTGGTGTTTTCGAATTTTTAGAAACAAGCGAACAAAGAAAAATCAAACAAAAACAAAGCAAACCAAACAAAGCAAAATCTTTTTGGATTTTTATTTTAAGGCAAACCAAAGCAAAGAAACAAACCAACAGAAACAACGAAAATATTTTTGGTATTTTTGTGTTTTTGAGAAAGCAGCAACAAGAACCAAAAAGAAAGGGAAAACAATGGATATACAAAGAACCGACCGAAGATGATATATAGATGAGTGTGATGTCGGAATACCTCCCCCCAAGCTTAGGCTTTTGGCCTAAGCGGGGCTTAATCCCATGGTGCCCAAGTAGGTGCACCTCCGTAGTATGTCGAGGAAGCTCCCTCTTCCGGGTATGAGCTCGAGGACTCCCCTGTGTAGTGTACAGCGGGGTCGTAAGAGGGCGCTTCCTCCCGATAGTGCCCGTGGAAGTTAAGAGAGCGCAGCTTGTCATCCATCTCTGCCTTCGTGCGTGACCAAGGTCCCTGATAAATACTGAACAAAGTAGTTTGGGGTAGAGGGATCTCTCTCTCTTCCCCGTCAATAAACAGCATTCTATAAACTAGGTTCTTGATGACCCAAAAGTATAGGGGATCGTAACAGTCTTCGCGGGTAGTATTACCCAATTTATTGATTCGACACAAGGGGAGCCAAAGAATACTTGCAAGCCTTAACAACTGAGTTGTCATTTCAGCTACACCTGGAAATAGTTCTTGCTCACAGAATTTTATCAATAGCAACAATTTCTAGTAGCAACAGCAAAGCAACAGCAACATCAACAGTGTAACAGCAGCAGTAGTAACAGTAACGGTAATAGTAGGATTCGAGTGCGGTAGGCATAGGGATGGATGACGGGCGTTGCATGGACGAGTCTAAACATGTAACTTCAAGATGTAGGGCATTGCAGATAAATAATAATAGGCATCCAAGTACTAAACAATCCTAGGCATGTGCTCCAAATATAGTCATACGAGCTCGCAATGAGAACTTGCACAATATTTTATGTCCAGCCAGCCCGTGGCAGCGGGGCCTCTAGGGAACTACTGGCAATTAAGGTGCTCCTTTTAATAGAGCACCAGAGCAAAGCATTAACACTCCATGAACACATGTGATCCTCACACCACAGCCATCCCCTCCGGTTGTCCCAATTATTGTCACTTTGGGGCCTTTGGATCCGGACAATGATATGTGTACACAACTTGCAGATAAGATCATAAACAATACTATCATAATGATGAATAATAAGTTCAGATCTGAGATCATGGCACTCGGACCCTAGTGACAAGCATTAAGCACAAATAGTTGCAACAAAGTCAAATAGCACTAATAGAGATACTAGGCACTATGCCCCTAACAGATCTTATTCGATTACATGATAGAACTCATCCAATCCCTACCATCCCCAAGCCTACAGCGGGGGATTACTCACTCATGGATGAGGAAAACATCGGTGGTTGATGGAGATGCGTTGGTGATGACGATGGCGATGATCCTCTCCAAATTCCCCGTCCCGGCAGGGTGCCAGAACGGAGTTTCTGGATCCGAATCTTGGTTTCTGGTGGCGGCGGCGGAGCAGAACTCTTTCTGGAAGACTATCGAACCCCCCTGAGTTTTTAGGTCAGAAGGAAACTTATAGGCGCGGAGGGAGGCCGAGGAGCTGCTTGGGGTGGTCAGAACTCCCCGAGCGCGCGGGGTCAGGTGGGCCCGCGCCTAGGGTGGGTCCGGGCCCCCCAGGCCTCCTCTCTGTCTCCCCTTCTGGCTCCGTGGATCTTCTGATGAGAAATAGTTTTTGGCATACTTTCCGGGATTTTTCCTGATAGTTCATTTTCTGCAGAAAAACAAGACACCAAGGTAATTCTGCTGAAAACAGCGTTAGTCCGTGTTAGTTGTATCCAAATCACACAAGTTTAGAGAAGAAACAATAGCAAAGTGTTTGAGAAAGTAGATATGTTTTGGACGTATCAAATCCCCCAAGCTTAGCTTATTGCTTGTCCTCAAGCAATTCAGTTGAAAACTGAGTGCGATAAAAGAACGTTCGCGAACACTTTGCTTCATATGATGTAAATATTCTCAGCACGGGATTAGATGCTTAGACAATTCATAATAAGGAGTATGCAACTAAGTCTACGCAATAGTTATTGCAAGCTATGACGAGAAACCAACTCAATAATATTAAGTAGCATGAAACATAAACATAAGCAACATTGCAATGCTCATAATAAGGTATGATAGAGTGGTATCTCGCTTGCCTTTGTTTGAAGAGCACAATATAAATGCCAAGGCACCTCTGAAGTTCACATGAAGACTAGAAGTTAAGATATCAGAGATACAAGCATCAAAGTCATAACATAATTAAACAAGTTTTGGAACAAACACAAGAATGACAACTATGCTCTCAAGATGGTGCTCATAGAATAAGTTGTGACTCAACAACGTTGTGAAAATGGTTTTATGAAGGTTTGAAAGGCTTCCCAATGCTGAAAGTAAGGTACTCATTAGCTTTGAGCTCATATTGCCCCTATCATAGGCATCTTCATGTGGTTAAGGTGAAAGTGAGGTCCACTCTGAATCATATGCTTGACAGACCATAGACTGGAAATCCCAAGTCCCTTGAGTACGAGGGTCGCTCCGCATGATACTCAACTTTGGTCACCTGAAAGTTCTTGTCATTGTAAATACATGCATATCATTGAGAACCACCAATGGGTTACCCCTTGCACATGGTACAGGAGCTTCCCCATAACCAAAATGACAAGGCAAGCAGACAATGATCATCTCAGCAATTCTTCTTATGTACCATGGGAATATGGTGCTTTTCTCTCTCTTTCCTCTTTTCTCAATGTGTCTCTTTTTTATAAGAAGAATGCTTCATAGATATCACTATGGTGATGCTGCAAGTTTCCACCATGATTAGGCATGGCTTAGGCTAGCGGCCCAGGCGTTTCTCTTACACAGGATACAAACTCCATGTACTTACAAGTTCCCTCTTTATTTCACACCGGTGACATCCAGAGACAAAAGAACATGATATCAACTGAGTACAACAAGGTACAAGTGCAATGTTGAAAACGTTTCCCGTGACAGCACGGTTCTGCTAATTCCAACTTATAAGTGCAAGCATATACAACAAAGTTGTCACAATGGTTCAAGTTTATTAGGGGCAAACAATAAAGTGTGCCATCAAGTTCGTGAGGGCTTTAATCACTAAGTTTTCACATAACAAAATAGTTTTTAATTGGAAGATAGATAAAAACAAGAATATACTTGGAATGGTGTAGCAAACCATGCATAGGAGTTTATAGTGGACACTTTGGAATAACTTGGTTTCTTGGGAGTTGGAGGCATGAGTAAAACTTACTCATACAAGTGGAGGATAGCAAAAGACTGGGAGCAACCAACTAAGAGAGCAATAATGGCCATAATTATGCAATGCAACAAAGCAAACTAATCAAGGCAAAGATTGGTACTACAAGTCAAGGACTAAATGATCATAGAGTCTAATGGTGACTTGTCATAGTCATAACATGGTGTGATCATGTGCCAAGTCAACCCAAGCAAAACATTAAAGGAGAATACCACAATACTATGCTTTTGCATGCTAAAACAACATAATTTCTTCAAGGCACACTAAGCAATCCCAATTGTTTGGAACAAGACATGCTACAGCAATAATCACTAAGCATAATGCTAAAACAACACCTAGCATGCCATGCTAAAGTCTAAGTCACAGTCAATGCAAGCTCCTCTTGTACTTCAAGCAAGAACTTACTACTCCTTTCCAAACACCAAGCAACCTTATTTGAAAAACAACACAGCGAGAACGGGGGTCCAAACTACTAAAGAAAACTAAACAAACTAAGAAAAGCAAACAAAAACTAAGACACTCCAAGAACAACACAACTGTGCATGAAACAATAAAAAGAAGTGCCTAGACAGACCTGAGCTTTTTATTGATGAAGAAGGGGATGCCTTGGGCATCCCCAAGCTTTGAGGCTTGTATCTCTTGGATATTTCTTGGGGTAACACCATGGTGGCATCCCCAAGCTTGATCTTTTGTCCATTCTTCATCTCATTGCATCATTCTCTCTCTACACCCGAAATTTTTCCTTCATACAAAACTTCACACAATCTTCATTAGCAACATTAGTGTATTCAAAAGATATTAGACCACTGGAAAAGCTTTGTAATAGCAAGGATTTTCACTAAAAACGCAAGCTACTGTAGTAACTCCTTCAAAAATCTCAATTTACCTGAAGAAAACTCAAAAAGGAATCAATAAGAAGCAAATGCAAATAATGGCAGAAATCTGTCAAAACAGACCAGTAGGTAGAAACCGATTTTTTTTCGAACATCTTTTGTTGCTCAACTCAAAAAGTGTTGAAATAAATAAAGTTATCTAACATACTGGCGGATTTATTCGTAAATTTTGAGCTCAATCCGAGTTACAAAACATCCTCACGAATATTTTTGGTGGAGGACGGATCTCTGTTTCGGGACAGCAACTCCCCAAATCTTACTTCCCTCTCATTAGAGGTCATTCTTGGCACAAAAAGCAAACAAAAAAATATAAGGAGAGGTTATTACAGAAGTAATAACTTCCAGGACTCAAGGAAACTCTTGGGTTATCTCCCAACAAGTACTTTTCTTTAATGCCTTTAAGTTAGGCTTGATAGCTTGAGAAGATGCTCACATAAGAATTATGAATTGAAGTCAAAGAGAGCATCAAGAAGCAAATTCAAAACACATTTAAGTCTAACCCACTTCCTATGCATGGGAATATTGTAAGAAAATAAATTCACAAAGAACAAAGTGACATGCATAGGAAGATAAAATAAGAGTAACTTCAAAACTTTCAGCACATAGAGAGGTGTTTCAGAACCATGAAAACTTCTACAACCATATTTTCCTATCTCATAATAATTTTCAGTAGCATCATGAATAAACTCAACAATATAACTATCACATAAAGCAGGATTTTCATGAGCTACAAACACATAATTTCTTTCAAGCTCAAAAATAGTGGGATTAAAACCTCCACGGGTTTTATCCAAAGTAGATATTTCAAAAGGATCCACATGAACATAACATTCATCCTCCTTTGGTAAGCATGGGGGACAATCAAATAATATAAGAGGTAAAGAGTTGCTCTCATTAGAAGGTAGACATGGGTAGATCCATTCTTCCTCCTTTTGTTCATCACTCTCCTCCTCTTTTTCATCTAATGAGCTTCTAGATTCAACAATTTCTTCTTCCATAGGCTCCTGCAAGGCATTAGTCTCTTCCAGTTATGGAAAGCACCTATTAAAATATTTAAGAATATAGCCATTTTCTTCCTTGTAATTGTCAAAGCAAAATTTAAGTATCTTATAGACCTCATGTTCATAAGGTGCATCATTAGTATTTTCAAGCAAACTGGCAAGTTCAAATGCACCCTCGAAGGCAATAAATTCTTCAATCTGTTCCACATCATAAAAGTCATAATTTCCTTTAACATAAGATATGGTAACATTATCATTATACTCACATTGAAAGGGTAGGTGTTTATACCTCCTGCAGCAACAAGACTTATCAAAGCATTAAGTAATATTATAAGTAGAGCACACGTCTCTAGCATTAGTATTCAACTTATCAATTTGTTCCTATAAGTGTTTACCTTTTTGTGACAAACGGTGTTCCTTATAATAATACTTTTGTTCTTCCGTGAACCCACCTTGCTAGTAAGAACTAGTTTCAAAGAAACCATCCATTGATAGAAAGCATGATAAAGCAAGGCAATAGACCAACAACTAGAGTAGGAACTAATTTTTTCTGTTTTTAAATAAAGGAAGCAAACCAAACTAGACTAAATTTTTTTGGGTTTTTTGGAAAGAGGCAAACAAAACCAAACAAAAAAACAAAGCAAACTAAAAACAAAGTAAAGAGAAAGGAAGTGAAGGACTCCCCTAGTGAAGACATCCTTAGCCTCCGTGGCAACGACGCCAGAAAACTTTGTGCTTGACGGGGAGGAAGAACTTTGATGTCCCTTTATTCCCCGGCAACGGCGCCAGAAAACTTGATGGCTGGTGCTGACGTGGAGCACTTCGTTGGAAACCCCAAGAGCAATGCGTGAAGCAGCAAGTCTTCCCTTAGTTGAGATCGAGGTTATCGAACCAGAAGGAGGAAGGAAACGTCAACAGGTGTTGCGAGCAACGCGGAGACCTACACAACACAAACTCCAGACTTTGCCCCAACGAATCAGTGAGGCTGTTAAGCTCACCGGTTTGCTATAACAAAGGATTAAACATATGGTGTGGAAGGTAATGGTTTGCAGCAAGTAAACAGGTAACAGTGGAAGATGTATCAATGGTAAAGATTGGACCGGGATCCATAGTTCACTAGAGGTGCTCTCCTTAGATAAAGAACATGGCATGAACGGTAAACAAATTACAGCGAGGCAATTGACAGGAACTGAGCAAAAGGCATAACAATGCAATTACTAGCCAGAAAGATCCTATGAAGTTGATTGGGCAATACAACAATATACATAGACCGTCATCCAACTGCATCTATGACTAGAAGTCCACCTTCAGGTTATCATCCGAACCCCCTCCAGTATTAAGTTGCAAGCAACAGACAACTGCTTTAAGAAAAGTGTGTAAGGTAAACAGTCCACATGTTCCATGAACAAGAGACCGTTGTTTTTCTCCCTAGTAGCAACATCACATCTACAACTAAAGAGATCTCTGTCACTTCCCTTGGAAACTAGAGGCATGAACCCACTATCGAGCATAAATACCCCCTCTTGGAGTCACTAGCAACTACTTGGCCAAGATAACCACTAGCAACGGAGAGCATGCAATATCACAAACAACACAGACATGATAGAATCATAAAGATAAAACCATTAATCAAACCAACATAATAATCTCAATATCCATCGGATCCCCACAAACACAACATGCATGATTACAAATAGATTAGATCTTGATCATGAACGGAGCTCACAAGATCTATACATGAAAGCACAAAGGAGGAGATACAACCATCTAGCTACTACATGGACCCATAGTCCAAGGTGGAACTACTCATGAATCATACCGAGAGAAGGCCTCCGGGATGATCTCCCTTCCGGCAGGGTGCCGGGAAGAGATTTAGATCCCACCCGATCTAGGGACAATGGTGGCGGCGACTACAAACGGTTTCGTGGATTTCTGATCGGGTCGTCAGGGTTTCTGCATCGGGGGCTTCTTATAGGCGAAGGGGCGAGACCGGGAGGCGGCCAGGGCCACCAAACCCTAGCCAGGCGCGGGCCCACCTGACCCAGCGCCTGGGGTGGGTCTGGCCCCCCTGGACGGCCCCTCCGGCTCTCCTCTGGACTTCTTGTTCCCCACAGAAAGTAATTGACTTTGGTGTTTGTCCCGTCCAATTCCGAGAATATTTCTTTACTAACTTTTCTGAAACCAAAAACAGCAGAAAACAGGCATCTGGCACTGTTGCAACTTGTTAATCGGTTAGTACCAGAAAACATGTAAAAAGAACCTCGAAGTGTGGACAAGTAAAGCAAAGTAGATACTAAACAAGCATGGAGCATCAAAAATTATAGATACGTTTCCAACGTATCAGCATCCCCAAGCTTAACTCATGCTTGTCCTCGAGTAGGTAAGTGATAAAACGAATAATTTTTTAGGTGACATGCACCCTCATAATAAATATCCAACCATTTGCAAACATTGAAAGCTGGGATAAAAAACTCTAAACATGTGCATGAAAGATGGAGTTCTAACAATAGGACATAGTAACTATGCATGCAACATGGCAAGTTGCAAACAAAGATCATGAATAACATGCATTGAAAAACGTTTGTTTGTTTCACATGTAGAAAACATAGCATAGAGTAGCAATATAATGCATAGGACACCTGCAAAGTTCACAAGGGTGACTAGAAACAAGTAATAACACAATATGCATCAATTAATAAGCTTTGGAACACTGCACACAGAATGACAACTATGCTCTCTTAATGGTGCCTAAAGGTAGAAGGTGGAGACTCAATAATGGTGGAAGAAAGACCTTTTTGTAAAGGAAGCAGGGATTACAAGTTTCGAAAAGAGCTTCCAAAAATTATGGTAATTGTTAGCTTTCAGCCCTCATTGCCCCTATCATAAGCATCTTCAAGTGGTTAAGGTTAAAGTGGCAAAGCTGGAGTATATGCTTGGCGAAGTATAAGTTGGCAATCTCATGCCCCTTGAATACGAGGGCCACACCTCATGCATACTCAACTTTGGGTCCAGGTAAGTTCTTGTCACTGTAAGTATTTGCTTATCATTAAGAACCGTCAATGCGGTACCCCTTGCACATGGTACAGGAGCTTTCCCATAACCAAAATGACAAGGCAAGCAGACAATGAGCATCTCAGCAATCTTTTTATTTACCATATGCATAGCTTTTTATTGAGGATGCTTCATAGATAGCTTATTATGGTGATGTTGCAAGTTTCCACCATGATTAGGCATGGCTTAGGCTAGCAGCCCAGGCATTTTTCTAACACGGGATACAAACTCCATGGACTTACAAGTTCCCTCTTTATTTCACACCGGTGACATCCATAGACAAAAGAACATGATATCAACTGAGTACAACAAGGTACAAGTGCAATGTTGAAAACGTTCCCCGTGACAGCACGGTTCTGCTAATTCCAACTTATATGTGCAAGCATATACAACAAAGTTGTCACAATGATTCAAGTTTATTAGGGGAAAGAATAAAGTGTGCCATCAAGTTCGTGAGGGCTTTAATCACTAAGTTTTCACATAACAAAATAGTTTTTAATTGGAAGATAGTTGAAAACAAGAATAAACTTGGAATTGTGTAACACACCATGCATAGGAGTTTATAGTGGACACTTTGGAATAACTTGGTTTCTTAGGAGTTAGAAGCATGAGTAGAACTTACTCATACAAGTGGAGTCTAGCAAAAAACTGGGAGCAACCAACTAAGAGAGCAATAATGGCCAAAATCATGCAGTGCAACAAAGCAAACTAATCAAAGCAAAGAGTGGTACTACAAATCAAGGACTAAATGATCATAGAGGCTAATGGTGACTTGTCATAGTCATTACATGGTGTGAGCATGTTCCAAGTCAACCCAAGAAAAACATCAAAGGAGAATACCACAATACTATGATTTTGCATGCTAAAACAACGCATAGTTTTTTCAAGGCACGCTAAGCAATCCCAATTGTCTAGAACAAGACATGCTACAGCAATAATTACTAAGCATAATGCTAAAAAAACACTTAGCATGTCATGCTAAAGTCTAAGTCACAGTCAATGCAAGCTCCTCTGCACTTCAAGCAAGAACTTACTACTCCTTTCCAAACACCAAGCAACTTATTCGCAAAACAACACAGCGAGAACGGGGGTCCAAACTACTTAAGCAAACTAAACAAACTAAGCAAAGCAAACGAAAACTAAGACGCTCCAAGAACAACACAACTGTGCATGAAACAATAAAAACGAAGTGTCTAGACAGACCTGAGCTTTTTATTGATGAAGAAGGGGATGCCTTGGGCATCCCCAAGCTTTGACGCTTGTACCTCTTTGATATTTATTGGGGTGACACCATGGTGGTATCCCCAAGCTTGAGCTTTTGTCCATTCTTCATCTCATTGCATCATTCTCTCTCTACACCGAATTTTTTTCCTTCATACAAAACTTCACACAATCTTCATTAGCAACATTAGTGTATTCAAAAGATATTAGACCTCTGGCAAATCTTTGGAACAGCAAGGATTTTCACTAAAACACAAGCTACTGTATTAACTCCTTCAAAGAAACTCAATTTACCTGAAGAGAGCTCAAAAAGGAATCAATAAGAAGCAGATGCAAATAATGGCAGAAATCTGTCAAAACAGACCAGCAGGTAGAAACGAATTTTTTCGAACATCTTCTATTCCTCAAATCAAAAAGTGTTGAACTAAGGAAAGTTATCCAACATACTGGGGGATTTATTTGTAAATTTTGAGCTCAATCAGAGTTACAGAGCCTCCTCACGAATTTTTTTGGTGGAGGACAGAAATCTGTTTTGGGACAGCAACTCCCCAAATCTTACTTCCCTCTCATTAGAGGTCATTCTTGGCACAAAAAGCACAAAAAGGATAAGGAGAGGTTATTACAGAAGTAATAACTTCAAAGACTCAAGGAAACTCTTGGGTTATCTCCCAACAAGTACTTTTCTTTAACGCCTTTAAGTTAGGCATAAGAAGCAAGAAGAATCAAGTATTTTCAAATGAGGAAGCATTAACATCAAACCTTGCTTTCAAAGGAGGAGAAAAAAAGCAACTTCTCTCTCCTCATAGGGAAGTGTTCAATACCTTTCTTGAATGGAAAATGATATTTGATGGTGTCTTCTTTCATATCAATGATGGCACCAACTGTTCTAAGAAAAGGTCTTCCCAAAGTAATAGGACAAGAAGCATTGTATTCAACATCCAAAACATAGAAATCAATAGGGACATAAGCATTGTTAACCATAATGAGAACATCATTAATACTACCCATGAGTTTCTTCTTAGCATTATCATTGAGTGGGACATTCAAATAACAATCTTCTAATGGCAAATCAAGCATTTCATAAATCTTCCTAGAAATAATAGAGACACTAGAACCAAGATCACATGAAGCTTTGAGATCAAAGTCATTCACTTGCATATTAATAATGGGTTCCCAACTATCTTCTACTTTCTTAGGAATAGAAGCTTTGTGTTTTAGCTTCTCTTCATTAATCTTAACAAGAGCATCTGTAATGTGTTTGGTAAAGGCAACATGCATATCACTAGCATCAGGACTTCTAGCAAGCTTTTGTAGGAACATAATCACTTCAGAAATATTGCAACCATCAATATCAAAGTCAAACTTAGCATCACTAGTGGTAGGCATAGTAGGAGGAGGAATAGGGTCTACTTGTGGTTTAATGGTGATAGTGCACACACTATTGTTTCTATCAATTTCAGCTTCCCTTTCCCAGCTAGCATAAAGTTGAGCTAACAGCCTAACATTTTCATCAATGGTAACTTGTATGGCATGGGCAGTAGCAATGGTGGTTTCCATAGTTTCAGGTTTAGCAGCCATTTTATTAACTAAGGAAGTTTGAGCATCAGACAAAGAGGATATATTTTTCTCAACAGTTAAAAGTTTTTCCTCTATCGTCTTATTGAAAGTGGTTTGTTAACTAATAAAGTCCTTGAGCATTACTTCAAGTTCAGAGGGGGCACTTCTAGCATTACTGTAAGAGCTTCCATAAGAGTTTCCATTATTAGGAGGATAAGGCTTATAATTGTTGTTGCTACCAAAATTATTCCTATAGGCATTGTTGTTGAAATTGTTGTTTCTAATGAAGTTCACATCAACTTGCTCTTCTTGAGCAACCAAAGAGGCTAAGGAAACACTATTAGGATCTAGAGGAGCTTTCCCATTAATAAGCATATCCATAATAACATCAATATTTTCACTCAAAGAGGAAGTTTCCTCAACGGAATTTACCTTCTTACCATGTGGATCTCTCTCAACATGCCATTCAGAGTAGTTGGCCATCATATTATCAAGGAGCCTTGTTGCAGCACCCAAAGTGAGGCCCATGAAGGTACCTCCAGCAGCAGAATCCAGCAGGTTTCTTGAGGAGAAGTCCAAACCTGCATAAAAAGTCTGGATAACCATCCAAGCAGTGAGTCCATGAGTAGGGCAATTTTTAACCAAAGATTTCATTCTTTCCCAAGCAGGAGCAACATGTTCACTATCAAGATGTTTAAATTTCATAATGTCACTTCTCATAGCAATAATCTTAGCAGGAGGATAGTACTTTCCAATAAAAGCATCTTTGCACTTATTCCAAGAATCAATACTATTTTTAGGCAAAGATAGCAACCATTCTTTAGCTTTTCCCCTCAAGGAGAAAGGAAAAAGCCTGAGCTTAATAATATCTCCATCTACATCCTTATACTTTTGCATCTCACAAAGTTCAACAAAGCTATTAATATGGGTAGCAGGATCATCAGAACCAGCACCAAAAAATTGGTCTCTCGTCACAAGATTCAACAAAGCAGGCTTAATTTCATAAAATCTAGCATCAGGAGCAGGTGGAGCAATAGGAGTGCTTAGGAAATCATTGTTGTTGGTGCTAGTGAAGTCACACAACTTGGTGTTCTCAGCAGAGTTCATTTTGGCAAAGGTGGGCAAGACAAAAACAGCAGCAGCATCTAGAGCAGGAACAAATTTTTTTTTGTGTTTTTAAAAAGAGGCAAACAAAACCAAGCAAAAGAAACAAAGCAAACTAAAAATAAAGTAAAGAGAAAGGAAGTGAAGGACTCCCCTAGTGAAGACGTCCTTAGCCTCCCCGGCAACGGCGCCAGAAATTAGCTTGATGGCGCCCAGTACTTGTCGTGGGATGCTTCGTTGGAAACCCCAAGAGCAAGGTATGAAGCAGCATAGCAGCAAGTTTCCCTCAGTAAGAAACCGAGGTTATCAAACCAGTAGGAGGAACGAAGTGTCACACAGGTGTTACAAGCAACGCGGAGACCTGCACAACACGAACTCAAGACTTTGCCCCAACGAATCAGTGAGGTTGTCAAGCTCACCGGTTTGATGTAACAAAGGATTAATCGTATGGTGTGGAAGGTAATGGTTGAAGCAAGTAAACAGGTAATAGTGGAAGATGTATCAATGATAAAGATTGGACCGGGGTCCATAGTTAACTAGAGGTGCTCTCCTTAGATAAACAACATGGCATGAAGGGTAAAAAAATTACAGCGGGGCAATTGACAGGAACTGAGCAAGGCATAACAATGCAATTACTAGCCAGAAAGATCCTATGAGGTTGATGTAGGGGTTCGTAGCATGGAAAACAAAAAATTCTACCGCATGCACACAAACCTCTCCGATGAAATCATCGGAAACTTTCCCGAACTCCAAAAAACGGACTTTCCTTATATGAATCTTATTCTCCGGACCATTCCGGATCTCCTCGTGATATCCCGGATCCCATCCGAGACTCCAAACAACATTCGGTATCCCTATCAACATTCCATATCTACTAAACAACATCTAATCCCTAAGTGTGTCTCCCTACGGTTCGTGAATTATGTGGACATGACCGAGACACTTCTCTGATCAATAACCAATAGAGGAATCTGGAAATTCATATGGCTCCCACATATTTCTACGATTACTTTGCGATCGAATGAACCAGTTACATACGATACCAATTTCCCTTTGTCTCACGATAGTTTATTTATCCGAGGTTTTGATCGTCGGTATCTCTGCATACCTAGTTCAACCTCGTTACCGATAAGTACTATTTTCTCGTTCCCATGATATGTGATCCCTTGTGATCCAGTCACATGCTTGCAAGCTAATTGGATGACATTCGACCGAGAGGGCCCAGAGTATATCTATCCGTCATATGGATGGACAAATCCCACTCTTGATCCATGTGCCTCAACCCATACTTTCCGAACACTCAATGCCACCTTTATAGCCACCCAGTTACGGTGTGGTGTTTGATGTCATCAAAGCATCCTTCCGGTGATGGTGATTAACATGATATCATGGTCGAAGGAATTAGGTTACTATGTATCAGAAAGCTTATAGCAAACGAACTATTGAAATGACTTGATCTTTATGCTACGCTTATCTATAGGAGTATGTCCATCATACCATTCTTCTAATTATATGATCTTGTTGTTAATAACATCTCAATGTTCAGGATCGACAAACCACGATCATCTATTAACCAACAAGCTAGTATTATAAAGAGGCTTTACCAGGGACTCTAATTTAGTTTACAAATCACACAAGTATTAATGTTTCTGGTTAATACTGTTATAGTATGAATGTAAACATTTATCATAAATACAAAGATATAATAATAACCACTTTTATTATTGCCTCTAGGGCCTATCTCCAGCAGTTGATTGGGAAATGCAACAATATACATAGACTGTCATCCAACTACATCTATGACTAGAAGTCCACCTTCAGGTTATCATCCGAACCCCCTCCAGTATTAAGTTGCAAGCAACAGACAACTGCTTTAAGAAAAGTGTGTAAGGTAAACAGTCCACATGTTCCATGAACAAGAGACCGTGGTTTTCTCCCTAGTAGCAACAGCACATCTACAACCGAAGAGATTTTTGTCACTTCCCTTGGAAACTAGAGGCATGAACCCACTATCGAGCATAAATACCCCCTCTTGGAGTCACTAGCAACTACTTGGCCAAGATAACCACTAGCAACGGAGAGCATGCAAGATCACAAACAACACAGACATGATAGAATCATAAAGATAAAACCATTAATCAAACCAACATAATAATCTCAATATCCATCAGATCCCCGCAAACACAACATGCATGATTACAAATAGATTAGATCTTGATCATGAACGGAGCTCACAAGATCTATACATGAAAGCACAAAGGAGGAGATACAACCATCTAGGTACTACATGGACCCATAGTCCAAGGTGGAACTACTCACGAATCATACCGGAGAGAAGGCCTCCGGGATGATCTCCCCTCTGGTAGGGTGCCGGGAAGAACTTCAGATCCCCCCCCCCCCGATCTAGGGACGATGGTGGCGGACGCTACAGACGGTTTTGTGGATTTATGATTAGGTCCTCAGGGTTTCTGCATCGAGGGCTTCTTATAGGCGATGGGGCGAGACCGGGAGGCGGCCAGGGCCACCAAACCCTAGCCAGGCGTGGGCCCACCTGACCCCGCGCCTGGGGTGGGTCTGGCCCCCCTGGTCGGCCCCTCCGGCTCTCCTCTGGACTTCTTGTTCCCCACGGAAAGTAATTGACTTTGGCGTTTGTCCCGTCCAATTTCGAGAATATTTCTTTACTAACTTGCCTGAAACCAAAAACAGTAGAAAACAGGCATCTGACACTGTTGCAACTTGTTAATAGGTTAGTACCAAAAAACATGTAAAAAGCAACTCAAAGTGTGGACTAGTAAAGCAAAGTAGATACTAAACAAGCATGGAGCATAAAAAATTATAGATATGTTTCCAACGTATCAGAGCCCTGCCATAAATTTTGAAAGACACAGCAGGCTCGAACACACTATTAGTAAAGGAGAAACTCTCCACAAATGTTTTAGTAAGAAAAGCATATTGTGCGCTCTCATCCTGCATGTAACTTGTTAGTCCAGCCCTCTGAATCAAAGTCATAAAATCGTTAAGAATCCCAGTAGGTCGCAAGAAAGTTTGGCAAGGAAAGGTGGAGGGGTGTGCATCTCCTTCATCTCCCTCATCACCAAATCGCGGAGTGATGAGATCCTCATTGTATGAGGGTCCAGTACTGGTAGATGACCTTGGAAGCCTTGCCCTTCTAGGTGCATCACTCTCAAATATATCACCAAATGTGTGGTGGTCCATGACTTCACTTTTCTGAAATTTTAAACAACCATCAAACCAAGTGATTTCTAAATTGATAAATGATGAGCAACTACTATAGGAACTTGCTAGAGGATTACACATGCATCAAAATAAATTTTCTAAGCATAGAACAAGCATGCAAGCTCAAACAACCTGTCACCTATAGCAGCAAAATGCTCAAGATACAATCTACCAATCACTAATCTAATTGGACAAGTGGAGGAGGCACATACCAAGGAGCAAACCCTCCAAAAATCAGCACTTGAGATGGGTTGAACAAGGAGATAGAAAATCGGGAGCAAGAACAGCAAGAACTCGAGCTTGAGCAAGTTTTCCGGTGTTTTTTGGGAGAGGGAAAGAAGATGGCTTTGAGGAGGCAGCCTAGAGGGGCCCAGGTGGGCCAGACCCCCCTAGGCGCCGCCACCTGGTAGGTCGCGCCTACCATGGGTGTGGTGGCCTGGGGTGGCCCCATGGGTCACTTCAGGTGCCTCTCTGCCCCTTTTTTCGAGGAAAAATTTATTTTGAATTTTCTGGGATTTTTCGGGAAACTTTATTTTTGGCCAATTTTCAGGGTATGAAAATTGATTTTCTCGCAGAAACAGTTTTTTAAAAAGAAGCAAAAGCAAACCAAAATCCAAACTACAGGAGCTCTAAGAAACCCAAATAAGCAAACAACTAGCAAAACTAAAGCTAAAGCAAAGACTGGGAAGGAGAAAAGTAAAAGAAAGCAAGTATAACCATAGTGGAAACATTATTTTGTTCATTAAAATCTTTTGTTAACAAGGTTGATCAAGTCTTGTTACCAAAACAATCTTATATGAAGCAAACTTTGCATTCCACAAGGTGATTATATTACCTCATACTTGATAGCAATGGTCCCAATCATAATAGTTTCAAAATTTTCTTGTGGAATGGGACAATATATTTCCCCAACCTTGATGCTCTCAATATTTTCAATGGAATTCAGGCAATAGCTCTTAACAACCTTCTCGGGGAAATAGACAGTGTGCTCTTTGTCATTAATATTGAATGTTACTTTTCCTTGATTGCAATTGATGACAGCACCTGCAGTATTAAGAAAAGGTCTCCCAAGAATAATAGACATATTATCATCTTCAGGCATTTCAAGCACAACAAAATCAGTTAAAACCATGCAATTATGAGCAACTTGAACAGGAACATCCGCACATATACCAACAGGAATAGTAGTTGACTTATCAGCCATTTGCAAAGAAATATCAGTTGGTATCAACTTTTCTAGCTAGAGTCTCTTATAGAGATAAAAAGGCATAACACTAACTCTAGCTCCCAAATCACATAAAGCAGTTCTCACATAATTATTCTTAATGGAGCAAGGAATAGTTGGTATACCTAGATCACCAAGTTTCTTTGGAACCTTACCATTGAAGTAATAATTAGCAAGTAGAGTAGAAATCTCCTCATTAGAAATCTTCCTTTTATTGGAGACAATATCCTTTATATACTTTAAATAAGGAGGCAATTTAATAGCATCGGTCAAAGGAATTTGCAAGAATAAAGGTTTCATCCACTCACAAAACTTGTTGTAGTGTTCCTCCTCCTTTGACTTGTGTTTCTTACCTGGAAAAGGCATAGGTTTCTACTCCCAAGGTTCTCTCTCTTTACCATGTTTATTAGCAATAAAATCTTCCTTTGTGTACCTAGTGTTCTTAGTGTGCTTGTCAGGTTCTTCCTCACCTTCCTCCTTATCAGGAGACTCATTTTTATCATTACCACTCTCAGTTTCAGCATCAGAGATAGATATACTATTAGGATCTACAGCAGGTTCAAGTGGTTCCTCAACTATCTTATTTTTCTTTTTCTTCCTCTTACGAGGACTACCACTATCTTCACCTTGTTGGGAATCCTGCTCTATTCTTTTAGGGTGTCCTTAAGGATATAAAGGATCTTGAGTAGCTATACCACTCCTAGTTCTAATTCCATAAGCATGTTTATCTCCTAAAGCATTAACTAGCATATCCTTTTGCACCTTAGCAAGTTGATCAAGTTGAGTTTGAACCATTTGAAAGTGTTTACAAAGCATTTTAATATCATTATAAGTTCTTTCCACAATATCTTTCAACTCATGGACAGCTCTAGAGTTTTCCAATAAATGATTCTGAACTTGTTTATTAAAATACCCTTGCTTAACAATAAATGTGTCAAGTTCCTCTAAACATTGATCAGGAGGCTTACCATAAGGAATATCACCTTCATCAAAGTGTTGGAGAGAGTGTACCTCAATAGTAGATGAGTGGGGAATTGGCTTACATAATTCTTCTATAGGAGGTAGATTCTTTACATCTTCATCTCTAATACCTTTCTCCTTTAGACACTTCTTAGCTTCCTTCATCGCTTCATCATTTAATGCAATAACTCCCATCTTCTTTGTTGTTGGTGCTGGAGTTGGTTCAGGAACAACTGGTTCAGGAGTAATAGGCTTAGGTGTATTTAGCTCAGTTGAAGTCCAATCATCATAATTCTTGCTTATTTTAGTCATTAATTCTTTAGCATCTGTAGGAGTCCTTTTCCTGAAAACAGAATCAGCAAAGCTATCTAGGTATGTCCTAGAATCATCAGTTAGTCCATTATAATAAATATCAAGAAGCTCATTCTTAGGTAATGGACATCCAGGATGTGCATGAATCAAGGCACAGAACCTTGTCCATGACTCAGGAAATTTCTCTTCTTCTCCCTATTTAAAATCAAAAATTCTCTGCAAAGCAGCATGTCTAGCACTGGGAGGAAAATATTTCTAGAAGAAAGAAGCAATCAAGCAATCAGGGCTATCAATGGAACCAGGAGGTAATCTATTAAACCAAGCCCTAGCTTCTCCTTTTAGTGAAAAAGGGAAGATCTTAGTAACAAAGTACTTGCGCATCTTAAAATCATCAGAGAACAAAGCACTCATAGTAGAAAGCTCATTCATATGAGCCACAGGACTCTCATTTTCAGTCCCACAAAAAGGTTCTTCCTCAACAATATCTAAATAAGAGAAATCAAGAGATAAATCATAATCTTCATCTTTAATATCTATGGGGGAAGTGGCAAACTTAGGATCAGAGGACAACTTAGGCATGATAGTACGTCTAGAAAGGAGACTCTTAATAGCACTAGTACCATGTGTGTTTTGGAACTCTTTAACAAAATCATCAGTGAACTCAATGTAACCATCATTAATATCATAACTCTCACTAGACTCAGGTGACCTAACAGGTGTAACAGTGTCTTCACTAGGAGTTTCGGTATTTCCTATACTAGTCATAGTAGCATCTAGAAAAGGACCTAATGAACCACTCGCATCAATCACAGTAGAAGTAACATCATTAGTATCAAAAGCAGTTTCAGACTCAGCAGTAGTAGCAGTGTATGTATCATGTGTATGTGGTGGTGGTGTAACAAGCTTACTTATAACAGACGGTGAATCAAGAGAAACGGAGGTGTTTAGGACTATACCTCTTCTTGTAGTGGATGGTAAAATGGGGAACTTTCCATCACGAGACTTCCCCGTGATGAAAGGAGTAGCAGTGAACAATAATAGATCCAAGTGAACTTACAAATAAAGCTATGGTCCCCAGCAACGGCTCCAGAAAATAGTCTTGATGACCCACAAGTATAGGGGATCGCAATAGTCTTTGCGGGTAGTATTACCCAATTTATTGATTCGACACAAGGGGAGCCAAAGAATACTTGCAAGCCTTAACAACTAATTTGTCAATTCAGCTGCACATGGAAATAGTTTTTTCTCACAGAAGTTTATTAGTAGCAATAGTTTGTAGCAACAACAGCAAAGCAACAGTAACAGTAAAACAGGAGCAATAGTAGCAGTAACGGTAACAGTGGGATTCGAGTGCGGTAGGCATAGGAATGGATGGACGGGTGTTGCATGGACGAGTCTAAACATGTAACTTCAAGATCTAGGGCATTGCAGATAAATAATAACAAGCATCCAAGTACTAAACAATCCTAGGCATGTGATCCAAATATAGTCATATGTGCTTACAATGAGAACTTGCATAACATCTTCTGTCTAGCCAGCCCGTGGCAGCGGGGCCTCTAGGGAACTACTCGCAATTAAGGTGATCCTTTTAATAGAGCACCGGAGCAAAGAATTAACACTCCGTGAACACATGTGATCCTCAGACCACAGCCATCCCCTCTGGTTGTCCCAATTATTGTCACTTTGGGGTGTCACATCCCAAGATTTTCCAAATCTTGTAATGTGAAAAATAAATGAATAAAATAAAACTTTGTTTGATTTTCAGAGTGAGAAGAAACTTTTTGAATCCAAATGGGAACTTTCAAAACCTATTTTGGATCAAATAAAATCCTAAAGGGATTTAAAAAGTTTAATAAACAATAAACTTCAAAAATATTTAAAAATTACTATTTTGGATCTTTTAATAAAAGGATTTGATTTCTAAAAAGAAAAGGTGGATTTATAAATAAAGATTATTTTATAAAGCCAAATTAAACGCTGGCCAATATTATGAAATAAAATGTTTTGTTTTGATTAAAATTAGTAAAGGTTTATTTAAATAAAATAATAAGGATTTAATATCCAATTTTATTTAAGTAAAGGCTTTTTCCCATTTTAAACAAACACTAAAACTTATTTATTTATTTTAAATAAGTTTCCCAAGTATTTGATATTCTCAAATAAAACCTACTTAAGTGTTTTTTTTGTTTTTTTAGATTTCAATAAAACAAATCATGTTTGATTAAATAACTAAGGCACATTTTTATTAATTATTAATGGAGCCTAAAATAAAAATGTTATTTTATTTTTAAACAAGTTTTCCAAGTATCTTCTATTTTCAAATAAAACCTACTGATTTGGTTTTGAGAAATATTTAGTTTTCAAATGGAGTTTTTATTAAATAAATCAAACCCTATTTGATTAAATAACTAAAGGTCCAATTTATTTAATTAATAAATGGATCCTAAAAAGAATAAAAATATTATTTTAATTTGGGATTTGGTTTATGTTGATAAACAGAACCAAAAACTCATTACAAAGTTTAGTGATTGTTTGAATTGTTTGAATGTTTGAATAATTGATTGAAATTCAAAACAGAAATTGAAATTGGAAAAAGAAAAAGACTTCAGAATAGAAAAAAAATGGATTTGGACCCAGCCCAGCCGGCCAAGCCCACGATCCCAGCAAACAGCCCAGCTCCCCCTCCCCGAAGAAAACGCTTCGCACCTGACAACTGACCCACAGAGTGACTGACTGGTGGACCTTCCCCTCACTCTCTTTCTCACTGACCAGCCGACCCCACCCTCTCCTGTTCATCCTCCTCACCCGCGCGACTTCTTCTTTCCCCAAACCTCGTCGCCGTTTCTGTCAGATAACTGTGTGCTTAATTCCTCTTAATCACGCATTGAATCAGCCCAGTGACTACGTGCACTTAAGCGTCTCCCTCCCCTCTTCTGTTTCCCCGAACATCGCCCCTCTCTGCCCTCAGGCTGCTCGCATTACTTGCGACAACCCCCTGCCTCCGACGAACAACCACGGCAAATTCCGGTGACCCAGCGTCGCCCTTGCCTCATCAACCCCACACACATACTCCCCATCTCCTGGCGCATCTTCCCGTGCCTCTCGTACAACTGCGGGCGCCCCAGAGCGTCGACTACGACAAGCTTCTGAACGCCGCCGCGTTTGCCTTCTTCTCCGGCGAAGCCTCCTGGTAAGAACAGACCGCCCCTTCACCTCTCGTTCACGCACACAGCTTTGTCTTGATCCTGCGCGTCTAACCGCGTCTTCGTTTTGTCTTGGGGTGAACCACAGCACCGCCTCCAACCACAACCAGAGCCGTCTGACGCCAGGAGCAACTCCGGCAAGCAATTACCGCCACGACAGAGCACCCCTTGACCCAAGAAGACCACGTCGAGCTTCCTTAGGCCTTTGCGAACGTGGTGAGCTCCTTCCCATCCTCCCTCGCATCCTATTTCACCAGCGCCGCCGCCATCTGACCTCACCGCCGCCAGCGACCGTCGCTGCGCCGCCAGAGTTTGGTCAATACGATAATAGCCGTAGGATCTGGATCGAACGAACTAGATAGATCACGTAAACACCGAAGGGGTACGCTTCCAGAACCGCGCGATCTATTTAGATCCAACGCCCCACAGAGCGCGATCCGCGCGAAGCGGTACCGCCCAATGAAATCATGCCGCGTGTCACCTGTTCTGTTTAAAAACATATTTGAAATCAGATTAGTTTGTGATTTTCAAACCTTTGTAACTTTTGATCCACACGTCCAAAATTCACAAATTTGATGTCGTTGGAATCAGTGGAGCAAGACCTAGCCAACCATGGAATTTTTTTTAGCAAATAGTATCTGTTAGATTGGTTGTTTTTGCAGAAACACTTGTATGCTTGTTAAGGATGTAAAATTTGTTTAAAAATGAATTTGGGGATAAAATCTTTTGCAATTGGTGTGATTTGAACCTACTAACATTAAGAAACACTTTGTGGATTCAAAAATGCATTTGGTGAAACAAAATAATGATTCTTTGACTTAAAACCATTTCTAGTCAAATAGAAATGTGGTTTATTTAGTAAAAATGATTTTGAAGGAAAACTTTTGGGAAAAGTTTTGTTTTAAACTCTCTGACCCTAAACACCAAGTTTTATGGTTTGAAAACATATTTTGTGAATCCTATAGGTTAATGCCTTAGTAAAAAAAATATTTCTACACCACATAAAATGACACTTTGTTTTGAAAATGGTTTATGAAGTGAAACTTCTTGCAAATGACTTTGCCACTTTACAAAATGACCAATAGGTGCTTTCAAATGTTTAAGACCCAATAGGAACCACTTTTACAAATAAAACAACCCTTTTTGCATGCATGCATGTGTTGTTTGTTTTATTATTTTTATGTGTTGTTTTGCTTGATTGGTAGATTGAGTTTGTGCCTTGCTTGATTGAATTTTAGTGACTTGAAGAGTGTGATTGTTGCAAGTACAAGGAGTGAACCCATAGTCTACCAAAAAGGCAAGTGATGCTTCATACTTTTTGTCCCATTACTTTCACTATGCATTAGTGATTTTTCTTCTAAGTAAAACTTGCATGGAATTTTGCTAAGTATAAACCTTGCTATAGTAAAACCTAGTAGATGAAACCTTAGTGGAAATCTTCCTAAGTTAAGAATCCTATTACTATCAAGCTTAGCCTAGCTAATAGAAAACATGGGTGGAATATATATTCACACTATGGAAAAATATTCTAAGTCTGAGGACTTGTGTTTTGTTTAATAAAACAACTAAGTTAATGAATCACCTGGGTGGAATGGGACTTGCTTGGTGGATTTTGGTTGAGTGGTTCACAAGGCCCATGTCTATGGTTGACCTTGTGTATCTCACTTGTGGATGGCCACCCAGGAACAAAGAGATTTGAGATGTCAAATGTTGAGAAGCTTCAAGTGCAACCACTTGGCAATATGGGCTCTGCCATGATCATATAGGTTGCAAGAACTTAGCCATATGGACAGTGGGTGGTAGAGTTTGATAGGTTGGAATGCGTCCATTTTGGTCTAAGGGAAGGCTTCTGAAAGATCTTGTCTTGGGAAACCAAGTCTTGTGGGGAAAGTGCACCACCTCTGCAGAGTGTAAAACCTAAGTACTTAGCCATGTCCCTGGCAAAGGACAATTTGAGCATCAAGACATGGAAGCTATCAAGAATCTCATCATTCAAATTTCAAAGTTAAAAAAAACTTGTGGTTGAACAAGGGTTAAAGGATCTTCAATCTTTGATTGAGAAAAATGATTTTGTCAAAGCAAAAACTTAGTGTTTTCAAAATGATAAGGAAAATCTATTTTTGAGCAATGCAAGCCTCAACTCCACTTAGCCAAATGCATATAGATGATAGACTCCACCATACTACCATAGTATCACTTGCCAATACAATTCAAATGTATTGACCCTTGTGGCTGTAACTTGTATGTTGCAGGTTTGATTGATTTAGTGAAGTGTGTTGATTAGGATTACAAAGTCTACAACCAACATGTCTGCCTGTGACACTTTGAAGATGAAGGACCCCATGCTATAGATATTCTGCTGCAATGTAATGTAATAGCCAAATGAGCTATGTAAGATGTAATAAAATTATGTTATTCCTGGTTATATAGTTGTATTATGACCTTTGTTTCTTGATATTACATCTTAACTATGGATGCTAGCTATTGATCCAGGGACTAGCATTGTAAACACAGGGGATTCCACCTTATATTAAATAAAGGTTGGGACACTCCCTCTACATGGGGCCTTTGGATCCGAACAATGATATATGTACACAACTTGCAGATAAGATCACAAACAATACTATCATAATGATTCAATAATAAGTTTAGATATGAGATCATGGCACTCGGTCCCTAGTGACAAGCATTAAGCACAACAAGTTGCAACAAAGTCAAATAGCACTAATAGTGATACTAGACACTATGCCCTAAGAGATCTTATTTGATTACATGATAGAACTCATACAATCCCTACCATCCCCAAGCCTACAGCGGGGTATTACTCACTCATGGATGAGGGAAACATCGGTGGTTGATGGAGATGCATTGGTGATGACGATGGCGATGATCCTCTCCAAATTCCCCATCCCGGCAGGGTGCTAGAACGGAGTTTCTGGATCCGAATCTTGGTTTCTGGTGACGGCGGCAGAGCGGAACTCTTTCTGGAAAACTATCGAACCCCCTCGGTTTTTAGGTCAAAAGGCAACTTATAGGCGCAGAGGGAGGCCGAGGGGGTGCCTGGGGTGGCTGCACCCCCTCCAGGCACGGCTAGTGGTGGGCTCGCGCCTGGGGTGGGTGTGGGCCTCCTAGGCCTCCTCTCCGTTTCGTCTTCTGGCTCTGTGGATCTTCTGGTGAAATATAGTTTTTGGCATATTTTCCAGGATTTTTCCTGATAGTTCATTTTCTTCACAAAAACAAGACACCAAGGTAATTCTACTGAAAACAACGTCAGTCTGTGTTAGTTGTATCCAAATCACACTAGTTTAGAGGAGAAACAATAGCAAAGTGTTCGAGAAAGTAGATACGTTTTGGACGTATCAGATCCCAGCTTTCAATGCTTGCAAATGGTTTGACCTTGGTTTTGATGGTGCATGTCACCTCAAAAATTATTCTTTTATCACTTACCTACTCGAGGACGAGCAGGAGTTAAGCATGGGGATGCTTGATACGTCGGAAACGTATCTATAATTTTTGATGCTCCATGCTTGTTTAGTATCTACTTTGATTTGCTTTGTCTCTACTTTGAGGTGTTTTTATATCTTTTCTGTAACTAACCTATTAATAAGTTGTCACAATGCCAGTTGCATGTTTTCTTCTGTTTTTGGTTCTAGAAAGGTAGAAAATCAATATTCTCGGAATTGTATGGGACAAAAGCCAAAGTCAATATTTACCGTGGGCGACACGAAGCCAGAAGACGAGACGGAGGAGCGCCTCGAGGGAGCCACACCCCCTGGCCCCATGGGTGGGCTCACCCCGCGCCTAGGGGGTGCAGCCGCCTCGGGCACCCCCTTCGCCTATAAGAAGCCCCCAATGCAGAAACCCTAGGCACCCGATCAAAACTCCACGAAATCTTCTGTAGCTGCTGCCACCATCGTCCCTAGATCGGGGGGATCTGAAGTTCTTCCCGGCACCCTGTCGGAGGGGAGATCATCCTGGAGGCCTTCTTCTCCGGTATGAAGCATGAGTAGTTCCACCTTGGACTACGGGTCCATGTAGTAGCTAGATGGTTGTATCTCCTCCTTGTGCTTTCATGTATAGATCTTGTGAGCTCCGTTCATGACAAAGATCTAATCTATTTGTAATCATGCATGTTGTGTTTGCGGGGATCTGATAGATATTGAGATTACTATGTCAGATTGATTAATGGTTTTGTCTATTTGATACTATCATGTCTGTGTTGTTTGTGATCTTGCATGCTCTCCGTTGTTAGTAGCTATCTTGTCCAAGTTGTTGCTAGTGACTCCAAGAGGGGGTATTTATGCTCGATAGTGGGTTCATGCCTCTAGTTTCCAAGGGAAGTGACAGAAATCTCTTCGGTTGTAGATGTGATGTTGCCACTAGGGAGAAAACAATGGTCTTTTGTTCATGGAACAAGTGAATTGTTTACCTTACACACTTTGCTTAAAGAAGTTGTCTGTTGCTTACAACTTAATACTAGAGGGGGTTCGGATGATAACCTGAAGGTGGACTTCTAGTCATAGATGTAGTTGGATGGCGGTCTATGTATATTGTTGTATTGCCCAACGAATCTCATAGGATCTTTTTGTCTAGTATTGCATTGTTATGCCTTGCTCAGTTCCTGTCATTGCCCTGCTGTAATTATTTTATCCTTCATGTCATGTTGTTTACTTAAGGAGAGCACCTCTAGTGAACTATGGATCCCGGTCCAATCTTTACCATTGATACATCTTTCACTGTTTAATTGTTGCAAACCAGTCATCACCTTCACACCATACGTTTAATCCTTTGTTATAGCAACCGGTGAGATTGACAACCTCACTCTTCGTTGGGGCAAAGTATTGAGTTTGTGTTGTGCAGGTTTCCACGTTGCTTGCAACACTTGTGTGACGTTTCCTTCCTCCTACTGCTTCGATAACCTCGGTTTCTTACTGAGGGAAAACTTGCTGTTGTGATACATCGTACCTTGCTCTTGGGGTTTCCCGATGAAGCGATGCACATTGACGCAGCGCCATCAGGCCACTGCCAGAAACAACCAATAAATGTCAGACCTTGGATTTTCACCCTCAAAATCAAAGACTTACTCAGAGGAGCACCACCAACAAAGAAGTCATCCAATGTTGCCTCCCCATTTACGGAGGCCGCTACTGCAAGTATCATACCACTAGGCTCACGAGAACTCGTGTCCGGTCTAGACATGAACATATCCTGCAAGAAAAGTCCGAAGAACTACATGTGAAATAAAGTCTTCATAGCATCAAGACTACGCATTTTCCGTTGTCAAGTCCTCCAATCACAACCACCATGGCATTTTCCGATTATGTCAATCCTTGATATCTTGATGTACACATGTTCCATGGTGTAAAAAATAGAGCTTCACGATACACCCACTAAAGACGGTTAGGCTGATGTTGTAGGCGCACATGATCGTCCCCTATTTAATCAAGGTATCCAAGGAGTGCCAAATGTGCCATCGTATGGTTCTTTATTCTGCAAGACATGGGATCCCGAGATCCACCACATCTCGTTGTCCACCTCCGGCCGAGCAGGAGGAGCCCCGCCCCGGCTCCCATGTATTTAGTTCTTCTTGGATTGAGGTTTTTTCTTGATTCCTCTTTTGCTACTTTTTTCCTAACATTCATTTCTTTATTTATTTTCTTGCTTAGGTTCTTTGTATTTATAATTATTTTCATCGTGTGGTTGGGAATGTGCTTGGGTATAATTTTATTTTACTTATGATTTTCCTTTTTATACATTTTGTGTAATATTATTTATTGATTATGGAGAACAAAACAAGTGGAATGCCATAATGAATAACACAAAGATGTCAAAGAAGTTCACACCCACCATGGACATGGAGGACATTTTCCATTAATTTTTTTTCATAATTCATTAACCATGATAAGTTTGATATTATCATCGGTTTTTTGTTATGCTAATCAGAATCGTATGATTAATCAATTAATGTTAGCATTATTGTATTTATGTAAAGCATGTGTATATGTTATTTATATTTTTTTTCTACATATAATCTATGCATCTTATATACTTCTTAAATCATGATATCTCTAGATTATAATGCTTCATACTATATACTATTCTTGTTGCTATATATAGGTACTTCAGGTATTGCTGCATAGACTAATGAGCTAACGAGCCTTCCACATGGATTTTGTTGGAAATATACCCTAGAGGCATTAATAATAGTGTTATTATAATATTTCATATTTATGATAAATGTTTATACTCCATGCTATAATTGTATTAACAGGAAACATTATACATATGTGGTTTCATAAACAACATTATGTCCCTAGTAAGTTTCTACTTGGCTAGCTCGTTGATAAATGATGGCTGTGGTTTTCTAACCATAGACATGTGTTGTTAATTAATAACGGGATCATGACATTAGGAGAATGACATGATGGGCAGACCAACTAAGCAAAGCAATTAGACCACATTACAGAGTTTAAATTTGCCAAAGTTCTTATATGTGAAGTATCTTAATCCTTAGACCATGAGGTTGTGTTATTCACTTGAGGCGGAAGAACGCTTTGGGAGAATCAACCATCACACCATAACAAGATGACAATAAAGTGTCGTTTAGGCATTTCGGGAAGTAAAGTACTTATTGATTTGCATGAATCAAGACAGGAATTTGTCGACGGAGAGATATACTCTGGGTACACTCGGTAACACATTGCAAGAACGTGACTAAGGAGTTTGGTCACATGGATGTTGTATTACGATACAAGTAAAGAGTAGCTGCCAATGACGAGATTGAACAAGGTATAGCGATCAAGGTGTTTTGTTGTGCTTTAAACGGTGTCGCACACTCGCAGGATGGATCCGCTTAGTCGAATAATGGAGTCGTCAATACATTTGACCGAATAATGTATAAGATCTTTACTCGGATATGCAGAAGAGCAAGGGTGATGCACCTCAATGTGTTTCGAGGAGGCCGATTTCACAGCACGATACGCAAGACAGTGAGTTGGTGCTATAGACCATAAGCCCAATTACTTAGGAGGGACCCCATATGAGATTCCAACGACTATTGGCTGAGCTAGTCGTCCTAATCGCCCTAGCTCGGTTGTCGATCCTTCGAAACGTGGAGTCACCAAAGAAACGGAAGCAAAGACAAGGGTTGAGGAGGTAAAAGTAGGTGAAAATTAAATTGTATTGAAGTTGTCGAGTGTGTTATTAATTCAATCGGTTGGCACCCCGCACAACTTATATGGGGCTGATGGTCTTTCCGTACAAACCTAGGAGACTTTACATGAGTACAATGTGGTTTCCTTTAGCAGGAAAATAACTCTAAAACTAGGCAACTATTGTCGGCTTCGTACTGGACTCGAACTCCAAGCGTCTGAATAACCCTTTGCAGAGTCATCTTTTTTTCCGTGTTGGCGCAATTTTAAATATCTTTGAGTTTCTTTTGGGCCAAGTCATAGTCTCCTGGGCATAAGTCGGTTCATGTCATCGGTTTCTAGAATTTTCTACCTAGTAGGCCTACCGATGCTGGAATTGCCTACTATCTGGATAGTTTCTTGATTGTCCTTTGGATCCCCTTCATGCATCTACTATATTCAGCCTTTAGTCGCCTGGTACTATGCTAGAATCTAAAAATCGGCAAAATGCGTCCATTTGCGAATGTCATCTCCTGGCTCAAACCACTGTATTTTTATCGGCCCAAAATGGGCGCTAATATATGTGCCTTGTTTCCTGGTAAAGCTTGAGTACAAGGAAATACTCTGTGTAATCCTCTAAAGGTGATGTTTATTCGAAGGGCGATACAATGTTATCGGCCGTTTCACAATGAGTTCAGGAAGATTGCCACACTCTTGGGTGAAATTATTTTAAGTATCGTTCATTGAGCGCTCGACGAAGAATACCTCCTTCCATCATTTCCACCAAATACGATTTATCTAGCACCAGTCTCGTGACTTGGTGAGGGCCTTCCTAACTCGGCGATCATTTGCCAAATTTACGACTACGTGAGCAAACTAGTAATGTGACTTTCTAGACTAAGTCGTCAATTTAAAGTCCTTTAGCCGAACCTTTTTGTTGTAAACCTCGGATACATGTAACTTTTGTCTCTCGATACCTTTGAGATCCTCTATTTGTTTGTCGGCCACCTCATCAATATTTTCCATCATCAGATTGTAATAATCCTAGGACAACAATCCTTTTTGCTTACAAACCTCAAAGCAGCCAGATTAACCTCTATAGGTAAAATGTCCTCTTGTCCATAGGTTAAGTTGAAGATCTAAGTCGCACCATGATTTGAGATCCTATGAGCCCATAGTGCTTATGATAACACTTCATACCATCGCTTAGGATAATCTTGGATTTTCTTCTTGATCAACTTGATCAAAATCTTGTTAGTAGATTCGACATGTCCATTGGCTTGGGCATAGTAAGGAGAGGAATTGAGCATCTTGATTCCCAGTGACTCGGCAAACTGCTTCACCTCTGTAGCCATGAAGGATGTTTCTTAATCTATGCTGAGAGTCTATGGTATACCGAGTCTGTGAACAATATGCTTAGTGATAAATTGTATTACCTCCCCGTTGGTCATATTCCTCAGGGGTACTACTTTAGACCACTTGGTGAAATAGTCAGTAGCAACCAGTACGAACCGATGCTCTTTGGATGATGTTGGATGAATCATACCGACAAAATTTAGTACACATCCTCGAAAAGGCCACAGTTTTATAATCGGTTGCGTAATTGAAGCCGATATCAGTTGTATGTATTCAAACTTCTGACAAGCATCGCATCCCTTGTAGTACTTGAAACATTCCTGAATCATAGTCGGACAATAGAATCCGGCTATTTTTAGCATCCACTTCATCTTGTGGGCCGACTGATGTGTACTGCATAAGCCATGAACATATCCCATGGTGACCTTGGCTTGATCTTCGTCCAAGCATTTCAGAAGAAGATCATTCGTCGTTCGACGATATAGATCTTCCACTAAGCAATACTTAAAAGCTATTCATCGAACGTCTATCTCCATTTTCTCGTTTGGATCTTGCAAGTACTGAATAATTGGTCTTCTCCATACCACACGGCCTGTACAACGAGCCTACCGTGCAACCATAGCGATTAACCCCCTCCCCCAGCCTCAACCCAACCCACAAAGATCACCGGAGAAGAAGACCAGCGACGTGATATCTTAATCAAGGGTACGATCCTCGCTAGGAATGGAAAAACTCCGTTGACGTGTAGACACCATGTTTTCGATCAAATGCAGAGAAGTGACAAAATACGAGAGGAGGGTGTCTGCGGCTATGGTTTCTCCCGGGCCGTTTACAGGAGCAACATTTGAGCATCTCTAGTCGAGTGCATCAAAAAACGCCCCAAAGGACAATTGGGCACGCCGGGGAGAAAAATGTGCCCAGTGGAGTGTCCCAATGAATTTTTTGGTCCGGTCACCGCCAAATAGCTTGTCTGGAGCGCCGAGGCCATCCCCGCTCCACATGGGACATGCCCGTCGTCCCATGCAACACACTACCAGCACAGCACTTTGCGGTCCAGCCCTATCATTGGCACCGTGGTTGGTCAACATTATTTATGATGTCATCTCCAACCTCTCCACGGCCGCTTAATGACGGTGTAGGTTCATCAGGCTGCGCAGTGAGTTGTCATGATATCGTAGTGTAGCGTGTCCAACACAGCATAGGGAAACATCCTGTCGCAGTGGCGCATGGCTGGCACAAGGAGTCGTCCCGTCATCTCATTCGCCGTTGATGTACAGGATAGTTTGACTCTTGCGCCGCTTAAATGTCGGATGCTTGAGCCCAACGCTGGTATCAATGTGACAATTGCTCGGCCTTTATAAGCAGGCTGCGCGCGCCACATTTATTTCTACAAGAGCTTGGTTGCCGGTTCAATCTCCTAGCTCCTCCACACGCGCTCTATGGCTAGAGATTCCAGGGGAAGTGGCCACGGCCGTGGTCGTGGCCAGGGTCGGGGCAGGGGCCGCGGTCGATCACCTACGTCTTTGCTATCGTCGTCGTCAATGGAGGAGGATACATTCGCTCAATTTCCGGACAAGCTCAATTTCTTGACGGGCAGGAGCCCGTCGCAGTGAAGCTGCGGGCAACATGCGGCAGTATTCGCTTGTGCCCCATGGAGATGTTTTTCGACGGGCAAGGCCACGTGTATCTCACCAATGGCTGGGAGCAGTTTTTCCCTTCGCATAGCTTGGATCTTGGCTAGTTCCTAAGCTTCACATATGACGGCGATAGTATGCTCACAGTGAAGGCGTGTTCGACGGCACGATGTGCCATAGGCACTACTACATAAACGACAACGACGAGGATGATGTGTCGTAGCCTTTAATTTAGATTTTTGTTCGTTACTATCTTTTTACTTATATTTTATTTCTTTTATGTAAATCAAGTGCGCAATGCAATAAATCAAGTTTAAATGAAATATCCTGTGTTTGGAGGCCGCGTGCCCCAAACACGACAGGGCGTGGCGGCGCCCCCAAGCGACCAATCTAGGCTTCTGCCAGATGTCGTTTTGGGGGACGCGACTGGAGATCCTGTTCGAGTGGCTAAACAACAAGGTATCTCGATGATGATGCTGAATGCATGAGATGCCGTCGTGCTTTAGTTCCTGCCTATGCTATATGAACCGTGACGAGGACAGACCAACGGCAGAACAATAGTGCCAACAAAGTACACGCCTTGGACCTACCTGATAATGCTTCCATCATCATGATAATTCCATTAAATTGGAACAGGAGTTGCACTTTCCATGATCATGCTTGCATATTCAGTAAGTGTTAGCATTTCTGCATTTGGCGGTCGTGGAGTTCAGCAGTAGCATTATACTCGTGATAGCAAATGAGTGCTATGGTATATCTTTAATTCTTTATAAAGATGAAAGTGTTTGAGGGTTCCTTTTTCTTCTCATTCCATCGATTGGTGATGATTCAGTACCCCAGAGTGTATTTTTGAATGCTTGCAACAGGCCGGCCGCTTCTTCAGACAAAAGCACGTCTCTGAATTGTTGGAATCATGGAATGCGTGGGTATCAGGGTATACGTCTGCATACAGTACTACAGTGATACAGAGCTGCACTATATAATTCTGTACCCAAAATGACACCAGAGGAACTGAAACACAACTAAAAGATTTGCAAAACGCCACTGGTCAAGTAAAACAGAGATGTTTCTGTGGTGAAACACCGAATGGCCCAGAGGACTTCACAAAGAGGCATACTTTCCCCTAAAAATCCATGTTATTTACGTCATGGTAGTACAAATCAAACCAACTCGCGCGAACTTCGCCGCGAGTAGGTCTGGCACGGTTGCATCTCGCAGCAGTCAACAGCTACTTACTTGCCGGGAACAAAGTTGGTGGCAAAAGCCCATGCATTGTTGTTGACAGGGTCGGCGAGATGGTCGGCGAGGTTCTCTAGAGGGCCCTTGCCGGTAACAATGGCCTGCACAAAGAAGCCAAACATGGAGAACATGGCAAGACGTCCGTTCTTGAGCTCCTTCACCTTGAGCTCCGCGAATGCCTCGGGGTCATCGGCAAGGCCGAGGGGGTCGAAGCTGCCACCAGGGTAGAGTGGGTCGACGATCTCACCAAGCGGGCCACCAGCAACACGATACCCCTCGACGGCACCCATGAGCACAACCTGACATGCCCAAATAGCCAGGATGCTTTGGGCATGGACGAGGCTGGGGTTGCCGAGGTAGTCGAGTCCACCCTCGCTAAATATTTGGGAGCCGGCCTTGAACCATACAGCCTCTCCGAACTTGACACCATTGCGAGCAAGAAGCTCGGGGAAGACGCAGCCGAGCGCGCCAAGCATAGCCCACCTGGAGTGGATCACCTCCAGCTCACGATTCTTGGCGAATGTCTCGGGGTCAGCCGAGAGCCCGGCAGTGTCCCATCCATAGTCACCGGCAAACTCACCAGTCAAGTAGCTCGGGGGCTCACCGGAAAGCGGGCCGAGGTAGAGCACACGGTCAGCGCCGTATCACAGGCTGCCCGAGGAAACCTGCTTGGCTTTCGTCGCCGTCTTGCGCATTGTGACACGGGCCTCGCCGTAGAGAGCCGACGATGCCACATTCTTCACTGCCTTGCCAGCGAAGGTCGAGGAAGAGAGGGACATGGTGGTGGTCGCCATTGAGCTGTTCAGACTGGTGTTGTGTTGTATGTTTTCCAAAGATCTAAACGTGTGTGTAGAGATGGTTTAAGATGGGAGGAAGATGGAGCTATTTATGGCACTCGAGATGACACAAGGGACAGCTTTGCCGTGTGAGCTGACGGAAGAAAAATCTTGATCGCCGACGCCATTGGTGCAGCAAAGTTATCGTCATCTGTTAACACGTGGCAAGGTGAGAGCCACGGAAGGGAGAAGTTGCGGCTAGGCCTAGGATCTCTTTAGACAATGGAGACCTGCGATTGGATGATGGACTGATGGATCACATGTACAGTTAGATCACCTCAAGGTCTGCATGCAACGAGACAGTCTCTCCATCGCCAAAAAACCGGGAGAGTGAAATTTTCTCTTTACTTTCCATGGTGATGAACTTACAAGAATTCCCCTGCACTCATATAACGATTTGAGAACAGATCGTGTAAACTTACCTTTTCCAATCCTACAAAAAACTCATTTATCAAAGTGAACCTAAAAATTAAAAATAAACATATTGTATGTGATATCTTACACCAAACATATTGTATGGAGTAGTACTAACAACAGAGCTAGTGGCAAGACCGTGTTCCTTTCACAAAATACATACAAAGGAGTTTGTCTTAATTGAATATAAATTTATTGGTGGCATGTCGTGCCAATTCTGAGTTCAACTTTTTATGATTTTGTAAAAAATCATATACGGTAGTAAAAAAATCATGGTCACTTCAGGACACGATGCTCCGCCACCCTTTCACGCTCTTCTCACGTCACCACACTCGCAATTGCAACGCGGATGATGCACATGCAACATATTTAGACCACGCGGAGGTGGATCATGCGACCATCAGAAATCCGAAATTATCTTGCGCCAAGAGTAATTCTCAATCAAAGGAGACTTTAGCCCAAAATGCATTTTGATGTATAAATCCCTGTTGGATAAAAGTTTTATTGGAGTCAGAATTAATGATGTTAATAGTGATTTCTTCTTTGCTAGTAGAGGATTCAGACAAGGGGGTCCTATTTCCCCTATGTTCTTTAATTTACAAGATGGTGTTTTCACTAAAATGCTGATTAAAGCTGCTAGTCATGGAGAATTATATGGTTTGCTTCATGATTTTCTCCAGGATGGAGTTATTGGCATGCCATATGCTCATGACACATTGTTGTTTCTGCAGAAGGATATTTAGCTCAATGCATGAATCTTAAGTGGGCATTGTCCTGTTATGAAAAATTTCTAGGTTGAGAATTAATTTACATAGATACAGAAATGGTTCCAATTAATGTGGAACAGGGGAAGCTCGGCATTTTGCTCCGACCCTGAGTTGTACATTAAGTATTTAAGGGTTCCTTTACATTATAAAAAACTTATAAAGGAAGATCTACAACCTATTATGGATAAACTTCTTAAAAAAAGCTTCTGGCTGGAGAGGCAAGTTATTGACTCATGTAGCCAAGTTAGAGTTGGTGAGAAGTGTTCAACCTAGTATACCAGTTTATATTTTGAGAGTGATTAAATTCCCTAAATGGGCCATTGCACTAACCAACTCTCAGTTAACCCATTTCTTGTGGGATGATTATGAGGGACATTTCAAATATCACCTTGCCAACTTAGGTTTAGTGTCTCGAGAAAAGGAGTACGGAGGATTAGGAATACCTAATATTGTAGTAATGAATCTCTGCCTCCTACCTTCCTGGGTTAAATGATATTATCTAGATAAAAGTAAACTTTGGAGAAAAATTATTAATTATAAATATGAGGCTAACGCTCGCAATATATTTGATCCTCCTCTAAAAATGTCCCCCCTTCTAGAAAGGTGCTATGTGGGCTGCTAATATAGCCACGAAGGGCTACAAATGGAGGGTGGGGACTGGAAATAAAATCAAATTTGGGAAATACCGGTGGTTTGATGATTGTGGCTTAACCATTCAGTATTGGGAGTTGTATATGGTCGTAATGACAAAAACATAACTATTGTTGATGTTTGGGAAGATAACCAATTAAAAGTTACTTCCTGCGGATGCTTTAATGAGGATTTGTTAATTAAATGGTATGAACTTCTCGAGATTTCCAAAACCATTCACCTTAGTGAGGATGAGGACACCATCCTTTGGAAATTAGAACCAAATGACATCTACATTGTCCTTATATGTTTTGTTAACTTTAAAGGGGTGCTACTTGTCCATGTCCATGCTATGTGGGAAATTAAGGTTCCACTTAAGATCCATTTTTTCTAGTTGCTAGCACACAATAAGCTACTGACTGGAGATAATCTAGCTAAGAAGCGGAAAATTGATGATTTGACATGTATTTTCTGCTATGAACCTAAGTCTTGTTTACATGTGTTCTTTAAGTTTCATGTTGCTAGACTAATTTAGTATAATATTTGTTTGATTATTGGCAGAACATATAGCAATGTATTTTGACTTGTTAGCTGGTTTATGGGTCAATGAAAATAAGAATAGTATTGAAAATGTTGTTCATGCAGTTGTGATGTGGGTTCTCTAGATTACCAGGAATGACATCCACTTTAACAAAACCCCTTCGTCCGGTATGCAGGTGATCTGGAGAAAGATAGCCTATATGCTATCCTAGTGGCTGGTAGTGTACTCAAGGGATGCAAAAGGAAGAATGAGCAATGTCATGGACAAGTTGGAGCACCTAGCTTGAGAACCACCACCCTTGCTCTGGCCGGATCTTGACTTACTCATGAAGATGCTGACAGGAGCGGATTTGGAGCTGGCGGAAAATTCCCACTTAACTCACATGACTGAATCTAAAAAGTGAAAGATCACCACCAAGGTCTTGGGCAAACCTACTTAAGCGAAACTCATTGGAGCTAGTAAAAGATGGCCATTGGCTGAAGGTCGTTTGAAGGAGCGCTTGATTTGTGCCCATGTTGTGTTCTGGTTTAGTGGTAGCTGTCAGTTGGTGTGGTGATAAGTCATGGCTTTTGCCTCCGAACTTGTTCTAGCTTTAAAAACCCGAGGCTACAAATGTTGTCGATCCTCCAATCACTGTTAAAATACTTTATAAAACATATTGGTTTCCATTTTGATTAATGGAACCGAGGCGAGGCCCTTTCCCTTTAATTGTGAATCAAATCAACGATCGATGAAGCACAGGGTGTTTGTCTCCTAGTCCTTTCATTTCCCCATACAATAAATCTTGTATTCATGTACATTTCCTTATTCTACTTCCCCCTATCCACACTTCCATTGTATTTGCTCCCCTCTCTGCCATTTTTCTTCAGTTAAGGAAAGGCCAGCAAACCTATGTGATTAAGTTTATGTGTTTATCATATTTGTGATTCATGATCTTTTATTTGTTAGGTCATGTGCTTGCTCAAGGCATTTTCCGATTCTTGTTTAGCTAATTTTATGCTTGTAGCGGTTCTTTCTTTCATTTTGCGGGGATGCGCTTGATTGGCCTATTTGGATTGGGATATTTTTTGTTCACCTCGATATTTAGCTACCCTTGCAGTGGGGGTCTATCTTGTGTGCAATCAGGTATTTATTTCTTCTTGGATTGAGTTTTTTCTTGATTCTTCTTTTGATATTTGTTTCCTGTCATTTCTATCTCTTATTTTTATTTTCTTTCTTAGGTTCTTTGTCTATAATTATTTTGGCCATGCAGTTGGGAATATCCTTGGGTAAATGTTTTTGTTTTATCTTTGGATGTTCTTTCTAATGCATTTTGTGTAATATTATTTACTTATTATGAAGCACGGAAGCGGAATGCTACGGTGAATACCGCAAATACATCTAAGAAGCACACGCCCACTATGGACATGGAGGGCATTGTCCATTTAAAGAAAATATTTTTTTCACAATCCATTAACTATAATAAGTTTCTATTATCAGTTTTTCTTATGCTTATCAAAATCATATATGTAATCAATTAATGTTGGGACTATGTTTATGTAAATCCAGTATATATATTGTTTATTTATTTTTATCTACATATAATTTATAGATCATATATACTTATTCGGTCGTGATATCTCTAGATTAGTTTGTTTCGCAGAATATACTATTTTTGTTGCTATATATGGATACTTTAGGTACTGATGCATAGACCGGTGAGCTAATGATCCTCCCACGGGAATTCAGTCCCATCTCGGTGTACCATACTCAATGATACGAGGTACATACTCAAAGTTTGTCTTTGTTTCACCTTTATAACCACATTTCTAGGGTTGTCACAATGATTTTCTATGTGTACACGCATTCTAGGAAAAACGAAACATATTCTTTGCTTCCTCATAGTACTAGTCGCACCTGAGCCTTTAGGTGAGATCCTTCCTACTAGTACTTAGCTTGTGGGAAGTGTTTGTGTGTGTTGGAGGAATGTATGTCATCGACAACGATAGAGTGTGGTTGTGTTTCCCTTGCCATGTCAGTACCCATTATGGATTCTAAGGGGTCATGTGTTCGATTTCGATTTACTTTATGTAAACTCATTTATTTTCCTTTTTCATGTTGCTTTCTTATTTCAGGGTGAAAGCTTAAGATCTATGATCGGAAGACGACGGCATTTATATATTGTTTCCTTCTTGGAGGCATCGCTTTTGGAGAACTTGTACTATGAGTGTTGTCTTGGTGATGGGTTGTGTTGCAGCTAGAATGTTTTAATCACTGTAGTGGGATCTTTTGTTTTCTTCTTCTTCCTTTTGTTCTACAGTTGTGTGCATAAGAAATGTTTTAGGACATTTCGTTATTATAGAGGACGAGTGTAATTGGTATCTCTGCGATATTAATATATTTCTCTTGTCAAAAAAATATTGCTTTCTTATTTTCATAGCAATTTGATCCAGATCAAATTACATGTTTGGTAAAACTATAACTATGAAAGTTAATGCCCCTTCTAGAGGCGGCGCTCATGCACTTTATAGTTTTATAGTCGATATGCGGGTTGGGCATGACATGATCTTTAAGTTTGAGAAGCCATTGTTACTTGCCTCTAGTTACAGAAGGGAAGACCACATCAAAGCCCTAAAGGTAACTTGTACTCATATATTCTCGGAATAAGGGTTTCCAAGTTAATTGTTATAATATGTTTTGTGGGGTGATTTAAAAAAATATTTATTTTCTGTTCCTGGGACACGCTCACCAACCATTGCTCACCTCCTTGTGAGGCCATCTAGCTTCAACCCGGCAAAATCACCAACAATTCCACCGGATCATGTGTTGCTGATGTTTTTCAATAATGGGTGTATTATTGCATAAAGGGTTTAATTATTATACCCGGACTCTGTATAACTATGATGCACATAGATGGAACAAGTTCAACGCAAAGGAAAATAAAAAGAAATGAAAGAAGTTGTTATCGGCAACACTGCCAACACCAGAGAATATAAACAAATTGAATGTTCACATATTATAATGGTAAGTATATATGCTTGCATGCAAAAAAACTGGATGTAGATAGACTGAAATAATAACTCACCTACAGCTTGAGGTGGTATTGGTTGAGGAACGGGCACAACTCACCCACGTCTTAACAAGAAGATATTGTTAGGTCAAATTCATCATGGGAAGGAAGAAGTCAACATTTATTTCCATGGAATCCAACGCCCACTTCAGCCTTTTATATGATGCCACTAAATCTAATATGTATCATCGCTGCTGTGATATTTTGGTCACACTGCATAATACATTTTTAATTAAAAAAGTATATTAGTCAGTGCACCAAAACTTCACGATAGCGGCACGTGGATATGTATGATGGATTACAACATAATTAGAGTATATATGTATAGTGAACCTAATCTAAACAGACCAACCACAATAGAGTGCTACACATAACAATCACAAATAGCCAAAAGAGAAATAGTACAATAACCTAAACATTCGGTCTCACAAAGAATAACCCTTGCTATGAAAAACCCTGGATTAACCCTAGTTCATCGGCTTGATGGGCGGTCACACAAATATTTCTACCTTCGAGAGTTGTTGTCATCGTACCCGACTCCAGGCAGTTCCTCATAGATAGCGCCGCCTGCAAAACGATGCGCAATGGGATGAAAGACCCATATGCATCAGCATCGGCCCACCTCCGTCACACGGATGACCTAGCTAGAGAGTAAGTCGGTTGTGCCCATCTAGGGGGACATATACTCGGCGCTGGTGGATTCTTCTCCATTAACTCCTCCGAGCCACCTCCAAAACCTAGCGTGGCCAGATTTGGCTATAGAGGATAGGAGGACAAGGAGAGGTCATGCCTTAACACGATGGATCCGATCTCTCGATCATGGCAGGATATCACGCAACAAACACCTTGGTCACCTCGAGCATCGTTGCTTATAAATGTGGGAGAGTGAGTGAGAGGTGGAGATTGAACTGAGGGTCATGTGTCATTATATATAGGGGCCATTTCACATCAGCAATGATCCTATCTATACAAACATTTTCATAGAGGCACATTCTGAAACGGACCTGGAGGAATATCTGTTGGTAACATATTGGTAACGAGGAGTGAAAGTTCTCTGTGGCCTACAATGCACAGACTATGTCGGGAGGCCTCGTGGGCCACATGCAATTTCATTCATGTGTTGGTTGTAAAGCTACTATTTTTATGGGGTGTACTTAGCATCTCTCTCTACTAGTGATATCCATTGGTTAAGGCCTGCAACCAAATTGGTTCTACTGCAAAGATTGTTAGAAGCACATCACTGTGAGTGCATCTTGATAAGGCATCATGCACAGCATTGGTGATTCCTTTCTTGTATTGAATCTTATAGCTCAATCTGACCCATTAACTTCACAAATGTCTTTTGGTGTATGCCTATAGTTAAGCGCTAATTACGTAAGTTCAGTAAACTTTTTTGATCAGTGTGCAAGACGAATTCCTGATGTTGGAGATATGGTCTCCACTTGTCTACTTCCATAAGAATTTCCAAACATCCTTCTCATAGATGGACATATATAGCTTGAATTTTCTTGCAAAGAGCCTTGCTTAGGTATGCGAGAGGATGCTCATTCTGCATTAGCACAACCCCCACACCATATTGGCACGCATTTGTTTTGACCATAAATGTCTTGGTGAAATTGGGAACATCGAGAACTCGTGCTGAGATCAAAGCTTGTTATTGCCGGTGTCCACTGGAATTGGACTCCCTTATTGATCATCTCTATCAATGGTCAGCTAATTAACCATAATGTATGATGAATTTTCGGCAGTACCCTATGAGACCAAGAAAACCCCGCAATTCCTTCAAATTGCTCTGTTGAGGCCAATTCTTGAGCGCTGCAATCTTCTCTAGGTCTATGGTGACACCCCCGCCACTCATGACATGGCCCAGATACCCGAGACGAGATTGCATGAAAAGGCACTTGGAGTCTTTGATGAACAATTGATTTTCCATGAGGATGTCAAACACTTCTTGAAGGAGAGTAAGGTGTGCCTCTAGATTGGATGTGTAGACGAGGATATTGTCCATAAAGACAAGCACGCCGTGGTGCAACAACTTGTCAAAGATAAGATTCATGACACTCTGGAATGTCGTCGGTGCTCTAGTGTGGCTTAAGGTCATGACGAGGAACTCGTAAAAACCATGGTGTGTGCGGAAGGCAGTTTTGTGCTCCTCTCCAGTTGCCATTTGAATATGGTGATATGATCTTAGATCGCGCATGATGAACTATCACGCGCCAGCCAATTAGGCCAGTAATTCATCCACAACAGGCAGCGGGTGTTTGTTTTTAATCGTGAGTGTATTAAGCTAGCGGCAATCAATGCAAAAGCTCCACGATCCATCCTTATTGCGCACGAACAACACGGGCGAGGCGAAGCGTTCAAACTTCTGCTAATTGTCCCGTGTTGTAATACTGTCTCCACTTATCGCTCGATCTCTAACTTTTGGTGTAGTGCATAATGATATGGGCGCACATTCATAGGTTGTGCTCCAAGAACTATCGTCGTGGCTAGGAGGAAGCAAGACTGGATCCCCAAATATAGTGTCAAATTCTTCCAGCACATCTTGGACTTCGACTGGAATTGCCTCGAGGGTGTTGTCTTGTGTCAAAGAATTCAAACCGGGCTCCTAATGAATTGGTTGCACCTAAATACAATCAACGATGGCACCTCGTTTAAGCAACCCATGCATTTTTCTTGCTGATACGGGTGTGCAATCACTCTGGTGATCTTGAACTCCCTTTAATTGCACACAACGCCGTCGATGGGTGAATTTCATCCACTTTTGTTTTCAATGCTCCCAATAGGGTTGTGATCTTCTAGACAATCAGGTCCCAAAATCATATCATAGCACGAATGTGGAAGAACATGAAAGTCATATGTAAACAAAAGCAGTGGGCTGCCCATTAGCAAAATTATTTTAATATGGTCGTGTGGAGACCTTAGTGGAAATGTGTTCATGTGAAGAATTATTTATTATGGTTGAATTTGATACTTTTTGTTTAACCTGTATGATTTTGATGTCTTAGTGTTTAGAATGGGTTCGGAGATATCTCGATGTTTAAATGCACCAGAATGATATCTGGTCATTCATGTATTTGGTGCAAATTTTCATTTTGAATAACAACAACACTAAATAATGATAATTGTCTTCTCAAAGTAGTAGTTTACATGTCAAATAAGTACATTTCGGTATTTTAGGGACAATTAGCATATATCTCCTAGGGTGTCAGGGGTATTACTGATAATTCCCACCAAATCCACAATTTTACAATTGCATCAACCAAACAACTTCCAAATTTAGAATGCGATTCCGCAACTAGTCGCGTCCGCATCCGTTTATTATTTGTCATACTTACAAGTTTTCAAAAGATGTGAAATAAATCATGAACGCTGGTTATCTTGTATCTTGTGCATCTATTAAATTTTGTCCCAAAATATGATAATATGTGACATGTGTAAAAAAATAAAAAACCTAAGTGAATAGTATAGTGTGTTATTCATACATCATTTGTTTATTTTGTAGAGGACGGACCATGTCATATTTTGGATTGAAAATTTGCATATGCATTATATACAATATATAATCTATTTTCATGACTTATTTCATATTTTTGGAAACTTAGAACTGCGACATGCAACATGGAATGTGGGTGCAACTAGTTGCCAACTATAATGTTAATCTAAAAAAATTATAATTTCTCCCAAATTTGTCACGGTTCTCAACTCACAACAGGTTTTTGACAACTCACAGCGGCTCTTTTGGAATCCATAGCTAAACCAAACACACCCTTAGTAGTGTGTACATATACAACAGCGGCCTTTTGGAGCTTGTCCTATAGGCACCCTATTTTTTAAAACTTTGAAAGTTTCAGTTAGTTCGAAAAAAATCGAGAAAACTACCTAGACATAGTCAATACTCTATTCTAATCGTGTGTAAATTTTCAATACGAAATATCTAGATGTGGTTAAGAGTGCAAATTTCAAAGCTTCCAAAATTAGCTTGATTTGTCTTTTTGCTGACCCTGGAATACAAGGTATTTCACACTAAAAAATTGCACGCTCGTCGTATACATAGTTGGTTACATTCAGGTTTCTGTTTCGAATGTTCTAAATCTTTGAAACCAAAGTTTCTGAGATTTAAAAAATAAAGGGTTACATGTAGGACAAGCTTCCAAGTGAATTTTATTTAGTACATGTACTGTCTCTTACAAATGCTCTTACGAACGCACTGCATTGCCGTCCTTATAAGGACAACTCCAACGCCTCCTCGCAAACGGACTCTCCGTGTCCGATCCCGTCCTCCCAGACCGAGGCCACGGCCCAACATGCACCCGCAAATCATCGATATCCAGCCCTGATCCAGTCCGTTTTGGCGTAAACCGGGCCGAAACCTGGGGCTTCTTTGTGAGGGCTCGGGCTGCCCGCTCGTCTAGGCCTTGTTCTGCACTTCCACGCCCCTGGCCCTCCCATCAGACGCAAACCCGCGTCCCTCCACCCCTGCTTCCCCACCTTCCCTTCTCCCACCCACCCCCGTCGCCGCCGCCGTGACACCCTCCCTCCTGGAAGGCCACCGCCGGACCCCGTTGCCTCCTCCTCCATAGGCCACTTTGCTGGTGAAGCCTCCTCGTTGTTGAAGCCTCCAGTACCCGAAGATCTCGCCGGCCCTGGCATCGAGCTCGGCCTTCTCCTAGGACGTGTTCCACCTGTTCGGCCATTTCCCCCATGTACAGGTACTGCATTCAGCTACCTTCGCCTAGTCCTTGTCCTCGTCCTTGCGGACTTGAGCTCATCCGTCTCATCGTGCAGACCATGGACGACAATGGGGACGAGTTCTTCAAGAAATATGTCATGTCTTCCTCCGATGAGTCCGGCAATGACAATGAATTTTGGGCCACCACGGCTATGCTCCTCCATCAACACAATGAGGAGACGAAGCAAACCTATCGTGGCTCAGTCACAGGCCGTTCGGCTGCACTAGAACGTGGTCGAGCTGTCGTCCATGAGTTGATGTTTTGGGATTACTTCCACCGTACCAGGCCTTTGTACCCTCCTGCACTGTTTCGGCGGCGCTTTCGGATGTCAAGGAAGGTGTTCATGCGTATTGTTCACGGAGCAAGGGCTCATGACGACTACTTCTCTTTGAAAAAAGATGTGACCGGTAAGCTCGGCTTCACCTCCTACCAAAAATGCACCGCAACTATTCGCATGCTTGCTTATGGAGTAGTTGTTGATTGTGTTGACGAGTACTTGTGCATGAGCGAGTCCACTTGTCTGGAAGCAATGTACAAGTTCTGCAAAGCTGTGGTGGCCGTTTTTGGTGAATAATTTCTGAGGGCACCCAATGTCGATGACACTCGCTGGCTTTTGGATTTCAAAGAAACCAGAGGGTTTCCAGGAATGATTCGAAGTATAGATTGTATGCACTGTGACATGGTTATGCCCTACGGGTACACGACATTAGCATACCTGGTCCAGCCCAAGGAAGGCCCACAGGAATACACGCGGCCTGTGGAGATTTTCGGGTGGCCCAAGCCCATGACATCTTCGGATCCTTGGAGAGCAAGACTAGAACAGATAGAATATTCGAAGGGGCAAACCCTAAACTTGTAACCGACTCGATCTGTGCCCGAGACCTGCCTAACTCTATATAAAGGCTAGGAGGGCACGGCGAGAAGGGCCAATCTCTTTCCACCGCATACACACCTCCACGCCAGATTGCATCTGCGCACCCCTGTAACCTTCGGTTCCGCCGTAATCAAGAACAGACAAGCAGGAGTAGGGTTTTCCCTCCGGGGGCCTGAACCTGGGTAAATCTCGTGTCCCCTGGTTGCTTGTTTGCTAACCGTTCCGCGATCTCCAGCACCCCCATCTTCTCCAAAACCCAAGCTCATAACAATGGGCATTGACGAGTCGAAACCTCGTCAATTGGCGCTGTCTGTGGGGATCAGGGGCGCTGATTGTGCGATCGTGACAGTCCCGACCAAAGCGATCTACAACTCCTCGGCTACGGAGAGCCATCTCCTCTTCGTCGCTTTCGACGTCACCACCCACTCGCCAGCCGCCATGAAGGACTTCGAGCCCGTAGGCGACGGGCTCGAGATCCTGTTCAGGAGCTTCTGCTTCTAGGTGGGACAGACCGGCACTCTCCGCCTCCTAGAGCGGGTGCCACTGCCATCGATCAGGCCCGCCTCGTGGGCCCCGCATCCCAGCGTGTTACGCACATCAACGTCGATAGATGAGTCATACGACAGCAGCAGCTGCAACTCAGATCCAATCCACGAGCATTACCAGTGCACCGTGGTTATCCAAAGAGACGTGGAACAACCACCAGGTTCGAGTGCCCACGTGACGCTACCCAACCCACAAGGTAGGAACGGAGAAAACATGAGGCAACCATCCCCCCCACCCAATGAGGACGACCTCGATGCCAATCGAATAATCCACCTCAGCGAGGAAGGATGGAACCAGGCACGCGAAGCCGTGGCAGGCAACAAAATCCTGCCTGTGGGTGCATCACGGGACCTACCGATGGCAAACCACCTCCTCCTCATCGAAGAGCACAAAAATCAGGTGAAGATGCAAGAGGTACTCGATAAACGCAAGCAAGCAGCCTCGGAGTCTAGCGCGCGGCGAGCTGCGCTCTCCGCCGTTGGCGGCTGCAGCTCACATGGCAATCAAGATAACAAGCATCGCTCTCGCACGGATAACATGGATCGTGCTACATGTCGCGAGGTGACTCGAACCCTCAACACGTCCTTCATGAAGATGGACGCCAACGGTAACATCATCCCAAAGACGCTGCAAGCTGCGATCATGGCAACCACCACATATCTCGCGTCCCATCCACCTCTGGTGGGGGACCCGAAGATATCTATGCACAAGTCCGCACTAGCCGGACTCGGACTCGTTGGAGCTGCGCTCCACAAGGAGGCTCCTGCGGAGCCAAAAAAGAAAGCTACGGTCAGATTCAACCGCAGCCCCACACCCTCATCTGACGAGGACGAACATGACTTACCTCGACGATGCAAGAGCCCACGACTACGATGCTCGAAGCGACCTCGCTCAGCGCAAGGTCGACAAGGCATGCGCCAAATGCGCATGCTCATCCGAATCCTAAGAAGATGATGACGGAGAACTCTGCGGAGCTCGATGCTTCAGCAGATCTGTTCGGCGGACACGGATGCCGAGAAACTTCAAGCTTCCTTCGGACACTCCGAAGTTCGACGGCACACAGGACCCTAAGGCGTGGCTCAGCGACCACCTGTCATCTGTCAAGCTGCACGGCGGAAACAAAAACACTGCCCTGCAGTGCCTTCAGCTGCAGCTGATAGGCGTAGCCCGAATCTGGCCCAGCAGCCTGTCCTCGGGTTCCATCCAAAGCTGGGAGGAACTGGCGTACAGTTTCATCCGAAACTTTAAGGGTACCAGCAAGAGGCTAGCCTCGATCGAGGAGCTGTGGGCCTGCACTCAACGAACGGGCGAATCCATTCGCTCGTACATACTATGCTGGTCCAACATCAAGAACTCCGTGGCACACATCTTCGAGGAGAGAACGATCGACGCCTTCAAAGATGGCGTCAAACGCCAGGACTTCAAGGAAGAACTTGGGCGGGTCAAGCCCAAGACACTCGACCACCTCATGGACATCGCCAACAGGTGGTCAGATAACGAAGATTCCGTCCACCGAGCACATTCGGACAAGGAAGATGACTACGGACGCAGATGTGAGTGCCGTAGCAAGCGAAGATCGTGCGTCTACGACGATCGCGACGGACCCGACATGGTTGCGGCTGGCTATGCCGAGCGCCGCAATGAAAACAACTACAGTAGCGGCGGATACCGTGGAAACAACTTCCACGATGGAGGACGCCCAACGCAAACATGGCAACGCCGCGGTCTCGATATGAGCCCTCGGTATACGACAAGTTGTCGGGCCCATGCACCATCCACTTCTACATCGACAAGCAGGATGGCAAAAAGAAGGCCAGCCACATACTCAAGGACTGCCGCGTGTTCCAAAAACTCAGCGAGGTATTCACCCAGATGAGACAGCAAATCCCGAACCCTGGGTTCGGACAACTGCACCAGGCGACATCTCCCACGGATCTCCTCCACCACCACCCGTGGGACCTTCGAATCACCCGATCGCACCCATGCGGAACAACGGCGTAAACGGGTACCCCGCACTGAAAGGGTCATTGATGATCCAAAAGGGGCGCCCAACAAATAGGGTGCAAAAGAAGATCACCCACCAGGTCAGCTTGGCTGTGACTGCTCCACCCGCCATCCCCGAGTACCTCAGCGGTTCGGAGTCCTGCATCACATTCAGTCATTCGGCTCACCCCCGACAGATCCCTCGCCTAGGTCACGCTGCCCTGGTGCTCGAGGCGTAGATCAGAGGGTTTGAGATGAGCCGTGTCTTCATGGATGGCGGCAGCGGCATCAGCCTGATGTTCGCTAGCACCCTAGCAGCAATGCGGATCTCGCTGTGCAGCCTGAAATAATCCGACACAACGTTCCACAGCATAGTCCCAGGGAAGGGCATATTTCCCCTGGGAAAAATATGGCTCGATGTCATATTCGGCAAACCCGACAACTTTTGGTGTGAGCGGCTCGAGTTCGAAGTGGTGGACTGGCCATCACAATACCATGCCATCCTCGGGAGCGTGGCATTCGCAAGGTTCCTGGCAGTACTGCACTATGCGTACCTGCTACTCAAGATGCCAGGACCTATGGGCGTCATCACGGTCCAGGGCAGCTTCACCCGATCCGACCACTACGACAGGACTTCAACAGAATCTCCCAGTCATTCGGCATGCAGGAGGAGCTCAAAAGGCTAGATAGACAACGGGGCACCCCCAGTCTCCAGGCAAAATGCACCCGACATGTCATTCGACTCAACAGTCAACACGAAAAAGGTGCAGGTCCACCCAATGGACGTCTCCAAGACGGCGCTGATCGCCAACGACCTCAGCCCCGCATAGGACAGCGCGCTCATCGAATTCCTCTGTGAGCACTGGGAAATCTTCGCCTGGTGTCCTGCGGACATGCCAGGAGTCCCTAGGGAATTCGCCAAGCATGCACTCAATGTGTTTCCAGACGCCAAGCCCGTCAAATAGTCCATTCAACGATTGTCCGAGCCACGGGCCGAAGCCGTCGGAGTCGAAGTCAACAGACTACTCGACGCCGACTTCATCCGGGAGATCAAGGAGAGTGAATGGCTCGCCAACACTGTACTGGTCCCTAAAAAGGACACGGACATCCTGTGGATGTGCGTGGACTTCACATCGCTCAACAAGCACTGCCCGAAGGATCATTTCCCTCTCCCTCGGATCGATCAGATCATCGATTCGACTACAGGATGCGAGAAACTCTCCTTCCTCAACTCCTACTCAGGCTACAATCAGATTCGACTAAAGGTCGAAGATCAGGAGAAAACAGCGTTCATCACGCCGTTCGGAGTATTCTGCTACAACACAATGCCCTTCGGGATGAAGAACGCAGGTGCCACGTACCAGCGGTGCATGCAGGCATGACTGAAGACCCAAATCGGCCGCAACATACAGGTATATGTCGATGACATAGTAGTCAAGACAAGGGAGGCCAAAACACTGATCGACGATCTCCGCGAGACGTTCGACAACCTCGATCACTACAAGATCAAGATGAACCCAGGAAAGTGCACCTTTGGCGTCCCATCTGGCCAACTGCTTGGTTACTTCATCTCTTAGAGAGGGATTAAGGCGAAACCGAAGAAAATCCGGGCCATACTGGCTATGCAGAAGCCGAAGAACCTCAAAGGTGTCCAGCAGCTCGCTGGCCGCATCGCGGCGTTGAGCAGATTCATCAGCCGCATGGGTGAGAAGGCCCTGCCTTTCTACCAGCTGCTATGCAAGGCAGAAAAATTCGAATGGACAGCTGAAGCAAACGACGCATTCGAAGATCTGAAGCGGCTACTATCCACCTCGCCCGTCCTGGTCACACTAAAGGAACGCGAGCCTCTGCTCCTATACATAGCAGCCACGCATCAGATGGTCAGCACCGTGCTCGTGGTCGAACGACCCGAAGATGGCAAGACCCATGGGGTCCAACGCCCAATCTACTACCTCAGCGAGGTATTGACACCAACAAAACAGAGGTACCCTCACTACCAGAAACTCGCCTATGGCGTGTTCATGATTGCTCATCGGCTGAGCCACTACTCCCAGGAGCATCAGGTGATGGTCGTCAATGAGGCGCCACTGAACAGCATCCTGAACAACCCCGAAGCTATAGGACGCGTAGCCCTGTGGGGCATTGAGTTGTCCCCTCTAGACATAGTCTACGAGAAGCGTCATGTGATCAAATATCAGGTCCTCCCGGACTTCCTCGTCCACTGGATGGAGCTACAGCTGTCGGACACCCCGGATATGACGCAATCATGGACTATGCACTTTGATGGCTCCAAGCGCGAGGCTAGAGCAGGGGCCGGCGTCATATTGACGTCCCCGCAAGGCGACAAGATGAAGTACGTCCTCCGGATGAAATTTTGGACCTCCAACAACGAAGCCGAATATGAGGCCCTCATCCACGGCATGAAGATGGACAAGATCTGTGGCGCAACGCGCCTAGTCATCTACGGTGACTCGAACCTCGTCGTCTAGCAGATGATGAACGAGTGCGATGCACACGCTGCTAACATGATCGCATACCGCACACTCTACAACTCACTCAAAGGAGAGTTTCACGGTTGCGAGCTTCAGCACGTCGGAAGAGAAAGCAACGAAGAAGCCGATAGACTCGCCAACATCAGCTCCACCTGCGCATGGGTGCCACCAGGTGTGTTCCTCGAACAAATCTGCGTGCCTTCCATCAAAAGGAAATTCCATAAGGGATCACCCGAAGAGGCAGAGCACTCGGGGGTTGTGCTACCTGAACTACGGGAAGGACCCGAAAAGCTCGACACGGAGGTCGCGCTGGTCAACCTGATGTAGGTCATGGAAATCGAGGAAACATGGACGCAACCGTACCTACGGTACCTGATAAACAGGGAACTGTATGACGACCCGACAGATGCCCGGCGCATATCTCGCCGGTCAAAGGCCTTCACCATCATCAATGGAGAGTTGTACAAGCGCGGCATTTCAGGTGTACTCTAAAGGTGCGTCACCATCGGTGACGGCAAAACCATCCTCCAAGAAATCCATGAGGGCATCTGCGGCCATCACGCGGGCAGCCGTGCCCTCGTCGCCAAAGCTCTACGAGCTGGGTTCTACTGGCCTACGGCCATGAACGACGCCAAGGACATCGTCCGAAGGTGCAACGGCTGCCAGAGGTTTGCAGATAAACCGTACGCACCAAGATCGGAGCTCAGGCCCATACCCCTGGCCTGGCCCTTCGCCCAATGGGGCCTCGACATGATCGGCAAAATGCCAAAATCCTTGAAAGGAGGCCACGTCTACCTCCTGGTCACAGTCGAAAAGTTCACCAAATGGATCGAAGCCATGCTCGTTACCAACCAAAAAGGCAAAACGGCCGTGAAGTTCTTCGAGTCCATAGTCTACAGGTTCGGCGTGCCGCACAGCATCATCACAGACAACGGGTCAAACTTCATCTCCAAAGAATTCTAGGACTTCTGCAAAGGCCTCGGGATCAACATATCATATGCCTCCATGGCGCACCCGCAAACCAACGGGTAGGTCGAAAAGGCCAACGGCCTCATAGGCGGCGGCATCAAGAAACGCCGACTCAGCCCACTCGAACGGCTTGCGGGAGCCTGGGAAAAATAGCTACCCTCCGTCCTCTGGAGCTTGTGCACAACACCAAACAGTGCAACTGGCTACACGCCTTTCTTCATGGTGCACGGAGCCGAAGTTGTGTTACCTTTAGAAGTACGCCATAAGGCCCCACGGGTCATCTCCTACAACGAAGCCGAATCAACGACCACACTCGAAGACGCCGTCGACACACTCGACGAGGCACGCGACATCACCGCGGCTCGCTCGGCGGTCTACCAGCAGAGCCTCCGCAACTATCACAGCCGTCGGCTGTGCCCAAGGTCCTTCGTCGAAGGAGACCTCATCTTACGACTCAAGCAAGAGTGGCCGAAGAAGCTCGAGTCACGCTGGTAAGGACCCTACGTCGTCACCGAAGTCATCCCAGGTGGCGCCTACCGCCTCAAGCACGTGGAGTCTAGAGTCGCATACTCCAACCCATGGAACGTCGCACAATTGCGACGCTTCTACCCCTAGCTATCCCTCTTTACTTTCAATAAGGCTACTCAGCCAAGGCTACTCAGTCGAACAATGTACCTTCTCGTTACGATATAAATAAAAGCTAAGTGCCTCGCCCAAAAATTTATCCCTTTTTCTCATACTACTTTCTGTTGCAACACACTCGGGGGCTCCGCCTCACCTCACGACTTCGTCGACTGAACATAACGCATGAAAACCTGAGTAGCTAACCACGTTAGGATAACAAAAAAGGGCATGCATACAATAAAGCACCACGTGCTCATACAAATAACCTTTACAACAAAGGGCATAACATGCCCACTCGAAGTATATACAAGTTTTACAGAAGGATCACATGCGCCCGCTGCTCAGAAAGATCTACAATATCTTTGGCATACTGCCTAATAGCCGCATAATGAGGGCGCACATCCCATAGGCCACCATCTGGTCGAGGGGGTGGTCTAGCGGCCACCGCCGCAAGATCAACATATGGGCGACGCAGACGAACAAGCGATAGGGCGGCCTTCACCCCTGCAACCAACTGGTGTCGCACCAGCTCCCTGACGTGACCCACGTTCCGAAACTTTTCCAGCAAACCCCATAAAGTCGAAGGCGCCTCGTCAAGGGGAAACATGACGTGCAGAATCGACGCCAGGGAAATCTTCACCTGCCGCAGCACCTGTGACACCTAGTAAGCGCGATCCTGCACAGTCGCAAGGACCGTGGCCCGGTCACGATCCATCCAGAAAAAGCCTCCGGCTTCCATATCCTGCGGAGCAGTTGATCCGAACTGCAATGTGCTCTTTCTCCTTCCTCGGAACAAGGTTGGCACCTGCAGAAAATACAGAGTAAGATGACACTCAAAGAAAAGGAGCATCCGAAAACGAGCAGCAGCTCAAGAAAACTCACACTATAGCTGCTCGGCCAACTGCCGCAGCTCCCCCATCAGATACTCCTCTCTGGCGGTAGCCCGCTCCGCCTTTGACTTCCACACGTCTGCGTGGCCTCGGACGCCAAGTATCTCCTTCTCAAGGCTGCGAATGCGGTCACGAAGAAAAACAAGCTGCGACGCATCATCCAAAGATGGCTGTGGCTACGGAGCATACGAAGTATCGACGGGATCCTCACCCGAAGGTCCCTAAAGGAAAACAGGCAAGAGTATGAACAACACATGACTGAGCAACAACTCGAAGCATCATTTATATATACAACAAAAGGCCACTGCGTGGCATAAGAAAACTATTCGACAAATATTACAGCAAAAGAAGAAGACAACTATCTTAATTTTACAACGACAAAGCCTACGCAGTCGCATCTGGAGTGGCCTCGGAGCCAGAGTGCCTGCTCTTGACCTCCTCCTGCTGCCTCGTCGCATACTCCGCCAGAAGGTCAATGAGCTTCGGCCCATAGCGCTTACAGCGAGAAGCGTAGAGATCGAAGGCTACCTTGGAACCGTCTGGAGTCGTTGGCATCTGGGAGGTGACCATATGAAGATCCAACTCCACCCCGGATGCCATGGCCATAGCCAGCCACATGGAGGCGTCGATGCCTTTCTGTTTGCGCTTGTAGGCCGCAAGCGCATCCTCCTGACAGCGCATCCGCCAAAGAATCGACATCCTCAAGGGCAGCGCCCTTGGGAACGATCTCCTTGTAGAAGCGCCCGAGGATCTCCTTGGCCTTGGCAAGGGAGCCAGCGGCAGTACCGCAGCGGTCCTCGACCGCCGCCGCAGCATCGTCCAGAGCACTCTCGTGCTCCAGGGCACTGCGATCAAACTCAATGCCCGAGGCATCTGGAGCAAAAGAAAAGACAAAGCAGGAATCGAATAAGGACAGGGAGACAGAGCAGCCGAAAAAGCAAGGACATGCAAAAGCACTCACCGAAAATGGTCTTGGCAGCAGCCATCAGCTTCTCGGTCACCTCCTTATCGTGCGCAGCCGCAACAGTGGCGAGCTGCTCTTCGCGATCCGAAGCTTCCCGCTGAAGGCGATCCTTGGCCACGGTTGCGTCAGCCAACTCCTGCTAAAGGCGCTCCTTCGCCCCCAGGGCATCTTCAGCCTTCTTCTCCGCTCGCCCAAGGATCTTTTTGAGAGCATCAAGCTCGTGGAGGGCAATGTTATTCTCATCTACAAAAGCAACAAGAACATACATAAGCAACACAAGTTACAGACAAGCAAGCAGACGGAAAATAACAAGATCAATTCAGCACATACCTCGAATTTGCCGCATGGTGGCCTCCAGCGCCAGATGCTGCTGCACAAGCAGATTCGCACTGTGCACAAAGGGCTGTGGAAGGAAGAAAAAAGAAAACAATCAATAGAGAATCAAGAAAAGGACTCAGGGGCTGCGCCCCACAACAAGCACAACATCGAGCAAAAACGACCCGACAAATACTCGCGGGTTCCCCCCAGGACAAAAGGGGAAAATAACTTACATGCTTAGACGGAGACTCCGAAGGTCCCGGTGTAGTCTTCTGGGAGACGATCACTCGAGCCTCCTGCAGTGAGGGCTTCGGAGCATCAACCCCAGAGGTGGCCACCGTCTGAGAGGGAAGAGATGTCAGTTTCGACTCCCCTACTGCCTCCTGAGTGGCCTCACTAAAAGATCCCTCAGAGGAGTGGCTGCAAGGAAAACACCAATCAAAAGCAAGAAGGCAAGAAGACAAGAAAGTAACGAGCAGCATCCAAAGATACTTACGAGTCCATGTCACTCAAGTCAAAAACGGGCAGCGCCCTCTTCCCTTTCTTCTCTTCCTTCTTCCTCTTGGCCGGTGGCTTCGGCGCTACAGCCCCCGCAGGCACGGCCGGGATAGGCGAGGAAGAAGCGCCGTCACCTCTGCCGTGCCGAACAAGGAACGGCGGGTCCCTAGGCATTGGCGGAGTCAAGGCATCCGAAGATTCGCTCGAGCTCCGTTCACGCTTTCTGGTCTGCCCCTCGCTCGCCTCGGGGGCCTCCTCAGTCGGCGACTACGCCGGTGGAAACTCGGACTCGGAGTCCATAACTTTGTTGTACAGCGCATTCGGAAACCTTTCGGGTAGTGAAGGCACCATTCCAGCCACCTTGAGCTCCTGCACAATGAAGACATAAACGTTCAGTACAAGTGATAAAAAGTAAAAACACTCGAAAAAGACGCTACGTGCACGTCGCAAGTCTACACCTGCGGAACTGGTCTCGTGGCACCGAACGAGGGAGTCAGCGACTTCCTCGGAAGGTCCTCATCAGACTTGTACTTCAGCAGTGGCCAAAGAACTCTGTCGAGGTCCCCCCTGGAGCGCTCCTCAGCCGAAACTCTCGTCGGGTCGTGGCGACCAGAGTAAAGAAACATCGGATGCGCCCTAGCCTGGAGTGGCTGCACCCAACATTTGAGGAACGTGCGGGTGATGTCCACACCGTTCACCTCCTTCTCCGCGATCACCTGGAGGGCCTCCACCCGATGGTAGATCTCCTCTACCTCCTCCACCTCGCCCTCTAGGATATTGCGGTGACCCAGCATACCACTGCATGTGTAGTACACTATAGTCGTTGACATGACATCCACAGAACATTGTTCCGTAAATATCACATCCCTCAGAGTGGTACAACAGAAACATTGCGGGTCCATATTACAAACATACACAGGTTATTATTATTACAATATCGGAAGTGCAAGACTTCCAAAAGATTCAACTTACAAACCAAAATATAAGTGTTTCAGCGGAAGTTTCAAATTTAAAACATAAACTCCAAATTGAGCTTAGCAACTTATTGCTATATATTGTTCATGATGCTTGGCTCAAGTGGTTACTAGAACTATAGTAATTATTCGGACTACTGGAACTCTCCTCCGTAGACGATGTCGTAGTCCTCCCCTTCTACGGCTCCATACAAGTTGGGCTCTTCATAGAAGACCTCCTCTTGACTCTCGGATGCATACATCGGAGTATCTTCGGGATTCTTAGAGTCTAAGCAAGGATTCATAGGAAAGGATGAGTAACAGCATTACTCAGCAAATTCATTATATGAAAGGTAGGAAGTTTGATGCTCTATCTACCACCTCGGACTATCAGTCGTTGGTACTATGTAATTTTTGTAAATCTTTCTTCAAAGGTTGATTTTATTATGAAAATCTATGACCACCAGCCTTCACAGGTTGACCAGAACTTTCATGGAGTTCCTTTCATGCCGCGTTCGTAGCTCCTTCCCGGAATAGGGAGTAACAAGTTACAATTCTTACACTCTGCATAGGTGCGTTACTTTTCCCATGAGAGATCAACTCCTTGTTGCACAACCGGGCGTACTTTCCTGTCCACAATTCCATGATGTGGGGCCTAGTAGTTCGTCCAAGCCAATCACTTCCCTCTCCGCGACCGTATATGTCTACACAATCCTTTGGGCTAGCTCACCTTCGTTAAGCCCCCTTTCGGTCAGCCTAAAACCCTGATGAGTTCCCGAAGACTCTATGACCTAGTGATGCTCGGATTAGTACCATTTACATGGACTATCTCCCTAAACACCATTCATAGATAATCTAGACACCAAAAGTGTGGGGCGTAAGGGTGCCCACCCATATGTTGGATCCACACAAGGAATCACAACGGCACGTTAAGGTCGTCTTGCCTCCATACAAGAGGAAAAGGATACAGCTGACTTCTTCGTCCCATTCCAAATCTCATAGTTAACGCATAATATACGGTGCTAGAATCACGGATGTCATAGGTTATTAATTCCTAATTGTTCATCATTAGTGCAAGTATAACTCTAAGTTCTATTGCTCCATCACATCATCACTTAGGATGATATCTAAGATTTAGTATCTTGAGAAAAATAGTGTTTTCTTTTTCTATAGTATAGATGATAACACACAATTTGCAAATACTTTGATAAAGACTCTTCAAAGGACATGAGCAAGTGATGAACTTGCCTTGTGACTGCAAGGTAGTGAAGTCTGATGCTTGCACTGGACCTTGAGCTTCTATGTCTATAAAAACATTATTATTGCCTGGTAAGGACAATATTTAAAGAAGAAAAATGATTATGCAAAGTAATGTAATGTATCATTTAACTTGATATGTATTCTCCCCATTATTAATAAAATTATTTTTAATAATAAAGGATTTATAAATATTAATTTTTTATATTTATAATAGAATATTGTATTCTTTTATTTTATTTTCCTTTTATTTGACTTTTATTGATTTAATAATTCTTTTAAGAATTATCACTTAAATATCAAAAAAATGCTATTAAATATTTGTTTAGTATTTTTTCTAAAATACTAAAATATTAATATATAATGAAAGTTATTTTTATTTATTTTTATCATCTTTCAATAATTTTGTAAAATTCCAAAAGGAATATATAAATTACAAAATTCTTAATAAAATTTATATGTCTAAAATTTTATTTCTTCATTTATTTTGATAGTTTGGATTATTGTGAATCCAAAAATATTTTATTTATAATTTTTGGACTTTTATTTTATTTTCTAGAATTTAATTAAGTTCAGGGGCACTTTGGTCTTTTCCTATTTATTAAAACAGATTCTAAATGAATTGGGCTGGCCTTTTGGGTTTACTAGGCCCTTGTGGCCTAGTAGGGCATGGTCAAAACAACCACCCCGAAGGGTTTTCGGCCCACCCAGCCCACTCACTCGTTGTCTTCTCTCTCGAGCTCACCCCTATCCTTCTCCTTCCCCGACCCTGTGGTCAGTGGTGTCGCCGCCGGCGATTCCCGCCATCACGGACCGTCCTGGCTGCCGCTGTGGTGCAGGAAGAGGTTGTGGATTAGATACTGATGAATGAGATCATGTGTTGATGGTCCCTAAGCATGCTAAATGATTGTTAGTTGTGGTTCGCTGCTTAAGATGAACTGTGGTGGTGCTAGTGGCTTATTAGATGATTCTATGGATTAATTTTGATGTGGTCAGGTGATCAAGTTGCTTTAGAAGCAATACTTGGGAATCTTGTGGTTTACTGTTTCACCACTATCATTACTTGGTTAATGACAATGAGTATTGTGTGATGAAAGCACTGTATTAACACTTGTTGGCTTAATAATTCGGATGTAGTTTGAGATCAAATGGTTTCAAACAGTGAAGATATACATAGGGCTTTTATTAATTATGATTCCTATGATGACAGGAAAATGATTTGTAGTTGATTGGTTGAATTTGTGAAGATTGAATGCTTAACCTGATTAGTGTAGAACTTTTCTTGTGACACCATCTTTGTATGGCACACAAGATTAGATTCTATTTTCTTGATTTGGTTTGGTGCAAGCTTGAGATGAGTTTGGCATTAAAGATAAATAGAAATGTTCCTTTCTTAAATCCCTAAGACCAATGATGGTGGTCTGAGGTTTAGGGATTAAGATTTATCTAGTTGATTCATATGGATGGTTCTTGTAGTGGTACCAGCTACTGTTTCTTGAATCAAAGCTTGGAAAAAATGATGGTAGGCTTGATCATTTGTATAGATCCAAAAGATTAAATTCTAAGGTGCTACTCTTATCTTAGAGATGTGCTAGAAGTTAAATCTTAGCTATATTCATTCTTGAATTGAAATATAGCTTGATATCTAAATCAACGATGTTGTTCTGAGATTTAGTTGGATCCTTGTACTTTGTTGTTTGCTTTTAAAGTTTAAAACCTCAATGATGGATTCACCCCTCTTGGGTGCTTTCTGAGAGTTTAAATAAGTATAAGATCATGTATGTTTGTCTAATCTTAGACAGATAGATCATTTGATGGTCTATTTACTCACCACTGTCACTTGATGTTGTGGCTGCTAGTGGTTGCCCTTGTGGTAGCTTGATCTGGTGATCCTCTGGTAATTCCAGTTCCTGGCTTGTCCTTGATCTAGCCCATCATCTCCTGATCCTGATGGCTTGACCTTGGTCTTTCTATCCACCTGATCTTCCCCCTCCTTATGTCACCATCCTGGTGATGTGATCCTGGGCTTTGGTTGGTTTGATCTAGCTTGGCTTGGCTTAGCTGCTAGCTGTTGTGCTTGGTTTAGCTGTTGGATGTGGTGCTTGGTGTATATGAGCAAAGGAATGATGTGGGGATTGGTTTCCCATGGTTGTGTTGACAGTTTTGTTTGGTTGTGCTGCTGTTGTGGTGTTGACAGCACACACCATGCAGTTTGGTGTGTCTGCTGCTTGTGTGTCTGCTGCACAGATGTGGATATGTTCAGAATTTTGAAAGTTACTTTCATCTGGTTACTTCTACTTGGCTGTTGAAACTTTCCCCTCCTTGCTGTTATTTGACTTATGGCTTTAAAATTATGAAAGATAAATTCTTTCATATTGGTGAAACTTGCCCCTTTTCATAAGATTACTCAATGATGAACCTTGATCAGTGCACTTCACTGACAAGTCTGAGAGTAATATAATTTTAACCTTAACTTTCTTTATTTTTCTTTGTGTTTGTTTTGCAGGTACCAGACTTGGGAATTCAAGATTTTAGTTTAGGTTTTCTTCTTTATTTGAAGAATAGTCATATGTAATATTTTTTATTCTTTTGTAATTTTTATTTTATTATTTTGTAATAAATATTGTACTATTATCAATAAAGAAATATTATTCTTTATTTATTTACTATTGTAAAAATTGTGGATGATTTTCATAAATTACATTTTTGTAACTTATTTGTTGAATGAAATTATGAAAGATATATTCATATTCTTAATTGCTCTCTTTATATAAAGTTTAATTTATTATTGGTTAGCTCTTAATTAAATCAAGATTCAAACATTATTCAAAAAAATCCTTTTGAATTATAATTCAACACTCAAGTTTTAAATTCAAATTTCAATTCCCAAAACACATAATTCCACAAAGATCATATCAAAGTCTATAGCAATCATCCTTCAAGACTAAACCTATTCTCAAAGTATGAAAGAAACCTTGATCACTTTAGGTTTTTATTTGGCAAAAAAATTACCCACATTTTCACAGATGAATGCATGTAACATTTCAAATTCCTAAATCTACCCTTTGTTAGTTCCTAAATGCTGGGATATTATAGACTTCCCCCCTTAAATTAAACTTCGTCCCGAAGTTTGTTGAGATATACCTGAATAGTTCTGGATAGGCTTTTCTGAAATCCTCTTCTTTCTCCCACGTGGCTTCCCTTTCAGGGTGATGTTCCTACTGTATTTTGCAATATTTGATTGCTCTATTCCTCAATCTTTTCCAGTTCTCTTCCAAAAATTTACAGGGATTTTCAACATAGGTCAAGTCTGCTTGTAGTTCTATCTCCTGATGTGTGATTTCATCATCAGGAACTTTCAAACATTTGCGAAGTTGTGACACATGGAAAACATTGTGCACTTGAGCCAATCTTAATGGTAACTCTAAAGCATAATCTATAGTTCTGTTCTGACTCAATATCTTGAATGGTCCGATGTATCTTGGACTCAATTTTCCTTTAACTCCGAACCTTTTCACCCCTTTCATTGGACTTACTTTCAAGTATACCATATCTCCCACTTCTGGATGCCATGATCTTCGACTTTGATCGGCATAACTTTTCTGCCTACTTTGGGCTATTTTCAGTCTATCCCTGATCTTATCAATGATATTTTTTATTTCCTTGATATAGTCTGGTGCAAATTCTTTGCTGCTTCCAGGCTCATACCAACATATTGGTGATCTACGCTTCCTTCCATATAGAACTTGGTATGGTGCTGCCTTCAGACTACTCTGATAGCTATTATTGTAGGAAAATTCTGCCAATGGTAGATGATCTTCCCATGTACCTCCAAAATCTAATGCACAAGCTCTTAACATGTCTTCTAGTATCTGATTTGTTCTTTCTGTTTGACCTCCTATCTCAGGATGATAGGATGTGCTGAAATCTAACTTTGAACCAAGTGCTTCATGCAATTGCTTCCAAAATGCTGAAGTAAACACTGATCCCCTATCAGTTATGATTCTTTTGGGTACTCCATGCTTACTTACTATCTCTTTGACGTAAACTTATACTAACTTTTCGGCATTATCTTTCTGATTTACCAGAATAAAACGTGCACTTTTAGTGAGTCTGTCCACAATTACCCATATCATATCCTTCCGTTTAGGTGTCTTGGGCAATCCTGTGATGAAGTCCATACCTATTTCTTCCCACTTCCATTTGGGAATTTCTAAAGGTTGTAATGGTCCTGCTGGACTTTGATGTTCAGCCTTCAGCCTTTGGCTAGTATGGCATTCTAATACGTATCTAGCAATGTCCCTTTTCATGTTATTCCACCAGAATAGTTCTTTCAAATCCATATACATCTTGGTACTTCCTGGATGTATATAATATGGTGTTTCATGTGCTTCTCTGAGTATGACATCTTTAATCTCAGTCACATCTGGAACACAAAGACGGTCTTGAAACCATAAATACTCATAATCTCCAAGGCGAAAAACTGATTTTTGCCCTTGAGATATTCTCCGAATTTCCTCAGCGATAAAAGGATCTTATGCTTGATGTCTAAAAATTCCGTGCTTAAGATCATTGTCCTGCTCTGCAACTACCTGCATAGTATCTAATCCTCCAAGAACCTCTGTTCTGATGAATTGAAGCTCTAATATTTCCAAGTCCATTTGTAACTCTTTTGGTAACTCCCGATTACTAGGCTGAATATCTTCACTATTTCTGCTTAAAGCATCAGCTACAACATTTGCTTTCCCTGGAGTATAGTTGATTCTTAAATCATAAATTTTGATTAGTTCCAACCAACGCTTCTGTCTCATATTCAATTCCTTTTGAGTGAAGAAATATTTGAGACTTTTATGGTCAGTGTATAACTCACATCTGGCTCCATAAAGAAAATGCCTCCATCCTTTTAGCGCAAAAACTACTGCTTCTAACTCTAAATCGTGAGTTGGATAGTTGACTTCATGTGGCTTCAGTTGTCTTGAACCATAAGCAATCACTTTCCGATCTTGCATTAATACACAACCTAAACCTTCTTTAGATGCATCACAATATACTGTAAAGTCTTTCCCTGTTTCTGGAACTGCTAAAATTGGAGTTGTGATTAACCTGGTCTTCAACTCCTAAAAACTTGCTTCACACTTCTCATCCCAATTGAATGGTGTATTCTTTCTTAGCAATTTGGTCATTGGTCTAGCTATTTTGGAGAAACCTTCAATGAATCTCCGGTAATAACCAGCCATTCCTAAGAAACCTCAAACTTGTTTCACATTGGTCGGTGCAGTCCACTCTAGTACTGACTAAACCTTAGATGGATTTACAGCAATTCCATGTTTACTGATCACATGTCCGAGGAATTCTACCTCATCTAACCAAAATTCACACTTACTGAACTTAGCATAAAGTTTATGTTCTCTTAGTGTCTGTAATGCTATTCTCAAATGATCAGCATGCGCTTCCTTACCCTTGGAATATATCAGAATATCATCAATAAAAACTATGACGAACTTATCCAGATATGGCATGAAAATTTTGTTCATCAAATTCATGAATATTGCAGGTGCATTGGTCAAACCAAATGGTACTACCAGATACTCATGGTGTCCATATCTTGAGACAAATGTTGTCTTTGGAACATCCTCAGGCTTGATTTTTATTTGATGGTATCCAGATCTTAGATCGATCTTTGAAAATACTCCAGCTCCTTTCACTTGATCAAAAAAATCTTGGATCCTTGGTAAAGGATACTTATTCTTGATAGTAACATTGTTCAGATTTCTATAATCTCCACACATCCTTCTTCCACCATATCTCTTATCCACAAAGATTACTGGTGTTCCCCATGGAGATACACTTTCCTGAATAAATCCTTTTCTGGCTAACTCATCAATTTGCTCTTTGAGTTCTTTTAACTCTTTGGGTCCCATCTTATATGGTGCTTGAGCTATTGGTGTTGTACCAGGAATTAGGTCAATAGTGAATTCTATCTCCCGGTCTGGTGGCATTCCCGGTAGCTCTGCTGGAAAAACATCTTGAACTCATTTACTATAGGAATATCTTCCAATTTGACCTCTTTCATCGAGTTCAACTATAGATCCACCATAATATGACTGTGCTTATCTTCTTGGTAAACTATCCTTGATCCACTTGGAGTTTTGATTGAGGCAGTTTTCTCCTCACAATTTATCTGAGCCCCATGTTCCATCATCCAGTCCATACCCAGCACTACTGCAATTCCCTTCAAAGGAATCACATAAAGGTCTGCAAAGTATGTACAACCATAGATCGAGATAACCTAATCTTGTTTGATGTGGCGTACAATCACATTTCCCCCTGCCGTAACTACGATCATAGGGTTTTCTAACGTTGCCCTTCTAATCCCGAACTTATGATAGAATTCTTCAGAAATGAATGAAGTAGTTGCACCAGTATCAAATAGAACTTTGTCGGTATTGGTAAGGATATTGAGCATACCTATCACTGCATGCTCCGAATTATCCACCTCCTCGAGGGTTGCACAGTTTAGCTTCCTGGTAGGTATGTTCCTCTTGCCATTGTTGTTCTTGCCATTATTTCCTCCTTTGTTGGGTTGTCCATTTCCTCCAGTGGCTTGCCTTACATCTCGATCCGGCCAACCACCTTGTGGTTTGCTTGGACAATTGGGCTTGATGTGACCTCTCTGACCACAAGCATGACATACAATTACTGGTTTCGGGCAATCCCTGCTTATAAGCCCTGGGAGTTTGCAATTGTGACATATAATATTCTTTGCATTTGGATTTGCATTCCGATTGGAATTGTTGTTGTTATAGGGCTTATTCCTTGGTTTGAATTCCAAATTGGGTTTGGGCTTGCTTGCTTGTATCCTCTTGGTTTCCTTCTTAGATCACTTCCTTCTATCCTCTTGGACATTCTTGTAGTCATCTTCAAAGGTAATAGCTGCATCTAGCAACTGCTGATAAGTTTTCTTATTAGCCAACCTCAATTGCATCCTCACAAATGGATTTAATCCACGTAGGAAACGCTTTTTCCTCTTTTCTTCCGTGTTAAGATCTTCCTATGCATAACGAGATAGTTGACTAAACTCCTGGATACACTTCATAACACTCGTATATCCCTACTGCAGCTCTTCAAATTCTCTTCGCTTCAACTCCATAACACTCTCCGGAACATGATATTCATGGAATCTCTGTTTAAACTCTTCCCAGGTATACTCCTTTCCTGGTTGCTGCATGGCCAACTGATTTTTCCACCAAGATGCTGCAGGTCCTGTCAGAAGATGAGTTGCATACCTCAATTTCTCCTCCTCATTGCAACCTACAGTCTTCAACTTTCTTTCTGTATCTGCTAGCCAATCTTATCCATCCATTGGTTCAGGTGCTAATGCAAAAGGTAATGGCCTTGCATTCTAGAAATCAAATAGACTTACTCCTCCACCTTCAGGTGCCCTCTGATTTGCTCGTCCCAGCAATTCCGCCATGAACTTGTTCTGGGTCTCTTGCATCATTTGCATGCACTGCATAAATATCTGCTCCATTAACGGCCTCATTTGTGGTGGTGATGTGGTGGTGGTAATGCTCCCTGATTTGCTGCATCTGCATCGGCCTTCTCCTTGGCCTCTCGCTCCATCCGCTGCTGCTCAGTTTCGATCTCTACACCCATATCCATGACCCTCTAGTCCTACAACATAAAGCGAATACTCATAATTACATCATGCACATGCGTTCTGAGCTCGACTTTATGCTCAGAACTAGTCACACAATGAAAATCCAAAGAAAATCCAAATATGCATTTCACATATTATACATAATATCATAATAATACAAATTCATTACAACATATACCATATAGGTATAATCACAACACTACCTTATTTATCTAACTAACTTATTTCTTGAGGTACAATACATGATACTTAATATCGCTAACTAGTTGTCTACTTCTAGTAGTAACTACGCTCATCATACATGCATGATGTCCAACCGTGATGAGGTGTCATTCGTCGCACAGTTTGTGAAACAAATGGCCTTCTAGACGGAACATACTCAGTATCTGAAGTGTCAGGACTTGAGTTATTACTCAACCTGAGCGCATTGACTCCTTCTAGCTCGGATGAAAAGTCTTCAGAAACATATTCAACATTATCTCCCGCTTGCATCTCCTGAGCTTCATTCCTTGAGTTGTCAATAGGATACACAGATCCTGCTGATTCCCAGGGGCTCCTTTGGGCAAGATAGTTAAACACTAGATAATGTATATTCCTTGGGTTTTGAGAATGTTGATGATGCAAACACTCTCTCCTCAGGATCTTCTTCTTCATCCTAACTATTAATCGACATAGCATTTCTATTATTGTTACTAGGGTTAATTCTTGCACCCATCCAGCTAGATTTTCCAACATTTCTGTCAGAACCATCTGTGGACATCTGGTGTTCATGAGATCCTTCATATGATCCCCTTCTCCAACCATCAGAATTCTCAATAGGAAGTTCTGAGTCAGAATCATCCTCTGAACCCTATGGTACTGCATACCTCATATCCTTAGTAGGATCGCGTATAGGTTCAGGACTTGGGTGAATAAGGATATGGTATAAAAGATTCAGGATCTATAGGTATATCCTTAAAGATAGGTGTTGCACTACTACATGCTTCCTTCTCTAACTGGAATGCTAACTTTTTCCTCCTTTCCGGATCAGTTAGATCCTCTAACATGTCATTTTTATCTTCGACAATCACTTGATGTGTCTTATAAAAAGACGCAACGAGTGTTCGGTATCTATCCATAAACTTGGAAGCTAACTTTGGATGCTTATTAACCAAAGTAAGATGATCCGGTATAGGCTCCGAGTCTATAGAATCATGGGGTATCACATAAAATGTGCTACCTTCTAACTCCTTGGCTTTATGCTCCCGAATATTAGCTACCGCCTCCACAACAGCAACATGATAAGCTGCTAAGTGACTCCTACCTTCACCTATAGGTAGATCGTGATATAATCCAAGATCCTCTGGAAGTTGGATACTCACACGATACTTGGATAACATACGGCCATCAAGGTAAGTTATAGTATTCACTGGAATTCTAGTTGGACAACTAAATATCTTTAAAAGTTGACGAAGTTGGTCTGTGAATGATCCTTGATAATCATCAAGAGTATCCTCTTTCCTTACAAAAGTCTGTTTTGGAAACTTTGGTGCCATAACTATGTATATCAGAAAAATAATTTTGATTAGTAACCAATAATATATTGCATCATAACAAAGAATTATCGCGCTAAAACATATAACAGATTATTCTCATTTGAGTACCCATTATATTACTTTTAGAGAATATCGTTGCTACACTCCTACAGGTAATACCCTTTACTAGGTTTCCAACCTAAGGTCAAAGCAATTTGCTCTGATACCAACTGCGGTGACCCAGCATACCACTACATGTGTTGTCGTGGTATTGCCGACGAGTACGCCATGGAGGGGTCCTCACAGTGTGTGTTTAGAGACGTGGGGGAAGGCGCACGGTTGACGGGTACGAGGTAACACAGCTTACCCAGGTTCAGATCCCACAACGGTGGCGAAATCCTACTCCTGCTATAAATCACTATAATGGCAATACGCGGAGTTACAGAGATAGGTTCGCTGTGCGAGGTGTGACTAGAAGGTCTAAGTTATCGTGTGTTGTTTTTTAAAGACTCCCATAGGCCCGACTTATATAATCTCCAGGTCCTAGGGTTATAGGGAAAAGTCCTAGTCGGACAGGTTACAGAGTCCTACACTAACTATAACTAGTCTAGCTTGTCTTGTACTCCAAGGCTCCGGGTACGCTGATGACTCCACCGTAGCCTTCCTTTATCCGGCATGGGCCTCCCTTCTGGATCCATCTAACTGGGCCGCCCAGCAGGCCATAGGCCATGCTGCCAACTATGGGTCATCCGGGTTATCCGGATAAGAGACATGCTATGAGGATACCCATATAGCATATCCCCAACAGTAGCCCCCGGAGAACTCCGACATCTTGCGCCGTCTTGCCTGTTCATGTTGAATGCTCCGTCTAGATGGATGTCGGCAAATCGTCGAGCAATATCTTGTAGTCCTCCCAAATAAACCTGCAAGGTTTTCTCCGTCTTCAACTTGTAAGCAGGAGAAATGTTGAATCTTCCATCGTATTCTTCCGTAGCCGGAATGGATCGGTCCATGCCAGAATCTTTCGATGTGACGGATCATCTGCCTATGTCAGCTAGGGCGACGTAGACATAGGTCAGCGACGCCTCGTAACTCACACAGGCAGAGAACGCAATCATGTTTGATTTTCCTGTGCGAGCGATACGAACCGTTGGCGGCGACGGTTGGGACGTGGCAAAATTTCCGCGCATGTTCGCGCACACGTTGTCTACGCGGCAGCCGTCCGATTAAGCTGCACGAATCTCGATGCTAGAGATCATAAATAGTAACTGCAGTGGAATTTTTACTTTTCATCTCATTCTCTCCTCACATCATCTTCTTCCTCCAGTGAGCGCCCCCTCGAACTCTCCGCGCAATCTTGCGAAAAACCCTAGCTCCAATTCTCGTCAATTACCTCCAAACTCACGCAATGGCCAGCAGCAGCTCTACTCCCTCCATGGCGGCGTCAGGCGAAGCCGCGGCGAAGCCTGCGAGCTCCATCGTCGTGCCCCCAGAGGGCCTGGTCATCCCTGTCTCAGCGGTGGTTGAATCCACCGGCGGTGACCACAATCCAGCGGTGCTGGAGCTGCTGGAGGAGGACAATGACTCCCACAAGGGCGATTGGCGCGGTTCGGACATCACGGACCGCGACATCTAGGAACTGGTCGTTGAGGGTTACCTCCCCACGACGGAGGGGCTCGCGTGGCGGGTGGCGCCGGCCGGCGAGGTGACACCTTCTCCCCAAGCCGGAGAAAAGGTGTACCTCAAAGCCCAATTGGTACGCGGCATCTCCCTGCCCATCTCTAACTTCTTCCTTTCCGTCTTGAACCACTACCGAGTCCAGCCCCAAAACCTTTCTCCAAATAGCATCTTAGCACTTAGCAATTACGCGGCACTCTGCAAGGGTTACTTAGGGATTAATCCTAGGCTAGATCTCTTCGTGTATTTCTTCACCGTCAAGCGTCAAGTCGGAGCCAGTAAGGACGAACTTAGAAATTATGGCACCATAAGCTTCAAGATCTGTCCTGGCTGGCGGTTCCCCTACATCATCGGCCACGAGTCCTGCAAGAACTGGCAGCATACTTACTTCTACGGCCCAGATATTCCTCTGACTGGCCTAGAAGTAACGTACCCGGACTTCGTCGATGGAGCCGCCGCCGAAGCCCCGACATGGAGATCCCAGGCCTCCCTTCCCTCCGAAATCGACGCTTCCTGCGCTATAAGGCGGATAGAGTGGTTTGTAGAGATAGGTTTGACCGGCTTGGACCTAGCCATGTGCTGGTTCATCAGGCGAATCCAACCTCTGCAGCACCGCTCGAAGCTGATGCACGAGTATACCAGCGATAGAAGGGATAGCCTCCGTATCTCCGTGGACAATTTCTCGAGCGACTCCGTGAAGCTCCGTCTTAAGGGCATCGTCAAGGTGAAGGACAAGCGACGTGGCTTCACCATCACCTACGACACGTTCGTAGACAGCAAGTGCCCAAAGTTAACTGTTTATCTTCCGTGTATGACATATAATGCAGTTCTTCTGTCTAGTTATTTTTATCCCAACTAACACGGTGACTTCTCACTTATCAGCTTAGCGATCTAGAGGAGGATAGAATGGCTACCCAAATATATGATCCAAAGATGAAGGAAGTCACGGTCGTGTCCGACGACGATGCTCCATTGGCGTGAAAGCGGAAGAGCTCCACCTCTGACGCTGCCGACGGAGGCAAGAAGAAGACGAAGGGTGTAGCCTCCAAGAAGACTACCGCCGCCCTGAAGGCGGCGAAAAGAAAGACCACCGGGATCCCCTTTTCCAAAGCACCACCTCTTGTGTAAGTCTCTTTCTCTCCGACATTGTCCATTTGTCTGTCTTATTCCTGTACTTATACATTTTGTACGTTTCAGGAAGAAAGCCACGACTAGCCTGAAGAAGACCTCCAAAACATCAGGGGCTTCTAGAACCATTAAAGACATGCTGCATCGTGACGCATCTCCCGCCATCGCCCCTGTCACTCCCTCCGTCAAGCCCTCGTCTGCCCCAACAAGCTCACAAGCTAAGGAGGCATCTGGCCCTTCCGCCATGGAAGTGGATTTAGGTGCCTCTACCGAGATTGCTGTCGTCGGCGAGCAGGCGACGCAGGAGAGTGCTGCCCACCAAATGGCTGAAGCTTCGGCTAAGTATGCCATCGGTAGCGGTAAGGCGGTGGTAGAAGCTGGTACTTCTGCCGAAGGCGGCGTCCTCGCCCCCCAGAAACCTATAGAGTTCCCGTAGATAGTATACCCGGCACTTACGCCGAGTAGCACCACTCTGGTTCCTGGTGCGGCGCCAACATCTCCGACGTGTGGTCTTGAGGAGCTCCTCCGTCCAGCAGAGATCTTGCAAGGAAACAGCGTATCCTTTGGCAAGCTGCTGGCCGAGAGCGCTACCAACCTCAAGATCATTGCACTTGTAAGTTTTATTTGCCTTCTACATTTCATATGAGTATCCCACAGTAGCCCCCGAGGATTTAGACGGAAAACCATAGGTCTTTGCATCTGAATGCTCTAAGAGAGACTAAGCTAGAAAACTTCTCACTGTAGCCCCCAAGCATATAGGTGAAATGAATTATTCCGACTAGATGCTTTAAGAGTAGCATACGCAGTGCTTATAAATTTCAATACTATAGCCCCCAAGCTTCTAGTTGTAACGGAATTAGTTCCGACTAGATGCTTAAAGAGAAGCTAAGCATATATCCGAGTTAAAAACTTTATACTGTAGCCCCCAAGCTTCTAATCAAAAACTGAATTAGTTCCGACTAGATGCTTAAAGAAAGACTAAGCATATTGCTAAGTTAAAAAACTCTCGATGTAGCCCCCGAGCGTCTAGGTGGAAAATTTCCGGCTAGATGCTCCAAGCATACCAAACAACGTTTTAATTTTTCTATTTTCCATAGAACGAGAATGCTCGGAGGGGCATGGCCAACGACAAGTACCAGAAGATGCGTGCAGACTTGGAAGCTGAAAAGGGTAAAACTGCCTTCTTGAAGGAACAGATCACCAAGAGCAAGCGTATGTTTTCTTTTTCGCATTCCGACTTGGTTTTGAGCCCATATTCTCCGAGTACTCACTGTGTACTTTGATTTCTCCGATTTGTAGAATATGTTGCCAAGGCCAAGGATATTGTCGAGCAATCCAAGCACATTCAGCAGCTGGCTAGCGAGAACAAAATCCTCAAGGAGGAGAGGAAGGACATGTTCAAAATGCATGAGAGGTCGATGAAAGCCCTGCAGGACTCCGCCACCGAGGAAATCAACTGCTTGAAGGAGGAGATCTCGATCTTAAAAGATCAGAAGAAAGATGCCGATGAGAAGAATCAACGCCATCATGAGGCGTACAAGCTCCTCCAACAAGAACGGGGCTATGGCAGATACCCTCTGGCAAGCTAACGCCAGCATCTTCAGTAAGCTTTCTCCGCCTTGGATTTCTATAGTCTGGATCTTTTGAACTTTTGAATTTTTGAACTCATGCGCTCCCTTGTCGGAATTTGCAGCTCCTATGGGTTTAACCCGGTCGCCTCCTCCAGCCAAGGAATGTATGGTTCTTGCCGGCAACTTCATCAACACCGCCATCGCGCAAGCAAAAGAGATTGCCAAGCCCCTCCAGATAAATATCAAGGCATCAGACTCTGTGACGAAGTTCTCGGAGATTCTGCGCCGAGCCCCCGAGCGTATCACAAGCTGGAAAGCTTCATGTGCACGGGCTGGTGCAAGGATGGCGCTGTCTATGGTAAAGTCACACTACGAAGATGCCGACATCGACACGGTAACCTCTGGCATTCCCGACGTGGATGATGATGGCAAAGCGATTAACCACGAATCCATCTTGTCGTCACTCGCGGGCTATGACACCAGAGTTGCTGAGTTGGTCGACGTTAATGTCTTCGTGCCGATGAATACCATCGATAGCGGCAACCAAAGCTCCTCCGAGTCTCTTCACACAGCCGACTTCGAGGGTGACTCTCCTGCTGCCGATGACGCTGCTTCCAAGTCGCTTGCGCCAAAGGAGTGAAAAACAACTTGTAATATTTATTTCACCTTTGATGCGTATGCGGAAAAAACTATGTATTAACTTAAGGCGGAAAACAATGATGTATGTCCTGCTACTCAAGAACTAGTTTCCAGCATGTATATATTTTTTAAGCAAGTGCTGGCTTATCTATTACTTTGGTTCTTATGCTTGAATTTTCGTGAGTTGGAAGACTCGTTGTCGGAACCATGCGCTTAGGTGATGATGCCCAATGGCACCGTCAATAACCTAAGTACAAAATCGCCGACAATAAGTGCCAAAAGTCACTACTCTAGAATCCACATAAAAACGACAAAGAACGTGTAGACCAGAAAACTTAAGATAACGCCCGTAGGTGGAATTTTCACAAGTGCAATCGCAAAACTTGTGCATAAAGGTTTTACATGATCCAAAAATAAACACTAAAGGAGGTAAAAGACTCAGAAATATGAGTGAACCAAAGAGCTTTATTTCATTGATCATATAAGAGGTACACAATTAGATAAAAAATGCTAAGTGTAAAAAGGACGTAGCTGTGCTATGTTCCATGGCCGATCAAGCTTCGGGTAGTCATCATCCGGGTCACGTCGCTTACGCTTATGATCCTCGTTGGGTCTATCCTTCAGTTCATGATTGTCAACGAGGTAGTAAGACCCATTGAGTAGCGCCTTACTTATGATGAACGATCCTTCCCATGGCGGGGATAATTTGTGTGACTTCTTATGCTTAAGTCGGAGCACCAGATCCCCCTCTTTAAACGAGAGATGTCGGACGCGGCGACTATGGTAGCTGCATAGCTTCTGCTGGTAGATGGCGGATCTTTGGCATGCCAAAACACGCTCCTCCGTGAGAAGGTCCACATCCAGGCGTCTGGATTCTTCAGCGTCATCTTCGCCGTAGGCGGCAACCCTTGGTGCGTCGTGAAGTATGTCGGAAGGTAGGATGGCTTCTGCTCCATATACCATGAAATAAGGGGTGTAGCCGGTGGATCTGTTGGGTGTAGTTCATAAACTCCACAGCACAAATGGTAATTCTTCCGCCCAGGCTCCAGCTGCTCTATGTAGCGGTGCCTCAAGACGTGGCTTTATTCCTTGCAGAATTAATCCATTGGCCCGCTCAACCTGACCATTGGATTGTGGATGTGCCACAGATGCAAGGTAAAGTCGAATGCCCTTCTCCCAAGAATAAGCCTCCACTTCTCCGAGTGACAAGTTGTTGCCGTTGTCGGTGATAATGCTATGTGGGAGACCAAATCTCACCACTAAATCCCAGACAAACCTCAGGGCAGTTGCCCCATCAAGCTTTCTAATGGGTTTAGCTTCTATCCATTTAGTGAATTTATCAACTTCTACTAGCAGATGCGTAAACCCACATGGTGCCGTTTGTAACGGTCCCACCATGTCTAGCCCCCAGACTGCAAACGGCCAAGTTATTGGTATTGTTCGCAATTCTTCAGTAGGAACATGTGGTTGTCGGGCATAATAATGGCATCCCATGCATGTCTTGACCAGCTTGTCGGCGTCCGCCTTCGCGGTCAGCCAGTAGAATCCTTGTCGGAAGGCTTTCGCGACCAACGATCGAGGAGCGGTGTGATGCCCGCAATCTCCGAGATGGATTTCGCGTAGGATTTCAATACGTTCCAGCTAGGAAACACACCTTAGTTATACACCAGTAGTGCTCCTTTTGTAGAGTTGTCCATTGATTATGGTATAGCCCTTCGCTCGAAGTACTATTTGCCGTCTTTCGACTTCGTCATCGGGCAAAGTTCCGTGTTTGAGATATTCCATGAACGGTTTTGTCCAGCCGGAGGGACCTTTGCCACCATGTGGACGAAAGAGTCAACTCTATCCAGGTTGTCGATTTCGGCTCCCTTCACAGATGGTGTGGACGGATGCTCTAGAAAACTCCTGGCGGAATTCGTTTGCACCCTCATCCAAGCTTAGACAGCAGATCAGCCGCCTCGTTTTGCTCCCTAGGTACATACTTGACTTCGTAGCCCAAGAAGCTCTTGGCTATCTCGTCCACTTCATCTCGATATGCCGCCATCATAGGGTTCCGCGCATTCCAGGTGCCAGCCACCTGCTGGGCAACCAAGTCGGAATCTCTAGAGCAAACTATGCGCTTGATGCCAATCTCCTTGGCTACGCGTAATCCGTGAATGAGTGCTTCATACTCCGCCATGTTGTTCGTAGCCTCGAAGTGGATCTACATAACATAGTGTAGCTTGTCGCCAGTTGGTGACTGTAGCAATACACCAACCCCCGAGCCATTGAGCAACTTTGATCCGTCAAAGTACATCACCCAGTACTCTGGTTCCGGCAACGGAGTAGCATCTGGCATCTCCGTCCAATCTGCAATAAAATCCGCCAAGGCCTGTGACTTGATAACATCGCGTCGCTTGTAGGTGATCTCGAAGGCGGCAAGTTCGATGCCCCACTTCACGACCCTTCCTGTAGCATCGATGTTGTTGATGATGTCGGGCAGTGGATTCTTGCTCACCACTGTGATTGGGTGCTCCTAAAAGTAATGCCTCAGCTTCCGAGAAGCAAGGAATACTCCGTAAGCTATCTTATGGTAGTGCGGGTAACGCTGCTTGGACTCCGTCAAGACCTCGCTTACGTAGTAAACTGGTCGTTGAACTCCGTGCTCATAGCCTGGTTCCTTCCGCTCTACCACGACGACGATGCTGATTACCCGATTGGTTGCCGCCATGTAAAGTAACATGGGCTATCCAGGGTCGGGTGCTGCAAGGATGGGCGCTGAGGAAAGAATCTCCTTGAGCTGCTTCAATGCTGCATCTGCTTCGTCTGTCCACGTGAATTTGTCCGCCTTCTTCAGCAACTTGTATAGCGACTATCGTGGGAATGGTCACGGCAGATGCTGCAATCGGCAGCGAGTAGTAGAACGAGGGGAAAGGGCGGCCAGCCATCTGCGGTGCGAGATGAGGGGAAAGACACAGGGTTTTACCCAGGTTCGGCCCCCCGGAGGGTAAAGACCTACTCCTGATAGATTGTATTATGGAGGTGTTACAATGGGCGAGCTCGGCGACTACGCGGCGAGTCGCTTGGGTGTATGAGGGAACGTGTCTCTTCTCACCCTATAGGGAGGTTTATATAGGCTCACCTCCCCTAGGGTTTACATATCTCAACCGATTCGGTTACAGCTTCAATAGTCGTTTAACCTAGTCCGACTGGGCCTATCTACTCGCCTGGGCCTTCAGCTTCCAGTCGCTCGGTACCTTGCTGGGCTTCAATCCACTCGCCGTTCTGCAGGCCCACTCGCCAGCTCACGGGCCAGTCGGAAACGCCCTGCTAGGTATACCCCAGTAGGCATATCCCCATCAGTAGTCCCCGAGGCCGTCGTCGATTGGACGTAAGTGGCTGCTGGCAGTCGGAGTATGCGGCTTCAGAGTAGGCATCCAGTCGAATCGTCGGCGGGCTCCTGTATAAAGGAGGAAATCCGGTGAACCAAGTCGCGGCTTTGGCGAGTCGAGTCGGCGAGTCGCGGTCATAGTGATTGACTTGGCGAGCCGAGTGGCTGGAGTTGGACCGTCAGGCGCGGTCAAACTAGTCGTTGGGGTAATCCAACGGTAACTTTCGGCGTAATCATCGCGCGGTAACGGCCTCCTGATTTGGCGGGTATCTCCCGCTATATAAGAGGAATGGCAGGCAATCGTAGAGTCAACTGCTCACCACTTCTTCCGAGTGCACGCATTTTCCTTCCTTCGCTCCGCGATTCAGTCGACCCGAAATCCTCCGATCTCCAACCAACCTCTCGGCCATGGCCCTTTCCACCGAACCATGGGGCAGGTCCAAGTGCACGAGGGCGCAGCTGGCCTCTTTCGAGGAGGTCGGGATCCTGCGAGCCGGCTGTTGGCGTATCCCCGCAGCCGGAGAAACAACCCCAAACCCGCGAGAGAGGGAATTCGTCTGTTTCACCAGTCATCTCGAGCGGGGGCTAGGGTTTCCCACGTCCTTGTTCTTCCGGCGCTTTTGCGCCTACTACGGGATCCAGCCTTCAGATCTGGGTCCCCACAGCATCGAGCAGCTCGCCATCTTCGTGGCATTCTGCGAATGCTACTTGGGCTGCCGGCCCTACTTTCCCTTGTGGCAAGATCTGTTCCACGGACGGATCAGCCGCGAGGAGGCAGGCGGCCCAATGCTAGCCGCGGGCGGCTTGACGTTCCAGCTCAAGTCCAAAGCCTCTTTCTTTGATCTGATGCTACCCGCCAAGGCAGCGAGCGACTGGAAAAAGTCGTGGTTCTATGTGACCGAGGCGACCCCGGAGGGCGAGGCGGCGATCCCGCGGTACTCCGCTAGTCGTTCCGAGCCGCGCCATCTCCAAGTCGGCAAGCTCCCCGACGACCAGCGGATGGTCGTTGACGAGATGCTCCAGACCATCCGTGGTCTGAAGAAGAAGGGCCTCCAAACGATAAATTTGTACAATTGCTGGCTTGGGCGGCGGCTCATTCCACTCGCCCAGCGCGACCACTACATGTACCAGTACATGGGCCGGGGTGACTCGACGAAGGCCTGCCTTGACGAGTGGAAGCTGGAAGATTATCTCCCAGCGTTGAAGAAGATTACCCAGGCGGTATACCTGGATGCGCAGGTCGGGATCGCCCCCTACACCGCGAAGCGTCCGGCTCCAACGGTAATTTCTTTACCTTGTTCGCAGTCGCAGTGTATGCAGTCGCGGTAATTCTGATTCTATTTTGTATTCATCGCAGCTATTCCAAGTGGTGGAAGGGTGGCTTCCACCTTCGGATGATGAGAACCCGGGCCCATCCGCCCAGGACATAGGCGAATCGCCACCCGCGAGGGGCAACGAGGACGATGAGGACGAGTCCGAAGAGGAGGTCACCCCGCTGGTCCGAAAGACCCGCGGGCAACGTCAGCGCGAGATAGAGGCGAGCAGAAGCCTCGAGCGTCATGATGACGACGACGAACTCCCAGAGACCACCTCGCGCCATCAAGCCACTCTGTCGAAGAAGAAGAAGAAGAAGAAGGAGAGGGAGGCGAGGGCCCCCCCGAAAAATAAAACGAAGCCGTCGAGGACGGCCTCACCGCCGCACTCGGCGAGCAGCTCCGATGCTCCCAGCCCAGCCGGTGACGGCGCGCCACCAGCGACAACCGCGCTGGACACGGCGACCGTGGAAGTGCCGCTGGCCTCAATGCCTCCGCCATTCACCCCAGTCTCTGGGTTGGGGGAGGCTCCGGCTGTGGCGACTTCGCCTCGCAAGGAGGCTCCGGTTGCAGCGGCTTCGCCCCGCAAGGAGGCTCCGGCTGTAGAGGCTCCAACTCGCGAGGAAGCTCCCGCCGGGGATGTCCCAGAGGCGCCAGCTACGGCCTCAACGACGAAGAAGCCGTCCGTGTCTTGGGCACGCGACGTCCTGGAACTGGGGCTCAGTCGCCGACTGGGCCCTAAACTGGAAAAACCGGCCGGCCTTCGTACGGGGCTACATTTCATCCCAGTCGCCAAGTGAGTGTGCTCACCCCTCCTTATTTTCCATAACTATTTCAATTGTCTTTGTTGATTCGATTAATGCGCAGGACCGGAGTGAAAAGGATGGGCCATCCGACCGTGGCTAAGGTGCCACCCGTCATTAGCGAGGAGGACCCTTCCCGCAAGAGGAAGGCGGACGAGGTCGTCGCCTCGGCGATGGCAGCAAGAAGGCCAAGGGTGATGACGTCGTCACGATTTCTGATGACACGGCGGTCGCACCGGCAGGGCCCGTGGTGGAGGCAGCCGCGTCTACGAAGGAGGGCGCCTCCTTGCCTGGAACGGCGGAGGCGACCTCCCTTGGAGCGGGTGCCTCTATCGCTACCTTCCCCCGCTTCGTGACCAAGGCGGCCACGGCGAGTGGGGCTGCGCCCTCGAGCCACGCTCCTGGGACCGCCGATGCTGAAGTTGACCAACGTCGTGGGCACACGCCAGCGTTACTCGCGTCCGTGGACGCGATACAACTCCATGGCATGCTTGGCGCAGCCATCCAGGTACATCCAGTCCCCGAGGATCAGGTCGGTGCTTTGTAGCGGCTTGATTCTTATAATTTCTCGTCTTTTATTTTCATATCCAGTCCCCGAGTGCGCACGCGCTAAATTTTAGCGGGTGGGCACTTAGGAATTTCTTGATCGCCAGTCCCCGAGTGCGCACTCGCTGAATTTCAGCGGGTGGGCACTTAGGAATTTCTTGATCGCCAGTCCCGGAGTGCGAACGCACTGAATTTCAGCGGGTGGGCACTGAGGAATTTCTTGATCGCCAGTCCCCGAGTGCGCACTTGCTGAATTTCAGCGGGTGGGCACTTAGGAATTTCGTTTTAACTAACTTTTTCGGTGATGTGCAGGGTCTGCAGCTTGAGTCGGCGGACCGATTGGCCGCGAAACAGCGCGCGGAGAAGGAGCTGGCCATCGTCCAAGAGGCGAACAAAGGGCTTCAGGCTGTTGCTGCGAAGGCAGAGGAAGATCGCCAGGGGCTTGTCCCCGCTGGTGAGTTGGTGGCGACACGATCTGCTCTGGGTGCCGCTGAGCAGCGGATCGCCGACCTCGAGCGTGAACTGCGGGAGGCGAGAGAAGAGGCGAGCTCGGCGGACGGGCGAGCTAAGGCCGCCATTGCGGCCGCTGAGGAGGATCGCAAGGTGTCGGAAGTCCTTATTGCTGGGCTTCAGGACGACCACACGTCGCTTCAGTGCTTCATCACGGGACTCGCCCGCCCGTTGCTTGGTGAGTGCATCCTCCCTTTCTTATAGTTGTGGTTTTTGTGGTGTCCGTCATACTCATCATTGTCTTCTTCTCCGCAGGTCGCATCATTGATAGCGAAGAAGAAGCGAGCTCGCTCGACGCGAGGCAATGCGTAAGCATGCTCGTCGACTCGGCGACGCTGTCGGCGACCTGCATCCGCGCCTACCTCCAAGAAATATCGCCCACGGAGGTGATTCCCAGCGACCTCGTTGAGGTGTGGAAGTATTTGGAGAAGGCACCCGCGGTCGTTGAATTCATGACGCGATCGGCGTTTCGGCGTGGAGCATCGACGGCCCTGAGCCTTGGACTCGCCCACTTCCCCGAAGATTTCGACATCGACGATGTGACGAGTGGATACCCATCGTCAACTGGCGCGGTGGAGCTGTCCGAGGTCCTCAAATTGCAAGAGCGTGCCGCCACGTACTCGGAACGTGTCTGGGCAATGGGCGACCTCCTGTCGTACCAGGAGACGGTTGTCGCGCCGAACGACCCCGAGCCGCCGCATCGCGACTTCAAGGTCGAGCAGCCTTTTCGCGCGGCGATGGCGGGTGAACTGACGACGTATCCATCAAACCCATACACGGCATTCATCCGCAATCACCGGGATGCTGGCGAGTCGTCATCGAAGCCTGCAGAGTAGGGTAGTTTGCCTTGTGGCGTTAGCGGCAGTTCTGCCACGCGGGCATATTTTGTAACATGAAACAATGCAACATGCGATTGAATGAGACGTCGTGTCTATTTTGATATTTGTTTGTGTGCTTTGGATTGATTTTGGACGAGTCCCCGAGCGCGTCCGCCCTTTTGTGGGGTTTACCTCGTATATGATGTATGTGTTGTTGTTATGTGTTTTGATGTTTTAGTCGACTCGCCCGAGCTCGAAGAGCCAGTCGCTAGGCGACTCCCTTGAGTGCTCTGTACTTTACCGTTTTCCCGTGCGCGAACGAGGTCGGGTGGCCGAGTCCCCGAGCGTGGTACTTGGTAGTTCTAGGCGCGACTCGAGGGTGGTTGAGGACTTAGCGCGTCGGTGTGAGCGCGTCACTCCTGCCTGGCCCGTAGGGTCAGTCGCGTGGCGAGTCCTGGGCATGCTCTCTTACTTGGCGTTTTCCCTGACCGCTCGCGACGAACTGGTCTTCAGTCCCCGAGCGTGGTACTTAGCTGTTCGACTCGCTACGCCGAGGATGCGGAGGACCAAGGTCACTGTGAGAAGCGAGGGCAGTTGTCTTGGCTCGTAGAACCAGTCGAGCTAGGCGACTCTAGTGGGGCTCCGGGTTGGCGTTATTCGTGGACGATGCAAGACCTGAAGTGATTCAGTGCTCTTACACCGCACTACTTAGCCGTGCCGATCGCTGTACCAAAGGTTGACTTCTGCATTTAGCATAACGTTGTTTTTACGAGTGCGAGTGGCACAAGTCATGGAGAGTAGGCGCAATTTGCGGTAACCGTTTCTTTTTATTTCATAGCGACTGGAGAGTACATGTGTTGGGTTCTAGGAGTAGAACTTCCGGAGGAGGTTTACATTCCATGGTCGCTTGACGTCGAGTTCGCCGTCCCCGCGGACGTAGATGAGGTAGTAGGCGTCATTGCCGAGTACGCGCCCGATAGCGAATGGGCCTTCCCACGGAGGGGAAAGCTTGTGCATGCCCTTCTTGTCCTGGATGAGGCGTAACACCAGGTCGCCTTCCTGGAAGGTGCGAGCTTTCACCCGCCGGCTGTGGTAGCAGCGTAGTCCTTGCTGGTAGATGGCGGTGCGTGACCGAGCGAGGTCGCGTGCTTCGTCGAGCTGGTCGACCCCATCTTGGCGGGCCAGCTCGTTTGCAGCCTCCGTATAGTGGACGACTCGCGGCGAGTCGTGTTCGAGGTCGGTGGGCATGACTGCTTCGACACCGTAGACCATGAAGAAGGGAGTGAATCCCGTCGATCTGTTGACTGAGGTGCGGATCCCCCAGATGACAGAGGGCAACTCCTCGACCCAGCACCCGGCGGTGCGCTCGAGTGGTACTTGGAGTCGCGGCTTCAGGCCGTGGAGGATGCTTTGGTTGGCCCGTTCTGCCTGGCCGTTGGATTCCGGGTGGGCGACTGACGCGAGGTCGAGCCGGATATGGTGCTCTTCGCAAAATTCGGCCATGGCTCCCTTGGTGAAGTTGGTGCCGTTGTCCGTGATGATGCTGTTGGGGAACCCGTAGCGATATATGAGCTCGCGTAAGAATTTAGTGGCGGTCTTCCCGTCGCATTTCCGGACTGGCTTGGCCTCCACCCACTTCGTGAATTTGTCGACGGCGACTAGAAGGTGGGTGTAGCCAGAGGGGGCCTTCTTGAAGGGGCCTACCATGTCCATGCCCCACACAGCGAATGGCCAGGTGATGGGGATTGTTTTGAGCGCCGAGCTCGGTACGTGCGTCTGATTGGCGTACTTCTGGCACCCGGCGCATCGCTGGACGATGTCGACGGCGTCGGCGTGTGCGGTGGGCTAGTAGAAGCCGTGTCGCATAGCCTTGGCGACCAGGGAGCGGGCGGCGGCGTGGTGGCCGCAGTCGCCTGAATGAATGTCGTGGAGGATTTTGCGTCCTTCAGCTGGTTGGACGCAGCGTTGGAACACGCCGGTGACGCTGCGCTTGTGGAGCTCGCCGTCGATGATGGTGTAGGACTTGCATCGACGAGCGATCATTCGAGCGTTTGTCTCGTCTGCTGGCAGGGTGCCGGCTTCCAGGTAGGCGATGTAGGGCTTGGTCCAGTCGTCTGGCTCGTTGACGAGTGCGACCAAGGCTGCCTCTGGTTGGAGTGGGACTCCGATGTCGATCTCCCTCGGGGGAGAGACTGATGGCTTGGAGATCGTGTCGAGGAAGACGCCGGCGGGTGGTGCGAGTCGAGCTGACCCGATGCGAGAGAGGGCGTCTGCCTCCTCGTTTTTCCGCCTGTCGATCCACTCGACAGAGTAGCCGGTGAAGTGGCCGCCCAACTTGTCCACCGCTTGGCGGTACGCCGCCATGGTAGGGGAGACGGCGTCGCAGGTGCCGGCGACTTGCCCCGCGACAAGGTCGGAATCTCCATAGCAGCGGAGTCGATTGACGTTCATCTCCTTGGCGGCTCGCATGCCGTGGAGTAGGGCCTCGTATTCAGCCATGTTGTTGGTGCAGGGCGTGAAGTCGAGGCAGAGGATGTAGCGGAGCTTGTCGCCCTTTGGTGAAGTCAACACTATCCCTGCGCCTGCACCGTCCGCGTTCTTGGAGCCGTCGAAGTGCAGGCTCCGGTAGTGGAGGTATGGAAGCTTCTCTGGCTGCTGGGCCTCCTCCCAGTCGGCGATGAAGTCTGCCAGTGCCTGTGACTTGATCGCCTTTCGTGGCTCGTACTTGATGTTGTGGACGCCGATCTCGACGGCCCACTTGGCGACCCGCCCGGTCGCCTCGCGATTGCGGATCATGTCTTGCAGTGGTGCTGAGGAGACGACCGTGATCGGGTGCTCCTGGAAGTAGTGCGGCAGTCGCCTCTGAGCCCTGAAGACCGCATATACTAGCTTTTGGTACTGTGGGTACCGCTGGCGCGACTCGGTGAGGACTTCGCTGATGTAGTATACCGGCCGCTGAACCGGGCGCTCTTTTCCTTCCTCTGGTCGCTCGACGACCATCACGGCACTGACGACGCGCTCGGACGCCGCGACGTAAACCAGCATGGGTTCTTTGTCAACGGGGGCGGCGAGTAGTGGTGCGGCGAGTAGCACCTTTTTGAGGTCGCGGAGCGCGTCGTCTGCCTCCTTGTCCCACTGGAAGGTGGGGTTCTTATGCATCAGGCGGTATAGGGGCATCGCCTTTTCGCCCAGGCGGGGGATGAAGCGACTGAGAGCCGCTACTCGCCCGGCCAGCTTCTGGACGTCGCGCAGGCACTCGGGTTTGCCGAGCCGGGCGATCGTGTCGATCTTTGTGGGGTTCGCCTCGATCCCTCGTTTGGAGACGACGTACCCCAGTAGTTGTCCGGCGGGTACACCGAAGGTGCACTTGCCTGGGTTGAGCTTTATCTTGTATCTTCGCAGGTTGGCGAAAGTTTCCGCCAGGTCGGCAAGTAGGTCGCCTTGGCGAGCGGACTTCACGACCACGTCGTCGATGTAGACGTGGATGTTGCGGCCAATTTGGCTCGCGAGGCATTCTTGCATGCACCGCTGGTAGGCGCCCCGGCGTTCTTGAGGCCGAAGGTCATGGAGGTGTAGCAGAAGGCTCTGAATGGCGTGATGAACGCCGTCTTCTCCTCGTCTTCGACAGCCATTTTGATCTGGTTATACCCAGAGTAGGCGTCGAGGAAACATAGCGACTCCGAGCCCGCGGTTGAATCGAATATCTGGTCGATCCGCGGGAGGACGAACTGCTCCTTTGGGCAGGCGCTGTTCAGGTTTGTGTAGTCGATACACATTCTCCAGGTCCCGTTTTTCTTCTCGACCAGGACTGGGTTTGCCAGCCACTTGGAGTACTTGATTGGCCAGATGAAGCCGGCAGCGAGTAGACGCTGCACTTCCTCGGCGATTGCTCGACGGCGTTCTTCATTGAAGGGCCGTAGCGACTGCTTGACAGGTCGCACTTTGGGGTCGGCGTTCAGCTTGTGCTCAGCGAGCTCCCTAGGGACACCGGGCATGTCGGAGGGTTTCCATGCGAAGATGTCCCTGTTCTCACGGAGGAACTCGATGAGCGCGCCTTCCTATGCTGGGCTCATGCCTGTCCCGATCGTCACCGTCTGGCTGGAGTCGCCTAGGACCAGCTCGACGGTGCGAGTGTGCGTCGTGGCCTCAAAGGTTGAGGTGTTTGCGCCCTCTGAGTTGGGCTTCTTGAGTATTGTGGGGTCGTCATTGTTGACCCTGCTCGCGTACTTGGCGAGCTCATCGGCGTGATTAGTCTCCGCCGCGATGACGGCGTCGGCGAGCTCGGCTCCTTTGGCCTCGCACTCGGCGGCCATGTCGGGGTCGCCGTTGATGGTGATGACGCCGCACGGCCCGGGGAGCTTCATCGCGTTATACGCGTAGTGGGGCGCTGCCATGAATTTAGCGAACGCCTGGCGCCCTAGGACGCAGTGGTAGGGGCTGTCGAAGGGCACCAGCTCGAAGACGATCCGCTCGGTGCGGAAGTTTGCCGGTGTGCCGAAGGTGACTGGCAGCGTGACCTTGCCGATCGGTTACGCCTTCCGACCGGGGACGATGCCGTGGAACGTGGTGTGGGTCGTCTCGATCATCGACTGCGGGAGCCGCAGCCGCCTGAAGGTGTCGAGGTAGAGGATGTTGATGGATCTACCGCCGTCCATCAGTGTCTTGGGGAGCCAGTAGTCGCCAACCTTGGGCTTGACCACCAAGGCGACTCGTCCTGGGTACTCGATGCGCGGCGAGTGGTCTTGGCGGCTCCAGGTGATGGGCTGCTCCGACCAGTTCAGGAACTGGGGGACGTCTATTTGGGCCACCGCGTTGACGGCGACGGCGCGGGCGATGACCTTCTTCTCGCGCTTCGTGTTGAAGCCTGTGAAGGTGTGGAGCGAGCCGGCTATTTTGCCGAATTTTCCGCCGTTTGGCGGGTCGTTGTGGGGGTCCTCCCGCGCTTGCCGTGCCTTCTCGATTTCCCTGAGGGTGTGGCAGTCGGCGATGGTGTGCGTTGCGGGCTTCCCTTGCCTGCTATGGAACGCACATGGTTGGTTAAGGAGGGCCGCGGGGTCGAACCTTGGCCTGTTCTTGTAGTTGCCGCCGTCGCGGCGTTGCCCTCCGTCGCGGCGAAAGCTCTTGGGCTCGCGCTGCGCGTGCCCGGCGTTGGCGACGAAGTCGACTCGCCCGTCACTGCGGCGCTTGCCAGTGAGGCGAGTGCCACTGTAGCGTAGGTCGGTTCGGCGTCCGCCGTCGTTGCCGCCTGCGCGGCGTTGACCTCCTGACTCGTCGTTAGTTTCCTGGTTTGGGTCTTCCTCGGCGTACCGTTTGGCGATCTCGAGGAGGTCGGGGATGTTGTCGAGTGTGCGGGAGTGTCGCTTGAGCTTGGCGACTAGGGGCTCGTAGCGGCACGAGGTCTTGAAGCAATGGATCGCGGTGTCCGGGTGGATGCCGACCGCGTTGTACCAAAGCTCTTGCCACCGTTGGACCCAGTTGCGGGTCGACTCGCGGGGTCCCTGGACGCACCGTTCCAGGTCCTCAATAGTGGTGGCGCGGGTGTAGGAGCACTCGAAGTGCCTGACAAAGGCGTCGCGCATTTCCTCCCAGGAGTCGATACTGTCCTGGGGGAGAGTGTTGATCCACTGCCTGCACGTCCCTTCCATCATCGGGGGGAGGTAACGGGCGGCGAGCAGGTCAGTGTGACCCGCGATCCCCATCGCCATGAGGTATGTGTCGAGCTAGACGGCGGGGTCGTACGAGGAGTCGTACTTTTCTATCTCTTTTGGTGCCTTGAAGTTTGGCGGGTACTTCTCGCCTCGGATCATTGGTCCGAAGCACTTGGGTCCGAGTCGACTGAGCGACCCCATAGGCTCGCCGTCGCGGCGATTAGTTAGGGTGTGCCGCAAGTCGTCGGGCTGGCGTGCGCGCCAGCTTTGGTTGTTGATGATGTGGGTGCGGGCGTCGATGGGTTGCCCGTTGGCGGCGACGAAGTTGGTCGCCGGCCTAGGGTCGTTGGTGGAGAGTGCCGCGTTCGCGGGTCGGTGTTGGAGCTGCAGTGGCTCTGGTGGCGGGCAGTTAAGGGTGTTTGCCGCCGCTGGGCGGCCGCTGGAGGCCGCTCTGCTTCCCGAGGAACGCGAGTATACTCGACCTTGCGAGTCGGCGCCCGCTCTTTGCTGCTCGACGGCCTTCGCGAGCAGGGCCCTGACGTATTGGATCTGTAGGGCGCCGTCTCCAGTGGCCGTGATGCTATCGGCTGCTGCTCGGCCTGCCACGAGGTTGTCCATCGGGGTGGAGAACAGTGGGAGGCCGTTTGCGTCTCGCTCCCATGAGGAGACTACTATCCGCGGCTGGTCCCTGGGAGGGGTGCGGTTGGGTGGAGGTGGGGCGCCCATCGCCGTTGATCCTGGCGGGGGCCGGGCGCTTCCTCCTGGTGGCGTGTTCTCGCAGATTGCGCGCTCGGCCACGCGGGCCAGGTCGTTTTCATCGTCGAAGTTCAGGGCACGCCCTTGAACGGTGGGGTTCAGGTGTGACCTGATCCGCTGCTGGTGGTAGCGTGATAGCTCCTGCGCCGTCACCTGCTCGAGGCGAAATTTTTCACGCTCGGCTTGCTCCTTGCGCACCGCCTCCGCCAGTTTCAGGCGGAGTTCCTCGACCTCCGTTGCCGTGGCGTTAGGAGGGATTGGGGTGGAGAAAGGATCCTCCGGCGGATCGGCGCCGGTGGCCATGTAGGTCGCGGCGTGGCGACCGGTTCCGTCGCGGAGGTCGGCGGAGTTCTCCGACCCAGAGTCGAATTCGAAGATCCCGAGGATAGAGGGGTCCTCGAAGTCTCCCGCGTTGGAGACCTAGGCGATGGAGCCGGCGGACGAGGCCGCGGTGATGGATCCGGCGAGTGACGCCGGGGTCGCCGAGTCGGCGTCGTCGGTGAGGGCCGCATCCTCTGCGGCCGCTGAATTCCCGGCCACGTTGCTGTGGGCCGAGTTGTACTCGGACGCGAGGCGATGGATCGTGCGGATCTGGCTCTCGGAGAGCCGATCGCGTGGCGGCGACTCGCGGATGCGAGCCGAGTCCTCCGAGACGATGACATCGGTGAGGCCGACGAAGAGGCTGATCGTGCCGATAGGCAGGATCACGCTGTGCGTGACGGGTCGCGCCGCCGGGACGTAGCTGCTCGGCAAGATCTGGAGCATCTCGCCGATCGCTATCATGCGGCCGGTGGCGACCGTCTCGTTGATGGGCAGATTGGATCTCGCCGCAGAACACCGGCCAGACCGGCCAGGCCCCACGGTGGGCACCACTGTCGTGGGAATGGTCACGGCAGATGCTGCAATCGGCAGCGAGTAGTAGAACGAGGGGCAAGGGCGGCCAGCCATCTGCGGTGCGAGATGAGGGCAAAGACACAGGGTTTTACCCAGGTTCGGCCCCCCGGAGGGTAAAGACCTACTCCTGCTAGATTGTATTATGGAGGTGTTACAATGGGCGAGCTCGGCGACTAGGCGGCGAGTCGCTTGGGTGTATGAGGGAACGTGTCTCTTCTCACCCTATAGGGAGGTTTATATAGGCTCACCTCCCCTAGGGTTTACATATCTCAACCGATTCGGTTACAGCTTCAGTAGTCGTTTAACCTAGTCCGACTGGGCCTATCTACTCGCCTGGGCCTTCAGCTTCCAGTCGCTCGGTACCTTGCTGGGCTTCAATCCACTCGCCGTTCTGCAGGCCCACTCGCCAGCTCACGGGCCAGTCGGAAACGCCCTGCTGGGTATACCCCAGTAGGCATATCCCCATCAGCGACAGAGCCTTCTCTCCAAGTCGGCTGACGAACCGACTAACTGCTGCAACACAACCCGTTAGTCGTTGAATGTCCTTTAGGCATGTCGGCCGGTTTATGTTTAAGATGGCCTTGATTTTCTCCGGGTTGACCTCGATTCCATGCTGGGAAACGATGAAGCCCAATAATTGCCGGCTGGAACCCCAAAGACGCACTTCTTAGGGTTAAGCATCATGTTGTATTTCCGGCGATTATAAAAGGTTTCCTTTAAGTCGGAGATTAAGACATTTGACTTTTTAGACATCACCGCTATGTCGTCCACATAGGCGTGAATGTTCCGACCAATTTGATCGTGTAGGAAACGTTGCATTGTCCGCTGGTATGTAGCACCTGCGTTTTTCAGCCCAAAGGGCATCGTGACATAGCAAAACGTGCCCTAGGGAGTAGTGAACGAAGTGGCCAATTGGTCCGACTTCCTCATCTTGATCTGGTGGTATCCTGAGTATGCGTCGAGAAAACACAAAAGTTCCAAGCCAGCCGTCAAGTCAATGACTTGGTCAATGGGAGGCAGAGCAAACGGATCTTTGGGACATGCTTTGTTCAAGCCGGTGTAATCAACGAACATTCTTAATTCATCGATTCCCTTTTTGGGGACAAGTACAGGATTGGCCACCCATTGGGTGTGAAGGACTTCTCGGATAAAACTAGCCTTAAGTAACCTAGCTATCTCTTTGCCAATGGCGCGTCTCTTCTCATCTCCAAAGCGTCGCAGAGATTGCTTCACTGGTTTGCATTTTGGATCAATGTTTAAGCTGTGCTCGGCAAGTTCCCTAGGTACACCTTTCATGTCGGCAGGTTGCCAGGCAAAGATGTCCCTATTCTCACAGAGGAACTCGACGAGCGCGCTTTACTATTTGGGATCCAGGTTCGTTCCAATGGCGGTGGTCTTGGAGGCATCGCCTACCACAAGATCCACCGGCTTGGTCTCGATGGCGGCCTTGAACGCAGGAGCGGAGTCGGAGATCTGTTTCTTCCACGCGGGCATCTCTGAGTCATTGACCTTGCTCTGGATCTCTTTGAATTCTTCGCTGTAGAGGACAGCTTCCGTGAAGTCTGCTTCATTAATCTCGCAGTCCCTTGCCTTGGTAAAGCTTCCGGATAGATGATGACACCGTTCGGTCCGGGTATCTTGAGTTTGTTGTAGACAAAGCATGGCTTGGCCATGAACGTGTGGAATATGTTGCGACCAAATATGATGTGGTACACACTCTTGAAGGGGACCACCTCGAAGGTCATGCGCTCTTGGCGGTAATTATTAACATCGCCAAAGGCAACCTGAAGTGTGATGCACCCAAGGGACCGAGCCTCCCGACCAGGAACTACACCGTGGAAGATGGTGTTGGTCCGCCTTAGGTTTGCCTCCGTCAAGTTCATCTTCTGAAGTGTATCCAGGTACATGATGTTGATGCTGCTTCCACTATCCACCATACATTTGGTGAACTCATTGCCGTCAATCAAGGGGTTGATGACCATGGCATATTGGTTCTCCGTAGGAATAAGGTCTGGGTGGTCCGTCCTGTCCCAAGTGATTGGAACCTCAGACCAGCGTAGGTACTGGGGAACTGGGGGTAGAGTGGCCATCAGGATCCTCATGGAGGTCTTCTGTTGTCGGGCGGAGGGGGTGCCAAGGAAAGTATGGTAAACTGGCGCCTTCTTCACGAAGGGGTTCTTCCCTTTGTCGTCGCTCTTGGCGGCGTGCTTGGGGTCAACGTCCTCGTCCATGTCACTTGAATCCTTGGACTCCTCCTCCTTCATCTTCCACTTGCCTTTGCCTCGCGGTCTGTTCTTCCGACTTCGCTTGTAGCCGGACTCCGGGTATTCCTTGAGGTCATTGATGAACTTGTAGTGTCGATTGGTGTGAGTGGCTTTACCGTTGACATCGAGGTGTACGGGGCATGGCATATCGCGGTACTCCTTGTAAGTTTGGGGAACGCGGTGTGCTACCGAGGTAGTTTCACTCCCTCGCTGCTGTCCCCGACCAGCTCCCCTTCCTCAGCCACATTGTCCGCCATCACCTCGTCCTGCAAAGGTCATTGTGACCATGTCGGGAGTTTGCTTTTCTTCTGGAGCGGTTTTCCTCTTTGTACTGCTGTTCCTCCGAGCTTGAGTTGGAACGGCCATTGCCGGCAAGGAGCCACGAGCATCGTCGTCGGCAGCTGCGAACTCACTGGCCAACTGAATCATCTGATTCAAGTCAAGCTGGTGATTGTCCTGCAAGCGCTTCAGCTTATGTCGGAGCAACGTGCCCCTTTCCAACCCATCGATGAAGGTGGCCATGGCGGTCTGAGCGTGCACTCCTGCGCAGGAATTTTTCATGTCCAGCCAGCGGGAGAGGTAGGCACGAGATGTCTCGTCTTTCTCTTGCACGCACCGTTGTAGATCGCCAACAGTGCAGGGACGTTTGTACGTACCCTCAAAGTTCTTGGTGAACGCTTCTTGCATGTCCAACCAATTGCAGATGGATTTCTCCGGCAAGTCGTCGATCCATTGACGGGCTGTGCCCGCCAACATCAACGGGAGGTACTTGACGGCGACGTTGGGGTTGCCTCCGGCAATCTCCACCGCGTTGTCGTAGTCCTGCAACCATGTGGCTGGCTTGGCGGTGCCGTCGTAGGGCTTGATGGTCTTGTCAATCCGGAAACCCTTGGGGTAAGTTGCGGACCGTATTGCAGGTCCAAAACAACGTGGTCCCAAGTATGGTCCTTCCCAGGCCTCGTGGATCTTATCGATCCGCGAACATGCGTTGTATGGCTTCGGGTTCTTCTTCTTGTCATCAGGGTATGGGTTGCGTGAACGGCGCGGGCCTCCTCCGCCATGGTGACTGCTAGGTGGCGACAGAGGCGGAGGTGGCGGTGGGTTAGCCTTCTTGCTATTAC